>JAUIMM010002162.1:0-173528 GCA_031769625.1 Taudactylus pleione | reverse complement strand
CACCTGTCACACCCTACCTCCCATCCCCTCATCCTGTACAGTTACTGATCTTATACACTGATCTCTGTATCATCATCATCCAGTCACCTGTCACACCCCACTCCCATCCTCTCATCCTGTACAGTTACTGATCTCTATACACTGATATCTGTATCATCATCATCCAGTCACCTGTCACATCCCACTCCCATCCTCTCATCCTGTACAGTTACTGATCTTATACACTGATCTCTGTATCATCATCATCATCATCCAGTCACCTGTCACACCCCACTCCCATCCCCTCATCCTGTACAGTTACTGATCTTATACACTGATCTCTGTATCATCATCATCATCATCCAGTCACCTGTCACACCCCACTCCCATCCCCTCATCCTGTACAGTTACTGATCTTATATACTGATCTCTGTATCATCATCATCATCATCATCCAGTCACCTGTCACACCCCACTCCCATCCCCTCATCCTGTACAGTTACTGATCTTATACACTGATCTCTGTATCATCATCATCATCATCATCCAGTCACCTGTCACACCCCACTCCCATCCCCCTCATCCTGTACAGTTACTGATCTTATACACTGATCTCTGTATCATCATCATCATCATCATCATCCAGTCACCTGTCACACCCCACTCCCATCCCTCTCATCCTGTACAGTTACTGATCTTATACACTGATCTCTGTATCATCATCATCATCATCCAGTCACCTGTCACACCCCACTCCCATCCCCTCATCCTGTACAGTTACTGATCTTATACACTGATCTCTGTATCATCATCATCATCATCCAGTCACCTGTCACACCCCACTCCCATCCCCTCATCCTGTACAGTTACTGATCTTATACACTGATCTCTGTATCATCATCATCATCATCCAGTCACCTGTCACACCCCACTCCCATCCCCTCATCCTGTACAGTTACTGATCTTATACACTGATCTCTGTATCATCATCATCCAGTCACCTGTCACACCCCACTCCCATCCTCTCATCCTGTACAGTTACTGATCTTATACACTGATCTCTGTATCATCATCATCATCATCCAGTCACCTGTCACACCCCACTCCCATCCCCTCATCCTGTACAGTTACTGATCTTATACACTGATCTCTGTATCATCATCATCATCCAGTCACCTGTCACACCCCACTCCCATCCCCTCATCCTGTACAGTTACTGATCTTATACACTGATCTCTGTATCATCATCATCATCATCCCAGTCACCTGTCACACCCCACTCCCATCCCCTCATCCTGTACAGTTACTGATCTTATACACTGATCTCTGTATCATCATCATCATCATCATCCAGTCACCTGTCACACCCCACTCCCATCCCCTCATCCTGTACAGTTACTGATCTTATACACTGATCTCTGTATCATCATCATCATCCAGTCACCTGTCACACCCCACTCCCATCCCCTCATCCTGTACAGTTACTGATCCTATACACTGATCTCTGTATCATCATCATCATCATCATCATCATCCAGTCACCTGTCACACCCCACTCCCATCCTCTCATCCTGTACAGTTACTGATCTTATACACTGATCTCTGTATCATCATCATCATCATCATCATCCTGTCACACCCCACTCCCATCCCCTCATCCTGTACAGTTACTGATCCTATACACTGATCTCTGTATCATCATCATCATCATCATCATCATCATCCAGTCACCTGTCACACCCCACTCCCATCCCCTCATCCTGTACAGTTACTGATCTTATACACTGATCTCTGTATCATCATCATCCAGTCACCTGTCACACCCCACTCCCATCCCCTCATCCTGTACAGTTACTTATCTTATACACTGATCTCTGTATCATCATCATCATCATCCAGTCACCTGTCACACCCCACTCCCATCCCCTCATCCTGTACAGTTACTGATCTTATACACTGATCTCTGTATCATCATCATCATCATGTCACCTGTCACATCCCACTCCCATCCCCTCATCCTGTACAGTTACTGATCTTATACACTGATCTCTGTATCATCATCATCATCATCATCATCATCCAGTCACCTGTCACACCCCACTCCCATCCCCTCATCCTGTACAGTTACTGATCTTATACACTGATCTCTGTATTATCATCATCATCATCATCATCATCCAGTCACCTGTCACACCCCACTCCCATCCCCTCATCCTGTACAGTTACTGATCTTATACACTGATCTCTGTATCATCATCATCATCATCATCATCATCATCCAGTCACCTGTCACACCCCACTCCCATCCCCTCATCCTGTACAGTTACTGATCTTATACACTGATCTCTGTATTATCATCATCATCATCATCATCATCATCCAGTCACCTGTCACACCCCACTCCCATCCCCTCATCCTGTACAGTTACTGATCTTATACACTGATCTCTGTATCATCATCATCATCATCATCCAGTCACCTATCACACCCCACTCCCATCCCCTCATCCTGTACAGTTACTGATCTTATACACTGATCTCTGTATCATCATCATCATCATCATCATCCAGTCACCTGTCACACCCCACTCCCATCCCCTCATCCTGTACAGTTACTGATCTTATACACTGATCTCTGTATCATCATCATCATCATCCAGTCACCTGTCACACCCCACTCCCATCCCCTCATCCTGTACAGTTACTGATCTTATACACTGATCTCTGTATCATCATCATCATCATCATCCAGTCACCTGTCACACCCCACTCCCATCCCCTCATCCTGTACAGTTACTGATCTTATACACTGATCTCTGTATCATCATCATCATCCAGTCACCTGTCACACCCCACTCCCATCCCCTCATCCTGTACAGTTACTGATCCTATACACTGATCTCTGTATCATCATCATCATCATCATCATCCAGTCACCTGTCACACCCCACTCCCATCCTCTCATCCTGTACAGTTACTGATCTTATACACTGATCTCTGTATCATCATCATCATCATCATCCAGTCACCTGTCACACCCCACTCCCATCCCCTCATCCTGTACAGTTACTGATCCTATACACTGATCTCTGTATCATCATCATCATCATCATCATCCAGTCACCTGTCACACCCCACTCCCATCCCCTCATCCTGTACAGTTACTGATCCTTATACACTGATCTCTGTATCATCATCATCCAGTCACCTGTCACACCCCACTCCCATCCCCTCATCCTGTACAGTTACTGATCTTATACACTGATCTCTGTATTATCATCATCATCATCCAGTCACCTGTCACACCCCACTCCCATCCCCTCATCCTGTACAGTTACTGATCTTATACACTGATCTCTGTATCATCATCATCATCATCCAGTCACCTGTCACACCCCACTCCCATCCCCTCATCCTGTACAGTTACTGATCTTATACACTGATCTCTGTATCATCATCATCATCCAGTCACCTGTCACACCCCACTCCCATCCCCTCATCCTGTACAGTTACTGATCCTTATACACTGATCTCTGTATCATCATCATCCAGTCACCTGTCACACCCCACTCCCATCCCCTCATCCTGTACAGTTACTGATCTTATACACTGATCTCTGTATCATCATCATCATCATCCAGTCACCTGTCACACCCCACTCCCATCCTCTCATCCTGTACAGTTACTGATCTTATACACTGATCTCTGTATTATCATCATCATCATCAGTCACCCTGTCACACCCCACTGCCATCCTCTCATCCTGTACAGTTACTGATCTTATACACTGATCTCTGTATTATCATCATCATCATCAGTCACCTGTCACACCCCACTCCCATCCCCTCATCCTGTACAGTTACTGATCTTATACACTGATCTCTGTATCATCATCATCATCATCCAGTCACCTGTCACACCCCACTCCCATCCCCTCATCCTGTACAGTTACTGATCTTATACACTGATCTCTGTATCATCATCATCATCATCCAGTCACCTGTCACACCCCACTCCCATCCCCTCATCCTGTACAGTTACTGATCTTATACACTGATCTCTGTATTCATCATCATCATCATCATCCAGTCACCTGTCACACCCCACTCCCATCCCCTCATCCTGTACAGTTACTGATCTTATACACTGAT
This sequence comes from Taudactylus pleione, assembly GCA_031769625.1. NCBI lineage: Eukaryota > Metazoa > Chordata > Amphibia > Anura > Myobatrachidae > Taudactylus > Taudactylus pleione. The sequence continues at coordinate 169,399 of JAUIMM010002162.1, read as the reverse complement.
CTCTGTATCATCATCATCATCCAGTCACCTGTCACACCCCACTCCCATCCTCTCATCCTGTACAGTTACTGATCTTATACACTGATCTCTGTATCATCATCATCATCATCCAGTCACCTGTCACACCCCACTCCCATCCTCTCATCCTGTACAGTTACTGATCTTATACACTGATCTCTGTATTATCATCATCATCATCAGTCACCCGTCACACCCCACTCCCATCCCCTCATCCTGTACAGTTACTGATCTTATACACTGATCTCTGTATCATCATCATCATCATCATCCAGTCACCTGTCACACCCCACTCCCATCCCCTCATCCTGTACAGTTACTGATCTTATACACTGATCTCTGTATCATCATCATCATCCAGTCACCTGTCACACCCCACTCCCATCCCCTCATCCTGTACAGTTACTGATCTTATACACTGATCTCTGTATCATCATCATCATCATCCAGTCACCTGTCACACCCCACTCCCATCCCCTCATCCTGTACAGTTACTGATCTTATACACTGATCTCTGTATCATCATCATCATCATCCAGTCACCTGTCACACCCCACTCCCATCCTCTCATCCTGTACAGTTACTGATCTTATACACTGATCTCTGTATCATCATCATCATCATCCAGTCACCTGTCACACCCCACTCCCATCCCCTCATCCTGTACAGTTACTGATCTTATACACTGATCTCTGTATCATCATCATCATCATCCAGTCACCTGTCACACCCCACTCCCATCCCCTCATCCTGTACAGTTACTGATCTTATACACTGATCTCTGTATCATCATCATCACATCATCATCCAGTCACCTGTCACACCCCACTCCCATCCCCTCATCCTGTACAGTTACTGATCTTATACACTGGATCTCTGTATCATCATCATCAGTCACCTGTCACACCCCACTCCCATCCTCTCATCCTGTACAGTTACTGATCTTATACACTGATCTCTGTATCATCATCATCCAGTCACCTGTCACACCCCACTCACCTCCATCCCTGTACAGTTACTGATCTTATACACTGATCTCTGTATCATCATCATCCAGTCACCTGTCACACCCCACTCCCATCCCCTCATCCTGTACAGTTACTGATCTTATACACTGATCTCTGTATCATCATCATCATCATCATCATCCAGTCACCTGTCACACCCCACTCCCATCCCCTCATCCTGTACAGTTACTGATCTTATACACTGATCTCTGTATCATCATCATCCAGTCACCTGTCACACCCCACTCCCATCCCCTCATCCTGTACAGTTACTGATCTTATACACTGATCTCTGTATCATCATCATCATCATCCAGTCACCTGTCACACCCCACTCCCATCCCCTCATCCTGTACAGTTACTGATCTTATACACTGATCTCTGTATCATCATCATCCAGTCACCTGTCAACACCCCAGTCCCATCCCCTCATCCTGTACAGTTACTGATCTTATACACTGATCTCTGTATCATCATCATCATCATCAAGTCACCTGTCACACCCCACTCCCATCCCCTCATCCTGTACAGTTACTGATCTTATACACTGATCTCTATCATCATCATCATCATCATCCAGTCACCCGTCACACCCCACTCCCATCCTCTCATCCTGTACAGTTACTGATCTTATACACTGATCTCTGTATCATCATCATCATCATCATCCAGTCACCTGTCACACCCCACTCCCATCCCCTCATCCTGTACAGTTACTGATCTTATACACTGATCTCTGTATCATCATCATCCAGTCACCTGTCACACCCCACTCCCATCCCCTCATCCTGTACAGTTACTGATCTTATACACTGATCTCTGTATCATCATCATCCAGTCACCTGTCACACCCCACTCCCATCCTCTCATCCTGTACAGTTACTGATCTTATACACTGATATCTGTATCATCATCATCCAGTCACCTGTCACACCCCACTCCCATCCTCTCATCCTGTACAGTTACTGATCTTATACACTGATCTCTGTATCATCATCATCATCATCCAGTCACCTGTCACACCCCACTCCCATCCCCTCATCCTGTACAGTTACTGATCTTATACACTGATCTCTGTATCATCATCATCATCATCCAGTCACCTGTCACACCCCACTCCCATCCCCTCATCCTGTACAGTTACTGATCTTATACACTGATCTCTGTATCATCATCATCATCATCCAGTCACCTGTCACACCCCACTCCCATCCCCTCATCCTGTACAGTTACTGATCTTATACACTGATCTCTGTATCATCATCATCATCATCCAGTCACCTGTCACACCCCACTCCCATCCCTCTCATCCTGTACAGTTACTGATCTTATACATGATCTCTGTATCATCATCATCATCATCATCCAGTCACCTGTCACACCCCACTCCCATCCCCTCATCCTGTACAGTTACTGATCTTATACACTGATCTCTGTATCATCATCATCATCATCCAGTCACCTGTCACACCCCACTCCCATCCCCTCATCCTGTACAGTTACTGATCTTATACACTGATCTCTGTATCATCATCATCATCATCATCCAGTCACCTGTCACACCCCACTCCCATCCTCTCATCCTGTACAGTTACTGATCTTATACACTGATCTCTGTATCATCATCATCCAGTCACCTGTCACACCCCACTCCCATCCCCTCATCCTGTACAGTTACTGATCTTATACACTGATCTCTGTATCATCATCATCATCATCCAGTCACCTGTCACACCCCACTCCCATCCCCTCATCCTGTACAGTTACTGATCTTATACACTGATCTCTGTATCATCATCATCATCATCCAGTCACCTGTCACACCCCACTCCCATCCCCTCATCCTGTACAGTTACTGATCTTATACACTGATCTCTGTATCATCATCATCCAGTCACCTGTCACACCCCACTCCCATCCTCTCATCCTGTACAGTTACTGATCTTATACACTGATCTCTGTATCATCATCATCATCCAGTCACCTGTCACACCCCACTCCATCCCCCTCATCCTGTACAGTTACTGATCTTATACACTGATCTCTGTATCATCATCATCATCCAGTCAACCTGTCACACCCACTCCCATCCCCTCATCCTGTACAGTTACTGATCTTATACACTGATCTCTGTATCATCATCATCATCATCCAGTCACCTGTCACACCCCACTCCCATCCCCTCATCCTGTACAGTTACTGATCTTATACACTGATCTCTGTATCATCATCATCATCATCATCCAGTCACCTGTCACACCCCACTCCCATCCCCTCATCCTGTACAGTTACTGATCTTATACACTGATCTCTGTATCATCATCATCATCCAGTCACCTTGTCACACCCCACTCCCATCCCCTCATCCTGTACAGTTACTGATCCTATACACTGATCTCTGTATCATCATCATCATCATCATCATCCAGTCACCTGTCACACCCCACTCCCATCCTCTCATCCTGTACAGTTACTGATCTTATACACTGATCTCTGTATCATCATCATCATCATCATCCAGTCACCTGTCACACCCCACTCCCATCCCCTCATCCTGTACAGTTACTGATCCTATACACTGATCTCTGTATCATCATCATCATCATCATCATCCAGTCACCTGTCACACCCCACTCCCATCCCCTCATCCTGTACAGTTACTGATCCTATACACTGATCTCTGTATCATCATCATCCAGTCACCTGTCACACCCACTCCCATCCCCTCATCCTGTACAGTTACTGATCTTATACACTGATCTCTGTATCATCATCATCCAGTCACCTGTCACACCCCACTCCCATCCCCTCATCCTGTACAGTTACTGATCTTATACACTGATCTCTGTATCATCATCATCATCATCATCATCCAGTCACCTGTCACACCCCACTCCCATCCTCTCATCCTGTACAGTTACTGATCTTATACACTGATCTCTGTATTATCATCATCATCATCATCATCCAGTCACCTGTCACACCCCACTCCCATCCCCTCATCCTGTACAGTTACTGATCTTATACACTGATCTCTGTATTATCATCATCATCATCATCATCATCCAGTCACCTGTCACACCCCACTCCCATCCCCTCATCCTGTACAGTTACTGATCTTATACACTGATCTCTGTATCATCATCATCATCATCATCATCCAGTCACCTGTCACACCCCACTCCCATCCCCTCATCCTGTACAGTTACTGATCTTATACACTGATCTCTGTATTATCATCATCATCATCATCATCATCCAGTCACCTGTCACACCCCACTCCCATCCCCTCATCCTGTACAGTTACTGATCTTATACACTGATCTCTGTATCATCATCATCATCATCATCATCCAGTCACCTGTCACACCCCACTCCCATCCCCTCATCCTGTACAGTTACTGATCTTATACACTGATCTCTGTATCATCATCATCATCATCATCATCCAGTCACCTGTCACACCCCACTCCCATCCCCTCATCCTGTACAGTTACTGATCTTATACACTGATCTCTGTATCATCATCATCATCATCCAGTCACCTGTCACACCCCACTCCCATCCCCTCATCCTGTACAGTTACTGATCTTATACACTGATCTCTGTATCATCATCATCATCATCCAGTCACCTGTCACACCCCACTCCCATCCCCTCATCCTGTACAGTTACTGATCTTATACACTGATCTCTGTATCATCATCATCATCATCCAGTCACCTGTCACACCCCACTCCCATCCCCTCATCCTGTACAGTTACTGATCTTATACACTGATCTCTGTATCATCATCATCCAGTCACCTGTCACACCCCACTCCCATCCTCTCATCCTGTACAGTTACTGATCTTATACACTGATCTCTGTATTATCATCATCATCATCAGTCACCCGTCACACCCCACTCCCATCCCCTCATCCTGTACAGTTACTGATCTTATACACTGATCTCTGTATCATCATCATCATCATCATCCAGTCACCTGTCACACCCCACTCCCATCCCCTCATCCTGTACAGTTACTGATCTTATACACTGATCTCTGTATCATCATCATCATCCAGTCACCTGTCACACCCCACTCCCATCCCCTCATCCTGTACAGTTACTGATCTTATACACTGATCTCTGTATCATCATCATCATCATCCAGTCACCTGTCACACCCCACTCCCATCCCCTCATCCTGTACAGTTACTGATCTTATACACTGATCTCTGTATCATCATCATCATCATCAGTCACCTGTCACACCCCCACTCCCATCCCCTCATCCTGTACAGTTACTGATCTTATACACTGATCTCTGTATCATCATCATCATCATCCAGTCACCTGTCACACCCCACTCCCATCCCCTCATCCTGTACAGTTACTGATCTTATACACTGATCTCTGTATCATCATCATCATCATCCAGTCACCTGTCACACCCCACTCCCATCCCCTCATCCTGTACAGTTACTGATCTTATACACTGATCTCTGTATCATCATCATCATCATCATCCAGTCACCTGTCACACCCCACTCCCATCCCCTCATCCTGTACAGTTACTGATCTTATACACTGATCTCTGTATCATCATCATCATCCAGTCACCTGTCACACCCCACTCCCATCCCCTCATCCTGTACAGTTACTGATCTTATACACTGATCTCTGTATCATCATCATCATCATCCAGTCACCTGTCACACCCCACTCCCATCCCCTCATCCTGTACAGTTACTGATCTTATACACTGATCTCTGTATCATCATCATCATCATCCAGTCACCTGTCACACCCCACTCCCATCCCCTCATCCTGTACAGTTACTGATCTTATACACTGATCTCTGTATCATCATCATCATCCAGTCACCTGTCACACCCCACTCCCATCCCCTCATCCTGTACAGTTACTGATCTTATACACTGATCTCTGTATCATCATCATCATCATCATCCAGTCACCTGTCACACCCCACTCCCATCCCCTCATCCTGTACAGTTACTGATCTTATACACTGATCTCTGTATCATCATCATCATCATCATCCAGTCACCTGTCACACCCCACTCCCATCCCCTCATCCTGTACAGTTACTGATCTTATACACTGATCTCTGTATCATCATCATCATCATCAAGTCACCTGTCACACCCCACTCCCATCCCCTCATCCTGTACAGTTACTGATCTTATACACTGATCTCTGTATCATCATCATCATCATCATCATCCAGTCACCTGTCACACCCCACTCCCATCCCCTCATCCTGTACAGTTACTGATCTTATACACTGATCTCTGTATCATCATCATCATCCAGTCACCTGTCACACCCCACTCCCATCCCCTCATCCTGTACAGTTACTGATCTTATACACTGATCTCTGTATCATCATCATCTCCAGTCACCTGTCACACCCCACTCCCATCCCCTCATCCTGTACAGTTACTGATCTTATACACTTATCTCTGTATCATCATCATCATCAGCCAGTCACCTGTCACACCCCACTCCCATCCCCTCATCCTGTACAGTTACTGATCTTATACACTGATCTCTGTATCATCATCATCATCATCATCATCCAGTCACCTGTCACACCCCACTCCCATCCTCTCATCCTGTACAGTTACTGATCTTATACACTGATCTCTGTATCATCATCATCATCATCCATTCACCTGTCACACCCCACTCCCATCCCCTCATCCTGTACAGTTACTGATCTTATACACTGATCTCTGTATCATCATCATCATCATCATCCAGTCACCTGTCACACCCCACTCCCATCCCCTCATCCTGTACAGTTACTGATCTTATACACTGATCTCTGTATTATCATCATCATCATCATCACCATGTCACCTGTCACACCCCACTCCCATCCCCTCATCCTGTACAGTTACTGATCTTATACACTGATCTCTGTATCATCATCAACATTATCCAGTCACCTGTCACACCCCACTCCCATCCCCTCATCCTGTACAGTTACTGATCTTATACACTGATCCCTGTATCATCATCATCATCATCCAGTCACCTGTCACACCCCACTCCCATCCCCTCATCCTGTACAGTTACTGATCTTATACACTGATCTCTGTATCATCATCATCATCCAGTCACCTGTCACACCCCACTCCCATCCCCTCATCCTGTACAGTTACTGATCTTATACACTGATCTCTGTATCATCATCATCATCATCATCATCATCCAGTCACCTGTCACACCCCACTCCCATCCCCTCATCCTGTACAGTTACTGATCTTATACACTGATCTCTATCATCATCATCATCATCCAGTCACCCGTCACCCCCCACTCCCATCCCCTCATCCTGTACAGTTACTGATCTTATACACTGATCTCTGTATCATCATCATCATCATCATCATCCAGTCACCTGTCACACCCCACTCCCATCCCCTCATCCTGTACAGTTACTGATCTTATACACTGATCTCTGTATCATCATCATCATCATCATCATCATCCAGTCACCTGTCACACCCCACTCCCATCCCCTCATCCTGTACAGTTACTGATCTTATACACTGATCTCTGTATCATCATCATCATCCAGTCACCTGTCACACCCCACTCCCATCCCCTCATCCTGTACAATTACTGATCTTATACACTGATCTCTGTATTATCATCATCATCATCCAGTCACCTGTCACACCCCACTCCCATCCTCTCATCCTGTACAGTTACTGATCTTATACACTGATCTCTGTATCATCATCATCATCATCCATTCACCTGTCACACCCCACTCCCATCCCCTCATCCTGTACAGTTACTGATCTTATACACTGATCTCTGTATCATCATCATCATCATCCAGTCACCTGTCACACCCCACTCCCATCCCCTCATCCTGTACAGTTACTGATCTTATACACTGATCTCTGTATTATCATCATCATCATCATCATCACCATGTCACCTGTCACACCCCACTCCCATCCCCCTCATCCTGTACAGTTACTGATCTTATACACTGATCTCTGTATCATCATTATCCAGTCACCTGTCACACCCCACTCCCATCCCCTCATCCTGTACAGTTACTGATCTTATACACTGATCTCTGTATCATCATCATCATCATCCAGTCACCTGTCACACCCCACTCCCATCCCCTCATCCTGTACAGTTACTGATCTTATACACTGATCTCTGTATCATCATCATCATCATCATCCAGTCACCTGTCACACCCCACTCCCATCCCCTCATCCTGTACAGTTACTGATCTTATACACTGATCTCTGTATCATCATCATCATCATCATCCAGTCACCTGTCACACCCCACTCCCATCCCCTCATCCTGTACAGTTACTGATCTTATACACTGATCTCTGTATCATCATCATCATCCAGTCACCTGTCACACCCCACTCCCATCCCCTCATCCTGTACAGTTACTGATCTTATACACTGATCTCTGTATCATCATCATCATCATCCAGTCACCTGTCACACCCCACTCCCATCCTCTCATCCTGTACAGTTACTGATCTTATACACTGATCTCTGTATCATCATCATCATCATCCAGTCACCTGTCACACCCCACTCCCATCCCCTCATCCTGTACAGTTACTGATCTTATACACTGATCTCTATCATCATCATCATCATCCAGTCACCCGTCACACCCCACTCCCATCCCCTCATCCTGTACAGTTACTGATCTTATACACTGATCTCTGTATCATCATCATCCAGTCACCTGTCACATCCCACTCCCATCCCCTCATCCTGTACAGTTACTGATCTTATACACTGATCTCTGTATCATCATCATCATCATCATCATCCAGTCACCTGTCACACCCCACTCCCATCCCCTCATCCTGTACAGTTACTGATCTTATACACTGATCTCTGTATCATCATCATCATCATCATCATCCAGTCACCTGTCACACCCCACTCCCATCCCCTCATCCTGTACAGTTACTGATCTTATACACTGATCTCTGTATCATCATCATCATCATCATCCAGTCACCTGTCACACCCCACTCCCATCCCCTCATCCTGTACAGTTACTGATCTTATACACTGATCTCTGTATCATCATCATCATCTTCCAGTCACCTGTCACACCCCACTCTCATCCCCTCATCCTGTACAGTTACTGATCTTATACACTGATCTCTGTATCATCATCATCATCATCAAGTCACCTGTCACACCCCACTCCCATCCCCTCATCCTGTACAGTTACTGATCTTATACACTGATCTCTGTATCATCATCATCATCATCATCCAGTCACCTGTCACACCCCACTCCCATCCCCTCATCCTGTACAGTTACTGATCTTATACACTGATCTCTGTATCATCATCATCATCCAGTCACCTGTCACACCCCACTCCCATCCCCTCATCCTGTACAGTTACTGATCTTATACACTGATCTCTGTATCATCATCATCATCCAGTCACCTGTCACACCCCACTCCCATCCCCTCATCCTGTACAGTTACTGATCTTATACACTGATCTCTGTATCATCATCATCATCATCCAGTCACCTGTCACACCCCACTCCCATCCTCTCATCCTGTACAGTTACTGATCTTATACACTGATCTCTGTATCATCATCATCATCCAGTCACCTGTCACACCCCACTCCCATCCCCTCATCCTGTACAGTTACTGATCTTATACACTGATCTCTGTATCATCATCATCATTATCCAGTCACCTGTCACACCCCACTCCCATCCCCTCATCCTGTACAGTTACTGATCTTATACACTGATCTCTGTATCATCATCATCATCCAGTCACCTGTCACACCCCACTCCCATCCCCTCATCCTGTACAGTTACTGATCTTATACACTGATCTCTGTATCATCATCATCATCATCATCCAGTCACCTGTCACACCCCACTCCCATCCCCTCATCCTGTACAGTTACTGATCTTATACACTGATCTCTGTATCATCATCATCATCATCATCATCATCCAGTCACCTGTCACACCCCACTCCCATCCCCTCATCCTGTACAGTTACTGATCTTATACACTGATCTCTGTATCATCATCATCATCATCCAGTCACCTGTCACACCCCACTCCCATCCTCTCATCCTGTACAGTTACTGATCTTATACACTGATCTCTGTATCATCATCATCATCATCATCATCCAGTCACCTGTCACACCCCACTCCCATCCTCTCATCCTGTACAGTTACTGATCTTATACACTGATCTCTGTATCATCATCATCATCATCATCATGTCACCTGTCACACCCCACTCCCATCCCCTCATCCTGTACAGTTACTGATCTTATACACTGATCTCTATCATCATCATCATCATCCAGTCACCCGTTACACCCCACTCCCATCCCCTCATCCTGTACAGTTACTGATCTTATACACTGATCTCTGTATCATCATCATCCAGTCACCTGTCACATCCCACTCCCATCCCCTCATCCTGTACAGTTACTGATCTTATACACTGATCTCTGTATCATCATCATCATCATCATCATCCAGTCACCTGTCACACCCCACTCCCATCCCCTCATCCTGTACAGTTACTGATCTTATACACTGATCTCTGTATCATCATCATCATCATCATCATCCAGTCACCTATCACACCCCACTCCCATCCCCTCATCCTGTACAGTTACTGATCTTATACACTGATCTCTGTATCATCATCATCATCCAGTCACCTGTCACACCCCACTCCCATCCTCTCATCCTGTACAGTTACTGATCTTATACACTGATCTCTGTATCATCATCATCATCATCATCATGTCACCTGTCACACCCCACTCCCATCCCCTCATCCTGTACAGTTACTGATCTTATACACTGATCTCTATCATCATCATCATCATCCAGTCACCCGTCACACCCCACTCCCATCCCCTCATCCTGTACAGTTACTGATCTTATACACTGATCTCTGTATCATCATCATCCAGTCACCTGTCACACCCCACTCCCATCCCCTCATCCTGTACAGTTACTGATCTTATACACTGATCTCTGTATCATCATCATCATCATCATCATGTCACCTATCACACCCCAGTCCCATCCTCCGCACCTTCTGTACACGGGATGCAAAGTCTTCATCTGACTCTCTGGGGCATCGGGACACTGGGGGAAGCCACCTACATTCGGAGAAATACCATTATTAGATGAGATATAGAGAGAACATAGAGAGAGGGCCAAGCAGCCAGGGGACATGGAGAGGGGATAGAATGAGGGAATAATTCTACAAAATGATAAATTGTTAGTACCTTACTTGATAAGCTGTGTATGGTGAAAAGAGCGTCCAAAACAGCTCAATATACCAGGGAGAACTTGTAACCGCCTGCAACAGAATGAGATTCTGAGTGACCAAATGCAGGGAATAGTAGGATCACAAGATGGAGCGCAAAGGACCACTAAATAATCACAGCGACTACAACACACACACACAGTAACTCCAACACACACAGTGACTCCAACCCACACACAGACACAGTGACTCCAACCCACACACAGACACAGTGACTCCAACCCACACACAGACACAGTGACTCCAACCCACACACAGACACAGTGACTCCAACCCACACACAGACACAGTGACTCCAACCCACACACAGACACAGTGACTCCAACCCACACACAGACACAGTGACTCCAACCCACACACAGACACAGTGACTCCAACCCACACACAGACACAGTGACTCCAACACACACAGACACACAGTGGCTCCAACACACACACACAGTGGCTCCAACACACACACACAGTGGCTCCAACACACACACACAGTGACTCCAACACACACACACAGTGGCTACAACACACACACACACACACAGTGGCTACAACACACACACTAACTACAACACACACAGTGACTACAACACGCACAGTGACTACAACACGCACAGTGACTACAACACGCACAGTGACTACAACACGCACAGTGACTACAACACGCACACACACACAGTGACTCCAACACACACACACAGTGACTACAACACACACACACTGTGACTCCAACACACACACACTGTGACTCCAACACACACACACAGTGACTCCAACACACACACACAGTGACTACAACACACACACAGTGACTACAACACACACACAGTGACTACAACACACACAGTGACTACAACACACACACTATCTACAACACACACACTATCTACAACACACACACTATCTACAACACACACACTAAATACAACACACACACTAAATACAACACACACACTAAATACAACACACACACTAAATACAACACACAAACACGGACGCAGTGACAACAGATACATACAGAGCAGAAAGTGCAGCCTAGCTAGGAAATACTCGGCAGAGGGGACGCAAGCAAAGGACACCAAGCAACAGAGAGAGAGATAGACAGAGAGAGCAAAGAGACCACGTGTATCAGAGCTAGGGGAGAGAGGAGAGAGGTGACCACAGGAGAGAGACAAAGCGCTTAGATACAAAGTGCATGAGAGCTAGGGGAGAGAAGGAGAGAGGAGACTGCAGGAGAGAGACAAAGCGCTAAGACTCAAAGTGCATGAGAGCTAGGAGAGAGGAGGAGAGATGAGACCGCAGGAAAGAGACAAAGCGCTTAGATACAAAGTGCATGAGAGCTAGGGGAGAGATGAGACCGCAGGAGAGAGACAAAGCGCTTAGATACAGTGTATGAGAGCTAGGGGAGAGAAGGAGAGAGGAGACTGCAGGAGAGACAAAGTGCTTAGATACAAAGTGCATGAGAGCTAGGGGAGAGAGAAGAGACGAAACCGCAGGAAAGAGACAAAGCGCTTAGATACAAAGTGCATGAGAGCTAGGGGAGAGATGAGACCGCAGGAGAGAGACAAAGAGCTTAGACACAAAGTGCATGAGAGCTAGGGGAGAGAGGAAACCGCAGGAGAGAGACAAAGCGCTTAGATACAAAGTGCATGAGAGCTAGGGGAGAGAAGGAGAGAGGAGACCGCAGGAGAGAGACAAAGCGCTTAGATACAAAGTGCTTGAGAGCTAGGGGAGAGAGGAGAGAGGAGACCGCAGGAGAGAGACAAAGCGCTTAGATACAAAGTGCATGAGAGCTAGGGGACAGGAGGAGAGAGGAGACCGCAGGAAAGAGACAAAGCGCTTAGATACAAAGTGCATGAGAGCTAGGGGAGAGATGAGACCGCAGGAGAGAGACAAAGAGCTTAGATACAAAGTGCATGAGAGCTAGGGGAGAGAGGAAACCGCAGGAGAGAGACAAAGCGCTTAGATACAAAGTGCATGAGAGCTAGGGGAGAGAAGGAGAGAGGAGACCGCAGGAGAGAGACAAAGCGCTTAGATACAAAGTGCTTGAGAGCTAGGGGAGAGAGGAGAGAGGAGACCGCAGGAGAGAGACAAAGCGCTTAGATACAAAGTGCATGAGAGCTAGGGGACAGGAGGAGAGAGGAGACCGCAGGAAAGAGACAAAGCGCTTAGATACAAAGTGCATGAGAGCTAGGGGAGAGAGGAGACCGCAGGAGAGAGACAAAGCGCTTAGATACAAAGTGTATGAGAGCTAGGGGAGAGAAGGAGAGAGGAGACTGCAGGAGAGAGACAAAGCGCTTAGATACAAAGTGCATGAGAGCTAGGGGAGAGAAGGAGAGGAGGAGAGAGGAGACCGCAGGAGAGAGACAAAGCGCTTAGATACAAAGTGCATGAGAGCTAGGGGAGAGAAGAGACCGCAGGAGAGAGACAAAGTGCTTAGATACAAAGTGTATGAGAGCTAGGGGCGAGGAGGAGAGAGGAGACCGCAGGAGAGAGACAAAGCGCTTAGATACAAAGTGCATGAGAGCTAGGGGAGAGAGGAGACCGTAGGAGAGAGACAAAGCGCTTAGATACAAAGTGCATGAGAGCTAGGGGAGAGGAGGAGAGAGGAGACCGCAGGAGAGAGACAAATTGCTTAGATACAAAGTGCATGAGAGCTAGGGGAGAGAGGAGATCACAGGAGAGAGACTAAGCGCTTAGATACAAAGTGCATGAGAGAGCTAAGGGAGAGAAGGAGAGAGGAGACCGCAGGAGAGAGACAAAGCGCTTAGATACAAAGTACATGAGAGCTAGGGGAGAGAAGGAGAGAGGAGACCGCAGGAGAGACAAAGCGCTTACATACAAAGTGCATGAGAGCTAGGGGAGAGAGGAGACCGCAGGGGAGAGACAAAGTGCTTAGATAGAAAGTGCATGAGAGCTAGGGGAGAGAAGGAGAGAGGAGACCGCAGGAGAGAGACAAAGCGCTTAGATACAAAGTGTATGAGAGCTAGGGGAGAGAAGGGACCGCAGGAGAGAGACAAAGCGCTTAGATACAAAGTGCATCAGAGCTAGGGGAGAGAGGAGAGAGGAGACCGCAGGAGAGAGACAAAGCGCTTAGATACAAAGTGCATGAGAGCTAGGGGAGAGAGGAGATCACAGGAGAGAGACAAAGCGCTTAGATACAAAGTACATAAGTGCTAGAGGACAGGAGGAGAGAGGAGACCGCAGGAGAGAGACAAAGCGCTTAGATACAAAGTACATAAGTGCTAGGGGAGAGAAGGAGAGAGGAGAGAGGAGACTGCAGGAGAGAGACAAAGCGCTTAGATACAAAGTGCATGAGAGCTAGGGGAGAGGAGGAGAGATGAGACCGCAGGAAAGAGACAAAGCGCTTAGATACAAAGTGCATGAGAGCTAGGGGAGAGATGAGACCACAGGAGAGAGACAAAGCGCTTAGATACAAAGTGTATGAGAGCTAGGGGAGAGAGGAGACCGCAGGAGAGAGACAAAGCGCTTAGATACAGTGTATGAGAGCTAGGGGAGAGAGGAGACTGCAGGAGAGACAAAGTGCTTAGATACAAAGTGCATGAGAGCTAGGGGAGAGAGGAGAGAGGAGACCGCAGGAGAGAGACAAAGCGCTTAGATACAAAGTGCATGAGAGCTAGGGGAGAGGAGGAGACAGGAGACCGCAGGAGAGAGACAAAGCGCTTAGATACAAAGTGCATGAGAGCTAGGGGAGAGAGAAGAGATGAAACCGCAGGAAAGAGACAAAGCGCTTAGATACAAAGTGCTTGAGAGCTAGGGGAGAGAGAAGAGATGAAACCGCAGGAAAGAGACAAAGCGCTTAGATACAAAGTGCATGAGAGCTAGGGGAGAGATGAGACCGCAGGAGAGAGACTAAGCGCTTAGATACAAAGTGTATGAGAGCTAGGGGAGAGAAGGAGAGAGGAGACCGCAGGAGAGAGACAAAGAGCTTAGATACAAAGTGCATGAGAGCTAGGGGAGAGAGGAGACTGCAGGAGAGAGACAAAGCGCTTAGATACAAAGTGCATGAGAGCTAGGGGAGAGAAGGAGAGAGGAGACCGCAGGAGAGAGACAAAGCACTTAGATACAAAGTGTATGAGAGCTAGGGGAGAGAGGAGAGAGGAGACTGCAGGAGAGAGACAAAGCGCTTAGATACAAAGTGTATGAGAGCTAGGGGAGAGGAGGAGAGAGGAGACCGCAGGAAAGACAAAGCGCTTAGATACAAAGTGCATGAGAGCTAGGGGAGAGAGGAGACCGCACGAGAGACACAAAGCGCTTAGATACAATGTGCATGAGAGCTAGGGGAGAGAAGGAGAGAAGAGACCGCAGGAGAGACAAAGCGCTTAGATACAAAGTGCATGAGAGCTAGGGGAGAGAAGGAGAGAGGAGACCGCAGGAGAGAGACAAAGAGCTTAGATAAAAAGTGCATGAGAGCTAGGGGAGAGAGGAGACTGCAGGAGAGAGACAAATCGCTTAGATACAAAGTGAATGAGAGCTAGGGGAGAGAAGGAGAGAGGAGACTGCAGGAGAGAGACAAATCGCTTAGATACAAAGTGAATGAGAGCTAGGGGAGAGGAGGAGAGAGACCGCAGGAGAGAGACAAAGCGCTTAGATACAAAGTGTATGAGAGCTAGGGGAGAGGAGGAGAGAGGAGACCGCAGGAGAGAGACAAAGCGCTTAGATACAAAGTGTATGAGAGCTAGGGGAGAGGAGGAGAGAGGAGACTACAGGAGAGAGACAAAGCGCTTAGATACAAAGTGCATGAGAGCTAGGGGAGAGGAGAGAGGAGACCGCAGGAGAGAGACAAAGCGCTTTGATACAAAGTGTATGAGAGCTAGGGGAGAGAGGAGACCGCAGGAGAGAGACAAAGCGCTTAGATACAAAGTGTATGAGAGCTAGGGGAGAGATGAGACCGCAGGAGAGAGACAAAGCGCTTAGCTACAAAGTGAATGAGAGCTAGGGGAGAGAGGAGACTGCAGGAGAGAGACAAAGTGCTTAAATACAAAGTGCATCAGAGCTAGGGGAGAGAAGGAGAGAGGAGAGCGCAGGAGAGAGACAAAGCGCTTAGATACAAAGTGCATGAGAGCTAGGGGTGAGGAGGAGAGCGGAGACCGCAGGAGAGAGACAAAGCACTTAGATACTAAGTGTATGAGAGCTAGGGGAGAGAAGAGACCGCAGGAGAGAGACAAAGCGCTTAGATACAAAGTGTATGAGAGCTAGGGGAGGAGAAGGAGAGATGAGACCGCAGGAGAGAGACAAAGCGCTTAGATACAAAGTGTATGAGAGCTAGGGGAGAGGAGGAGAGAGGAGACCGCAGAAGAGAGACAAAGTGCTTAGATACAAAGTGCATGAGAGCTAGGGGAGAGAGGAGATCACAGGAGAGAGACCAAGCGCTTAGATACAAAGTGCATGAGAGCTAGGGGAGAGAAGGAGAAAGGACACCGCAGGAGAGAGACAAAGCGCTTACATACAAAGTGCATGAGAGCTAGGGGAGAGGAGGAGAGAGGAGACCGCAGGAGAGAGACAAAGCGCTTAGATACAAAGTGCATGAGAGCTAGGGGAGAGGAGAGAGGAGACCGCAGGATAGACAAAGCGCTTAGATACAAAGTGCATGAGAGCTAGGGGAGAGAAGGAGAGAGGAGACCGCAGGAGAGAGACAAAGAGCTTAGATAAAAAGTGCATGAGAGCTAGGGGAGAGAGGAAACCGCAGGAGAGAGACAAAGCGCTTAGATACAAAGTGCATGAAAGCTAGGGGAGAGGAGGAGAGAGGAGACCGCAGGAGAGACAAAGCGCTTAGATAGAAAGTGCATGAGAGCTAGGGGAGAGGAGGAGAGAGGAAACCGCAGGAGAGAAAGCGCTTAGCTACAAAGTGAATGAGAGCTAGGGGAGAGAGGAGACTGCAGGACAGAGACAAAGGCCCTCATTCAGAGCCGTACGCTCTGAGCAGAGCGCACGCTCTGAATGAGGGCAGGGCTCCATTTTCATGGAGCGTCCTCCTGGACGCTCGTATAGCTGTGGGTCACCACCCACAGTCTATACGAGCGTGTTTTTTGATGGCCGCGATGGTCGAGACCATCGCGACCATCGAAATTGCGAGCCGGAGCCTGCGGTTGAGGTTTTCAACCGCAAGCTCCGGAGTGATTTTGGCTCTATCAGAGCCAAAATCACTCCCACTGACATCACTAGTGATGTCAGTGGGCCGGCTTCTGACGGGAGGCGTTCCCGTGGGAACGCCCCCGTCAGGGAGGCACGCCCCCGGCACGCCCACCAAAGGGGGCGTGCTGTCAATCAACATTGACAGCACGCCCCCTTTGATCGGACACAACGAGCGAAGGACTTTCCTTCGCTCGTCGCGTCTGGAGCATGCGCACGACGGAGCTCCCTCCGTCGTGCGCATGCTCAGTGCATAACATCGACCCACTTGCGAGCGGACAGCCGCTCGCGAGTGGGTCTGAATCAGGCCCAAAGTGCTTAAATACAAACTGCATCAGAGCTAGGGGAGAGAAGGAGAGAGGAGAGCGCAGGAGAGAGACAAAGCGCTTAGATACAAAGTGCATGAGAGCGAGGGGTGAGGAGGAGAGCGGAGACCGCAGGAGAGAGACAAAGCGCTTAGATACAAAGTGCATCAGAGCTAGGGGAGAGAGGAGACCGCAGGAGAGAGACAAAGCGCTTAGATACAAAGTGCATCAGAGCTAGGGGAGAGAGGAGACCGCAGGAGAGAGACAAAGCGCTTAGATACAAAGTGCATGAGAGCTAGGGGAGAGAAGGAGAGAGGAGACCGCAGGAGAGAGACAAAGCGCTTAGATACAAAGTGTATGAGAGCTGGGGGAGAGGAGGAGAGCGGAGACCGCAGGAGAGAGACAAAGCACTTAGATACAAAGTGTATGAGAGCTAGGGGAGAGAGGAGACCGCAGGAGAGAGACAAAGCGCTTAGATACAAAGTGCATGAGAGCTAGGGGAGAGAGGAGACCGCAGGAGAGAGACAAAGAGCTTAGATACAATGTGCATGAGAGCTAGGGGAGAGAAGAAGAGAGGACATCGCAGGACAGAGACAAAGCGCTTAGATACAAAGTGTATGAGAACTAGGGGAGAGGAGGAGACAGGAGACCGCAGGAGAGAGACAAAGCGCTTAGATACAAAGTGTATGAGAACTAGGGGAGAGGAGGAGAGAGGAGACCGCAGGAGAGAGACAAAGCGCTTAGATACAAAGTGTATGAGAGCTGGGGGAGAGGAGGAGAGCGGAGACCGCAGGAGAGAGACAAAGCGCTTAGATAGAAAGTGCATGAGAGCTAGGGGAGAGAGGAGATCACAGGAGAGAGACTAAGCGCTTAGATACAAAGTGCATGAGAGAGCTAGGGGAGAGAAGGAGAGAGGAGACCGCAGGAGAGAGACAAAGTGCTTAGATAGAAAGTGCATGAGAGCTAGGGGAGAGAAGGAGAGATGAGACCGCAAAGAGAGACAAAGCGCTTAGATAAAAAGTGCATGAGAGCTAGGGGAGAGAGGCGACCGCAGGGGAGAGACAAAGCACTTAGATACAAAGTACATGAGAGCGAGGGGAGAGAAGGAGAGAGGAGACCGCAGGAGAGAGACAAAGCGCTTAGATACAAAGTGCATGAGAGCTAGGGGAGAGAGGAGATCACAGGAGAGAGACAAAGCGCTTAGATACAAAGTGCATGAGAGCTAGGGGAGAGAAGGAGAGAGGAGACCGCAGGAGAGAGACAAAGCGCTTACATACAAAGTGCATGAGAGCTAGGGGAAAGAAGAAGAGAGGAGACCGCAGGAGAGAGACTAAGCGCTTAGATACAAAGTACATAAGTGCTAGGGGACAGGAGGAGAGAGGAGACCGCAGGAGAGAGACAAAGCGCTTACATACAAAGTGTATGAGAGCTAGGGGAGAGAGGAGATCGCAGGTGAGAGACAAAGCGCTTAGATACAAAGTACATAAGTGCTAGGGGAGAGAAGGAGAGCGGAGAGAGGAGACTGCAGGAGAGAAACAAAGTGCTTAGATACAAAGTGCATGAGAGCTAGGGGAGAGGAGGAGAGATGAGACCGCAGGAAAGAGACAAAGCGCTTAGATACAAAGTGCATGAGAGCTAGGTGAGAGATGAGACCACAGGAGAGAGACAAAGCGCTTAGATACAAAGTGTATGAGAGCTAGGGGAGAGAGGAGACTGCAGGAGAGACAAAGTGCTTAGATACAAAGTGCATGAGAGCTAGGGGAGAGAGGAGAGAGGAGACCGCAGGAGAGAGACAAAGTGCTTAGATACAAAGTGCATGAGAGCTAGGGGAGAGATGAGACCGCAGGAGAGAGACAAAGCGCTTAGATACAAAGTGCATGAGAGCTAGGGGAGAGGAGGAGACAGGAGACCGCAGGAGAGAGACAAAGCGCTTAGATACAAAGTGCATGAGAGCTAGGGGAAAGAGGAGACCACAGGAGAGAGACTAAGCGCTAAGATACAAAGTGCATGAGAGCTAGGGGAGAGAGGAGAGAGGTGACCAAAGGAGAGAGACAAAGCGCTTAGATACAAAGTGCATGAGAGCTAGGGGAGAGAGGAGACCGCAGGAGAGAGACAAAGCGCTTAGATACAAAGTGCATGAGAGCTAGGGGAGAGATGAGACCGCAGGAGAGAGACAAAGCGCTTAGATACAAAGTGTATGAGAGCTAGGGGAGAGAGGAGAGAGGAGACCGCAGGAGAGAGACAAAGTGCTTAGATACAAAGTGTATGAGAGCTAGGGGAGAGAGGAGACCGCAGGAGAGAGACAAAGCGCTTAGATACAAAAAGTGTATGAGAGCTAGGGGAGGAGAAGGAGAAGGAGAGATGAGACCGCAGGAGAGAGACAAAGTGCTTATATACAATGTTTATGAGAGCTAGGGGAGAGTCGGAGAGAGGAGACCGCAGGAGAGAGACAAAGCGCTTAGATACAAAGTGCATGAGAGCTAGGGGAGAGGAGGAGAGAGGAGACCGCAGGAGAGAGACTAAGCGCTTAGATACAAAGTGCATGAGAGCTAGGGGAGAGAGGAGATCACAGGAGAGAGACTAAGCGCTTAGATACAAAGTGCATGAGAGAGCTAGGGGAGAGAAGGAGAGAGGAGATCACAGGAGAGAGACAAAGTGCTTAGATAGAAAGTGCATGAGAGCTAGGGGAGAGAAGGAGAGATGAGACCGCAAAGAGAAACAAAGCGCTTAGATACAAAGTGCATGAGAGCAAGGGGAGAGGAGGAGAGAGGAGACCGCAGGGGAGAGACAAAGTGCTTAGATAGAAAGTGCATGAGAGCTAGGGGAGAGAAGGAGAGATGAGACCGCAGGAGAGAGACAAAGTGCTTAGATAGAAAGTGCATGAGAGCTAGGGGAGAGAAGAAGAGAGGAGACTGCAGGAGAGAGACTAAGCGCTTAGATACAAAGTACATAAGTGCTAGGGGACAGGAGGAGAGAGGAGACCGCAGGAGAGAGACAAAGCGCTTACATACAAAGTGTATGAGAGCTAGGGGAGAGAGGAGAGAGGAGATCGCAGGTGAGAGACAAAGCGCTTAGATACAAAGTACATGAGAGCTAGGGGAGAGAGGAGAGAGGTGACCATAGGAGAGAGACAAAGCGCTTAGATACAAAGTGCATGAGAGCTAGAGGAGAGAAGGAAAGATGAGACCGCAGGAGAGAGACAAAGCGCTTAGATACAAAGTGCATGAGAGCTAGGGGAGAGAGGAGACCGCAGGAGAGAGACAAGGCGCTTAGATACAAAGTGCATGAGAGCTAGGGGAGAGATGAGACCGCAGGAGAGAGACAAAGCGCTTAGATACAAAGTGCATGAGAGCTAGGGGAGAGAAGGAGAGAGGAGACCGCAGGAGAGAGACAAAGCGCTTAGAAACAAAGTGCTTGAGAGCTAGGGGAGAGAGGAGAGAGGAGACCGCAGGAGAGAGACAAAGCGCTTAGATACAAAGTGCATGAGAGCTAGGGGAGAGGAGGAGAGAGGAGACCGCAGGAGAGAGACAAAGTGCTTAGATACAAAGTGCATGAGAGCTAGGGGAGAGAGGAGATCACAGGAGAGAGACTAAGCGCTTAGATACAAAGTGCATGAGAGCTAGGGGAGAGAGGAGACCGCAGGAGAGAGACAAAGCGCTTAGATACAAAGTGCATGAGAGCTAGGGGAGAGGAGAGAGGAGACCGCAGGAGAGAGACAAAGCGCTTAGATACATTTGATCCACTAGTTTTGATAGCCCTTATGTGGTTTATGGCTTAGACTCTATTTCTTATGGTGTTTACAGCTGCCAGGAGAGTGTCTGAATTGGGAGCGTTCTCATGTGGCTCCCTCTTCTGGATATATCACCAAGACAGGGTTGTGAGTCGCACTTGCCCTGTGTTTCTTCCTAAAGTGGTTAAGTTCCATTTCTACTTCAGGGTCCATAGGGGTCCACAGGGTGACCTTGGGGTATAGCTGGATCCTGGATCCTCGGGCACCACGGAGTTAAAGCTTTTAGCTGCTCCCAGGATGCACTTGGGTCCAACCTCCCCTATACCCCGCCCCCGAGCCACAGGCACCTCAGTTTTAGATGGTGCCCGGCCGGAGGAGCAGGAGCAGCCCCCTAAAGCTTTTTATTTAACTAGGTTAAATTTATTTTTACACTAGTTTTGTTCTCTAGAGCAGCAGCGCTGGGCTGTCTGTACAGACACCCACGCTGCCGCTCCTTCTCCCTGCTGGCGCAGCGACGCCAGCACTGAACTGGGGATCGCGGCGGGGGAAGCCAGAGTCTGTACTAGCCGGACTCTGGTTTCCCCCGGGACTGCTGCCGGAAGACGCCGGGGAGATCAGGCCACTCCTCCTCTGAGGTCTCCAGCGGCCATTTTCTTACTGGCAGCGTGGATACTCTCAGGGAGCACGCGGACCGGTCCCCCTGTGTACCTCTCCCCCGACAAGGACAGTGTACACAGCGCTATAGCCCTCCCAGACACTGAATCTGGGAGGTTGATTGTAGTGGAAAGGTGCAGTGAGTATATCTTCCTGCATGGTATGTGACTTTTGCTAGTGCTGCCTGTCTGTGTCTTTTTTCTACTTACTGTCAGCCTGTACCTATCCCTTTCCTTCTCCTACAAGCCCTACAGGTGTGCGGGGGAAGGGTGTTTCTACTGACCTCACCTATATAGATCACGTATTTGTGAGGTCCGTCACATACAGTTGTGTGCTACACGGTGCCATATTGTGGGCTGTTGTGCAGCACACTGGTGAGTGCGCACGTTTTCTTCCTAAGTCATGTCTGAGGAGGAGATTGAGCACTCCGGGGCTCCAGCATTGTTCTCCTGCAGGCGCTGTTCTGCAGGAGTGGATAGGGAGGATTTGTCACAGGACGGCCTGTGCGGACGGTGCCAGGCGGTCCCTGGTACGTCTAAACCTCCCATTTCGCAGGAGCCACCATGGGCGATGTTTTCCCAGGTGCTGGTGTCCATCGCGGACCGTCGGTCCCGACTGCCGCCCCTACTAGGGCGTTGCCCCAGCCTGCCATCCCCCATTCCCCGGGTGTCCCACAATTATTGCAGACTCCCCCGGGGTCTCAGCCTGTTGGTCCCTATGCGGGGTTGCCAATGTATATTCAGTCCACCCCTGTGGCACAGCCGGCTGTGGTGCCGTTTCAGGCTCCTGTGACAGCTACTCCACCCTGGGTGGATGCGCTTTCCCACACTGTCCAAGATTTGGCGGCAGCATCTTCGGCTTTTCAGTCGATGTTGCGCAGTGACGTGCCCTCCAGGGCGTCTAAACGCTCAGTCATGGCACAGGCTGCGCATCTTTCGGATTCTGAGGGGTTCTCGGATGATGGTGAGGTACAGGATGACTCAGCCTCAGATGCCTCAGTCCAGGAGGTAGACACTAAGTCTTCCATCAATGTGCGGGCTCTGGTTAAGGCGGTGCGGGCTATTCTTCTGATTGAGGATGAGGCACCCGCTCCCAAGTCAAGGTATCCTAGTTTTAAAAAGGCTAAGGTTACTTCTACAGCGTTCCCCTTGTCTGATCAGTTGACTGATCACATGGCGGTGGCCTGGCAGACGCCCAGTAAGCGTTTCCTGCCACAGAAACGCTTGGCGTCCAATTATCCATTCCCGGAAGCGCATTGTAAGAAATGGGAAACTCCGCCTGCAGTTGATTCCCATGTAACACGCCTCATTAGGAGTGCTACTTTGCCATTGCCGTCTATATCCTCGCTGAAGGATCCTACGGACAGGAAGGTGGAGACTTGTCTAAAGTCTATTTATTCTCTCTCAGGGGCTGTAGCCCGGCCATCCATGGCCATCTCCTGGGTGGCCAAGGCCATTGAGGGGTGGGCCAACGCCTTGGAGGACACGTTTACGGATGAATCTCCGGACGTCCAGAGGGCGTTGTTAGGACAGATGAAAGATGCCGTCTCCTACATTGGAGAAGCATCTTTGGATGCTAGCCTGTTGACCTCTAGGGTTTCGTCGGCAGCAGTGTCTGCTCGTAGATCCTTGTGGTTGCGGTCTTGGAGAGCAGACGCGGATTCAAAGAAAGGCTTGGAGGCCTTACCTTTTAATGGGGAATTACTATTTGGTCCGGACCTGGACAAAATAGTAGATACCCTGGCAAAATCCAAGTCAGCCTTCCTCCCTTCAGCTACTACACCTGCTAAGGTCCGGAGCTCGGCGTTTCGTTCCTTTCGGGTTCAGGGCAAGGCAAAGGGTCAGTCCTTCCCGAGGCAGTCCGCACCCAAGACCGCCTCAAAGCCAAAGAAGCAAGCCTGGAGTGCTAGGCGCCCTTCTTCCAAGCCAGAAGATAAGCCTTCTGTGTGATGGGACGGGCCTCCCTCTGGGGGACCCCAGAGTGGGAGGCCGACTTCTTCAATTCGCCCAGTGCTGGCACAATACCACCACGGATGCCTGGGTGCGAGAAGTGGTCTCCCAGGGGTACGCCCTGTCTTTTCGGCACAGGCCGCCTTGCCAGTTTTTTTGCACAAGTCCTTCTCAGGACAAAACCAAGGCCTTGCAGGTTCAGGAAGCCATAGAGGCCTTGCTGACGGCGGGGGTCATTATACCCGTACCACAGTCAACGTGGGATGGGGTATTACTCTACGCTGTTTCTGGTGCAGAAACCCAATGGCTCTCATCGCCCCATCCTCAATTTGAAGTCCCTGAACAGGTTTCTCAGGGTTCCCAAATTCAGGATGGAAACTTTGCGTTCCATCATACTGGCGATGGAACCGGGGGATTATATGGTCTCCCTGGATATCCAGGACGCCTACCTCCATGTGCCTATAGCAACATCGCACCAACGGTTTCTGCGGTTTGCTATTCTCCACAACCACTACCAATTCAGGGCTCTACCCTTTGGTCTCTCCACGGCACCAAGGGTATTTACCAAGGTGATGGCGGTCATGGCGGCTCACCTTCGGAGCCAGGGGATACGGTTGCTACCGTATCTAGATGACCTCCTCTTGCTGGCAAGCTCCCCGGAGGTACTGATCCAGCATCTCCACCTGACGGTCGCTTGTCTACAGGCGCACGGCTGGTTGATCAACTGGAAGAAATCCTCCCTCATCCCATCACAACGGATGGTTCATTTGGGGGCCCTGGACTCTCGTCAGCAACGGATTTTTCTGACTCCAGAGAAGGTCTCCTCCTTACAGCTGCGGATTCACAGTTGTCTGAGCAGTGGCAGAGTGTCGGTGCACTCAGCGATGAGAGTTTTGGGGTCCATGGTGTCGGCATTCGACATGGTGGAGTTTGCCCAGTTCCATTCCAGGCCCCTGCAGGGGCTGATTCTTTCAGAATGGAACGGATTGCCACACAGGATCCGCTCTCAGATGCTGGTGTTGTCCTCGGAGGTGCGTCTGTCCCTAGCCTGGTGGCTGCAGACAGCGCATCTCCTGGAGGGGCGCCCCTTTTGGATCCCGGAATGGGTTCTGCTCACGACAGATGCCAGTCTCCGGGGTTGGGGGGCGGTGACAGGCTCCTTGTCACTTCAGGGTCGTTGGTCGGCGGAGGAAGCGATTCTTCCCATCAACATCCTGGAACTGCGGGCAGTATACAGAGCCCTGCAGTCGTCCGGCACCGCTCTTCACGGAAGGGCCGTTCAGGTGCAGTCAGACAACGCCACCACGGTGGCGTACATCAATCACCAGGGAGGGACTCGCAGTCGAGCTGCGATGTTGGAGGTGTCCCGCGTCCTGGCTTGGGCGGAGCGCTATCTTCCAGCTCTCTCGGCAGTTTTCATCCCAGGAGTCCTCAATTGGGAGGCAGACTTCCTCAGCCGTTACGATGTGCATCCCGGGGAATGGTCGCTTCATCCAGAGGTATTCCAACTACTCGTGGACAAGTGGGGGCTGCCAGAACTGGACCTGATGGCGTCCCGTTACAATCACAAGCTGCCTGTGTACGGGTCAAGGACAAGGGACGCAGGCGCAAGTCTGATAGACGCGCTGTCGGTGAAATGGCTGTTTCAACTGGCTTACTTGTTCCCTCCGATATCTCTGCTGCCTCGGGTCCTGCGCAAGTTCAAACAGGACGGAGGCACACTGATCCTGGTGGCCCCAGCGTGGCCCAGAAGGCCGTGGTACTCCGATCTGCGGAGCCTGTCCATCGACGCTCCGTACCTCCTACCTCAACGGCGGGACCTGTTGTCTCAGGGGCCCTGTCTTCACCCGGATCTGGGTCGACTATCTTTGACGGCGTGGCTCTTGAGACAGCCGTCCTGAGGTCTCGGGGCTTTTCTAGCTCCGTTATTACCACCATGCTGAGGGCGCGCAAGCCTGCTTCCGCGAGGATCTATCACAGAGTGTGGCACACTTACTTTCAGTGGTGCGAGGCCAGAAACTATGATCCCCAGGTGTTCCGAGTTTCGCGTATTCTGGCTTTCCTTCAGTCCGGTTTGGACTTAGGATTACGTCTTTCTTCACTGAAGGTACACGTGTCTGGTCTGTCGGTGTGGTTCCAGCGCAGGATCGCTGCTATGCCGGACGTACACACCTTTTTCCAGGGTGTTTTGAGAATCCAGCCTCCCTTTGTGCCACCTGTGGCCCCGTGGGATTTGGCGGTGGTTCTTAGGGCCTTACAGGGTCCTCCTTTTGAGCCCTTGGAGTCAGTGGAGCTCAAGTGGCTAACTTTTAAAACTGTTTTCCTCTTGGCAATTGCTTCTGCCAGGAGGGTTTCAGATTTGGGGGCGCTTTCTTGTCGTCCCCCTTTTCTGATTTTTCATCAGGACAGAGCGGTGCTTCGCACTCGTCCTGATTTCCTGCCTAAGGTGGTTTCCAGGTTCCACATTAATCAGGAAATTGTTGTACCAGCCTTTCAGTCACCTGATCTTTCGGCTGGGGAGACTTCCTTAGACGTTGTCCGGGCACTCCAGGTTTATGTGGACCGGACTAGTTCTGTGAGGAAGTCGGATTCTTTGTTTATCCTCTTTGGTTTTCACAAGAGGGGTTGGCCTGCCAACAAACAGACTCTAGCCCGTTGGCTTCGTTCTGTTATTATTGAGGCTTATATGCAGGAGGGTTTACCTGTTCCAGCCTCTGTTAAGGCTCATTCCACTCGGTCCATGGGCCCTTCTTGGGCTGCTAGCCGTGGCGCCTCTGCTGTTCAGCTCTGTAAGGCGGCCACCTGGTCTTCCATTCAGACCTTTTTGAGGTTCTATGCGTTTGACACCTTTGCCTCTCAGGATGCATCCTTTGGGCGCCGGGTTCTCCTATCAGCACAGGAGCGTCCCCGCCCTTAGTTGGACTGCTTTGGGACATCCCCAAAGTCACCCTGTGGACCCCTATGGACCCTGAAGTAGAAAACAAGAGATATGGTAAGAACTTACCTTTGTTATCTCTGTTTCTACGAAGTCCATAGGGTCCACAGGGTACCCGCCCTGACGCACCTGGCTTCATATGGGCTCTGTGACTGGTCACCGGTTTTCCGTCTCCCATTTCTGTGAGTATGGTTCTTGTGTGTTCCAGTCTTCCTTCTCTCTGTTTCGTCTCCTCCTCCGGCCTGGGCTGCTTACCAACTGAGGTGCCTGTGGCTCGGGGGCGGGGTATAGGGGAGGTTGGACCCAAGTGCATCCTGGGAGCAGCTAAAAGCTTTAACTCCGTGGTGCCCGAGGATCCAGGATCCAGCTATACCCCAAGGTCACCCTGTGGACCCTATGGACTTCGTAGAAACAGAGATAACAAAGGTAAGTTCTTACCATATCTCTTGTTATTATTGAGGAACTTATGGTACCGACATTTCAGTCTCCAGTCCTATCGGATGAGGTGGCCTCATTGACTGTGGTCTGGCCTCTCAGGATTTAAGTGGTCCGTTCCAGTTCCTTCAGGAAATCAGACTCCTTAATTGTGGTCTATGGATTTCACAGGAAATGATGGCCGGCCATTAAACAGACGTTGGCTGGATGGCTTCGTATGACTATCTCAGGGGCCTACACATAGGAAAGCCTTTCTGTTGATGCTTATTCTACTCGGGCTGTGGGCCCCTCGTGGGCAGCTTGCTGTGGCGCATCGGCTTTTCTGCCTTGCAAGGTGGCCACGTGGTCTTCTGTCCAGATGTTTTTAAGTTTCTATGTATTGGATTCCTTTGCCTCACTTACCTTTGTTATCTCTGTTTCTACGAAGTCCATAGGGTCCACAGGGCACCCGCCCTGACGCACCTGGCTTTATATGGGCTGTGTGGCTGGTCACCGATATCCTGTCTCCTTCTCTGTGAGTATGGGTCTTGAGCGTTCCAGTCTTCTCTCTTTCTCTGTCCTCCTCCGGCCTTTGGCTGCTTATTAACTGAGGTGCCTCTGGCTTGGGGGCGGGGTTATAGGGAGAGTGGACCCAGTGCAACCTGGGAGCTGAAAGCTTTAACTGTGTGGTGCCCGGATTTGGTTCCCAACCTATACCCCAAGGTCAACCCTGTGGACCCCCTATGGACTTCGTAGAAACAGAGATAACAAAGGTAAGTTCTTACCAAATATCTTGTTTTTAATCGATGTTGTGTTTCTGTGGCTTAATCACACTTTTACTAACATTTAAAAAAATAAATAAATGTACCCACATGCCTAATGACAAGATCCTTAATTTAACAGAACACAGCATATCTATGGCTTTATTAAAGAGTATTCTAGAAAAAACTTCTGGAATAGAGGAATAAAAGACTAACCACAGAGATGAGGGGCCTGGTCACGTTCAGGATCAGTGGCTGCACACAGTCCGAAAGAGAGAATGGCCATGTACTAAAGAATAAAAAATAAATAAATGTTAAAAAAACAAAAAGGCTATAAAGGAAGAAAAAAAAAAACAAGAGATATGGTAAGAACTTACCTTTGTTATCTCTGTTTCTACGAAGTCCATAGGGTCCACAGGGTTGACCTTGGGGTTATAGCTGGAACAGGATCCATGGGCACCACACAGTTAAGCTTTTAGCTCCCAGGATGCACTTGGGTCCTCCTCTATACCCCGCCCCCGAGCCACAGGCACCCCAGTTGGTAAGCAGCCTAGGCCGGAGGAGAATATGGAACAGAGAGAAGGAAGACTGGAACACACAAGAAACCATACTCACAGCAATAGGAGACGGAAAACCGGTGACCAGCCACACAGCCCATTTGAAGCCAGGTGCGTCAGGGCGGGCGCCCTGTGGACCCTATGGACTTCGTAGAAACAGAGATAACAAAGGTAAGTTCTTACCATATCTCTTGTTTTCTACTTCAGGGTCCATAGGGGGTCCACAGGGTTGACCTTGGGGATGTCCCAAAGCAGTACAACTAAGGGCGGGGACGCTCCTGTGCTGAAAGGAGTACCCGGCGCCCAAAGGATGCATCCTGAGAGGCAAAGGTGTCAAACGCATAGAACCTCAAAAACGTTTGAATTGAAGACCAAGTGGCCGCCCTACACAGCTGAACAGCAGAAGCGCCACGTCTAGCAGCCCAAGAGGGACCCACAGAACGAGTGGAATGAGCCTTAACAGAGGCTGGCACAGGTAAGCCCTCCTGTGCATAAGCCTCACAAATAACGGAACGAAGCCAACGGGCTAACGTTTGTTTGTTGGCAGGCCAACCCCTCTTGTGAAAACCAAAGAGGATAAACAAGGAATCAGACTTCCTAACCGAAGCCGTCCGGTCTACATAAATTCTAAGCGCCCGGACCACATCTAAGGAAGTCTCACCAGCTGAAAGATCAGGGGACTGAAAAGCTGGCACAACAAGTTCCTGATTAATATGGAACTTCGAGACCACTTTGGGCAAAAACTCAGGACGAGTGCGGAGCACCGCTCTGTCCTGGTGAAAAATTAGGAAAGGAGGGCGACAGGAAAGCGCCCCCAATTCAGACACCCTCCTGGCCGAAGCAATTGCCAGGAGAAAAAACCGTCTTAAATGTCAGCCACTTGAGCTCCACCGCCTCAAGAGGCTCAAACGGAGGACCCTGCAGGACCCGTAGCACCACCGCCAAGTCCCAAGGAGCCACCGGAGGCACAAAGGGAGGCTGGATCCTGATAACACCTTGGAAAAAGGTGTGAACGTCTGGTAGTATTGCAATCCGCCGTTGAAACCACACGGACAAGGCGGACACATGAACCTTCAGAGATGCAAGGCGTAAGCCGAGATCCAATCCTGACTGAAGAAATTCCAAGATCCTAGAAACTCGGAACACCTGAGGATCATAAAGTCTGGACTCACACCACTGAAAGTAAGTGTGCCACACTCTGTGATAAATCCGTGCTGAAGCAGGCTTGCGTGCCCTGAGCATCGTACCAATAACCGAACTGGAGAAGCCCCGAGACCTCAAGACGGCTGTCTCAAGAGCCACGCCGTCAAAGACAGCCGACCCAGATCCGGGTAAAGGCAGGGCCCCTGAGACAACAGATCCCGACGTTGAGGAAGAAGGTACGGAACGTCGATGGAGAGGCTCCTCAGATCGGAGTACCAAGGACGTCTGGGCCAGGCCGGAGCTACCAGCACGAGCATGCCGCCGTCCTGCTTGAATTTCCGCAGAACCCGAGGAAGCAGGGATATCGGAGGAAACAGATACGCCAGGTGAAACGTCCATGTCAGCGACAGCGCGTCCACCAGACTTGCACCTGCGTCTCTTGTCCTTGACCCGTAAACGGGCAACTTGTGATTGTGACGGGAGGCCATCAAGTCCAGCTCCGGCAGTCCCCACCTGTCCACGAGTAGCTGAAACACCTCTGGGTGAAGCGACCATTCCCCGGGATGCACGTCGTGACGGCTGAGGAAGTCCGCCTCCCAATTGAGGACTCCGGGGATGAAGACCGCCGAGATCACTGGAATGTGACCCTCCGCCCAAGACAGGATACGAGACACCTCCGACATCGCTGCCTGACTGCGAGTTCCGCCTTGGTGATTGATATACGCCACCGTGGTGGCGTTGTCGGACTGCACCTGTACCGCCCTTCCGTGAAGAGCGGGGCCGGACGACTGCAGGGCCTTGTATACTGCCCGCAGTTCCAGGATGTTGATGGGGAGAAGTGCTTCTTCCGCTGACCAACGACCCTGAAGCGACAAAGAGCCGGTCACTGCCCCCCAACCCCGGAGACTGGCATCCGTCGTGAGCAGGACCCAGTCCGGGACCCAAAATGGGCGCCCCTCGACCAGATGAGCTGTCTGAAGCCACCAAGCCAAAGATAGCCGAACGTCCGGAGACAACACCAGCACCTGAGAGCGGATCCGGTGAGGTAACCCGTTCCATTCTGATAGAATCAGCCCCTGCAGGGGCCGGGAATGGAACTGGGCAAATTCCACCATGTCGAATGTCGACACCATGGACCCCAGAACTCTCATAGCCGAATGGACCGACAGGCGGCAACGGCTCAGGCAACTGCGTATCCGCAGCTGTAGTGAGGCGACCTTCTCCGGAGTCAGGAAGATCCTTTGCTGACGCGAATCCAGCAGGGCTCCCAAATGAACCATCCGCTGTGATGGAATCAGGGAGGACTTTTTCCAATTTATCAACCACCCGTGTGCTTGCAGGCAAGCGATCGTCAGGTGGAGATGTTGAAGCAGTACCTCCGGGGAGCTCGCCAGCAACAGGAGGTCGTCCAGGTACGGCAGCAGCCGTACATTCTGGTTCCGAAGATGTGCGGCCATGACCGCCATAATCTTCGTGAACACCCTCGGTGCCGTGGAGAGACCAAAGGGTAGCGCCCGGAACTGATAGTGGTGTTGAAGGATAGCGAACCTCAGATACCGCTGGTGTGAAGATGCTATCGGAACATGGAGGTAGGCGTCCTGGATGTCCAGGGACACCATGTAATCCCCCGGTTCCATCGCCAGAATGATGGAACGTAACGTTTCCATCCTGAACTTGGGAACTCTGAGGAATTTGTTCAGAGACTTCAAGTTGAGGATAGGGCGATGAGAACCATTGGGTTTCTGCACCAGAAACAGAGACGAATAATACCCCGTCCCTCGTTGTGATAGAGGAACGGGAACAATGACCCCTGCTTTCAGCAAGGACTCTATAGCCTCCTGAACCTGTAACGCCTTGGTCTTGTCCTGAGAAGGACTTGTGCAGAAAAACTGGTGGGGTGGTCTGTGCCGAAAAGACAGGGCGTACCCCTGGGAGACCACTTCTCGAACCCAGGCATCCGTGGTGGTATTGTGCCAGCACTGGGCAAATAGAAGAAGTCGGCCTCCCACTCTGAGGTCCCCCAGAGGGAGGCCCGTCCCATCAGGCCGCAGGTTTATCTTCCTGCTTGGAAGAAGGGCGCCGAGCACTCCAGGCTTGCTTCTTGGGTTTAGAGGCCGTCTTACTCGCAGACTGTCTCGGGAAGGACTGACCTTTCGCCTTACCCTGAACCCGAAAGGAACGAAAAGCCGAACTCCGAACCTTAGCAGGCAGTGCCGCCGAAGGGAGGAAGGCCGACTTGGATTTAGCCAGGGTGTCCACTATTTTGCCCAAGTCCGGACCAAATAGTAATTCCCCATTGAAAGGTAAGGCCTCCAGACCTTTCTTTGAATCAGAGTCCGCTCTCCAGGACCGCAACCATAAGGATCGGCGGGCAGACACCGCTGCAGCCGACACCCGCGAGGTCAGCAGACTAGCATCTAAAGAAGCTTCTCCAATGTAAGAAGCGGCGTCCCTCATTTGTCCCAACAACGCCCGCTGGACATCCGGAGCGTCGTCCGGGAAGGTATCTTCCAATGCATTGGCCCACCCCTCAATGGCCTTGGCCACCCAGGAAATGGCCATGGACGGTCGGGCCACCGCCCCGGAGAGGGAGTAAATAGACTTTAAGCAAGTCTCAACTTTCCTGTCCGTGGGATCCTTCAGCGAGGATATCGACGGTAATGGTAAGGTGGCGCCCCGAGTTAAACGGGTGACATGGGAATCCACCGCCGGTGGAGTTTCCCATTTTTTACAATGTGCCTCAGGGAAGGGGTAATTAGAAGCCAACCGCTTCTGAGGAAGGAATCTCTTACTGGGCGCCTGCCAAGCTACCGCCATATGATCCGTCAACTGATCAGACAGGGGAAACACCGCAGAAGCCACCTTAGTCTTTTTGAAACTAGGAAACTTCGACCTAGGAACCGGTGCCTCATCCTCTATAAGAAGAATAGCTCGCACCGCCCTAACTAGTGCTCGCACATTAATGGACGACTTGGTATCCATTTCCTGGACCGAGGCGTCCGAGTCAGTGTCATCAGGGACCTCCCCATCATCTGAGGAACCCTCTGAGTCCGATACCTGAGCAGCCCGTGCCATGAGTGGGCGTTTAGAAATCCTAGAAGGCATGTCAGTCTGCAACATTGACTGAAAAGCCGAGGAAGCGGCCGCCAAATTTTGCACGGAGTTGGAGAGCACATCCACCCATGGTGGAGGCGTCGCCATAGGGGCCTGAAAAGGTACCACAGGCTGCTGCGGCACAGGGGAAGCCTGTATATACATAGGCAACCCCCCAAAGGGACCAACTGATTGAGACCCAGGAGGACTCCGCAATAACTGCGGGACACCCGGGGAATGGGGGATGGTCGGCTGGGGCACCGCCCTAGTAGGGAGAGCAGTCGGGACCGACAGACGGTCCGCAATAGACACCAGCACTTGAGAAAACATCGCCCACGGTGGTTCCTGCGCCAGAGAAGGTCTGGATGGGCCAGGAGCCACCTGGCATCGACTACACAGGCCATCCTGTGACAAATCCTCCCTATCTACTCCTGCAGAACAGCGTCCGCAGGAGGCCAACACCGGAGCCACCGAGCGCTCAACCTCCCCGTCTGACATGACAGAATATATTATATATCTGGCACCAGGGTAGAAGTAAAACGCACTCACCGGTGTGCTGAACAACAGCCCACAATATGGCACTGAGTAGCACACAACTGTATGTGACGGACCTCACAAATACGTGATCTATATAAGTGAGGTCAGTAGAAACGCCCCTCCCCCACACACCTGCAGGGCTTGTAGGAGAAGTAAAGGGATAGGTATAAGCTGACAGTAAGCGGAAAATAAGCACAGACAGGCAGCACTAGCAAAAAGTCACATACCATGCAGGAAGATATACTCACTGCACCTTTACACTACAATCAACCTGCCCAGATTCAGTGTCTGGGAGGGCTATAGTGCTGTGTACGCTGTCCTTAATCAGGGGAGAGGTACACAGGGGGACCGGTCCGCGTGCTCCCTGAGATCTGCGCTGCCACTGGGAAAATGGCCGCTGGAGACCTCAGAGGAGGAGTGGCCGAGGAATCTGCAGCTCAGCGACGCCAGACTGCGTGCTGAAAGGCGCGCTGAGCTGAGGGGAGGAGCCGCTGACAGGGAAGGCTTCCTCCCCTGGCTGGCCATTAACCCCAGGGATGCTGGCTTCCCGCTTGCCGGTTATCCCTGGTGGTCTAGTGGTCCCACGGGTTATGGGGGGGGCCCGCCGCCACTGCCAGCAGCCTCCGGTCTGTCCCCCGGACCGGAGGCTAAAGGACTGCATTTAAGGCATTCCGCGCGCCGCCGCTAGCCAGCGACGCGCGGCTTACCTGAATCCCCGGCGACTCCGGCAGCAGTCCTGGGAGGTAGACAGAGTCCGGCTAGTACGGACTCTGCCCTCCCGCCGCGATCCCCAGATCAGTACTGGCGTCGCGGCGCCAGTCGGGGATCAGAGCGGCAGCGTGGGCGTCTGTACAGACAGCCCTTCGCTGCCGTCTGTAGTAAAAATAGATTAAAAATAAATAAAATTTAACTTAAAATAAAAGCTTTTGGGGGCTGCTCCTGCAGCCCCCCTGCGCGGTGACCGACTCCGGCCGGGCACCAGCTTACACTGGGGTGCCTGTGGCTCGGGGGCGGGGTATAGAGGAGGACCCAAGTGCATCCTGGGAGCTAAAAGCTTAACTGTGTGGTGCCCATGGATCCTGTTCCAGCTATAACCCCAAGGTCAACCCTGTGGACCCCCTATGGACCCTGAAGTAGAAAAAGAGAATTACGATCATTTAAAGAGTGTTTCAAACCCCTACCAGATATAAGAGATAAAAGCCTCAGTATTATATAAGTAGCGACATCCCCAGACTTCATAAGGGAGCAATTTATTATCACCACAGTCCCTGCATCTCATACCAACCTACACCATGTCACCACCACAACCCCCTGCATCTCATAACATCCTACACCATGTCACCACAGCCCCCCAACATCTCATACCAACCTACACCATGTCACCACCACAACCCCCAGCATCTCATAACATCCTACACCATGTCACCACAGCCCCCCAACATCTCATACCAACCTACACCATGTCACCACCACAACCCCCTGCATCTCATAACATCCTACACCATGTCACCACAGCCCCCTGCATCTCATACCATGTCACCATAGCCCCCTGCATCTCATACCATCCTCCACCATGTCACCACAGCCCCCCCAACATCTCATACCATCCTCCACCATGTCACCACCACAGCCCCCCAACATCTCATACCATCCTACACCATGTCACCACCACAGCCCCCTGCATCTCATAACATCCTACACCATGTCACCACAGCCCCCTGCATCTCATACCACCCTACACCATGTCACCATAGCCCCCTGCATCTCATACCATCCTACACCATGTTACCACAGCCCCCCCAACATCTCATATCATCCTCCACCATGTCACCACCACAGCCCCCCAACATCTCATACCATCCTACACCATGTCACCACCACAGCCCCCTGCATCTCATAACATCCTACACCATGTCACCACCACAACCCCCTGCATCTCATAACATCCTACACCATGTCACCACAGCCCCCCCAACATCTCATACCAACCTACACCATGTCACCACCACAACCCCCTGCATCTCATAACATCCTACACCATGTCACCACAGCCCCCTGCATCTCATACCATCCTACACCATGTCACCACAGCCCCCCCAACATCTCATACCATCCTCCACCATGTCACCACCACAGCCCCCCAACATCTCATACCATCCTACACCATGTCACCACCACAGCACCCTGCATCTCATAACATCCTACACCATGTCACCACAGCCCCCTGCATCTCATACCATCCTACACCATGTCACCATAGCCCCCTGCTTCTCATACCATCCTACACCATGTCACCACAGCCCCCCCAACATCTCATACCATCCTCCACCATGTCACCACCACAGCCCCCCAACATCTCATACCATCCTACACCATGTCACCACCACAGCCCCCTGCATCTCATAACATCCTACACCATGCCACCACAGCCCCCTGCATCTCATACCATCCTACACCATGTCACCACAGTCCCTGCATCTCATACCAACCTACACCATGTCACCACCACAGCCCCCCCAACATCTCATACCATCCTCCACCATGTCACCACCACAGCCCCCCAACATCTCATACCATACTACACCATGTCACCACCACAGCCCGCTGCAACTCATAACATCCTACACCATGTCACCACATCCCCTGCATCTCATACCATCCTACACCATGTCACCACAGTCCCCTGCATCTCATACCATCCTACACCATGTCACCACAGTCCCCTGCATCTCATACCATCCTACACCATGTCACCACAGCCCCCCAACATCTCATACCCACCTACACCATGTCACCACAGTCCCCTGCATCTCATAACATCCTACACCATGTCACCACAGCCCCCCAACATCTCATACCATCCTACACCATGTCACCACCACAGCCCCCCAACATCTCATACCATCCTACACCATGTCACCACCACAGCCCCATGCATCTCATACCATCCTACACCATGTCACCACAGCCCCCCAACATCTCATACCAACCTACACCATGTCAACACAGCTCCCTGCATCTCATACCATCCTAAACCATGTCACCACAGCCCCTGCATCTCCTACCATCCTACACCATGTCACCACCACAGCCCCCTGCATCTCATACCATCCTACACCATGTCACCACAGCCCCCCAACATCTCATACCAACCTACACCATGTCAACACAGCTCCCTGCATCTCATACCATCCTACACCATGTCACCACAGCCCCCTGCATCTCATCCCATCGTACACCATGTCACCACAGCCCCCTGCATCTCATACCATCCTACACCATGTCACCACAGCCCCCTGCATCTCATAACCTACCCCATGTCACCACAGCCCCCTGCATCTCATACCATCCTACACCATGTCACCACAGCCCCCAGCATCTCATCCCATCGTACACCATGTCACCACAGCCCCCTGCATCTCATACCATCCTACACCATGTCACCACAGTCCCTGCATCTCATACCAACCTACACCATGTCACCACAGCCCCCTGCATCTCATAGCATCCTACACCATCTCACCACAGCCCCCTGCATCTCATACCATCCTACACCATGTCACCACAGTCCCCTGCATCTCATACCATCCTACACCAGGTCACCACCACAGCCCCCTGCATCTCATACCATCCTACACCATGTCACCACAGCCCCCTGCATCTCATCCCATCGTACACCATGTCACCACATCTCCCTGTATCTCATACCATCCTACACCATGTCACCACAGCCCCCTGCATCTCATACCATGTCACCACAGTCCCCTGCATCTCATACCATCTTACACCATGTCACCACAGCCCCCTGTATCTCATACCATCCTACACCATGTCACCACCACAGCCCCCTGCATCTCATACCATCCTACACCATGTCACCACAGCCCCCTGCATCTCATACCATCCTACAACATGTCACCACAGTCCCCTGCATCTCATACCATCCTATACCATGTCACCAGAGCCCCCTGTATCTCATACCATCCTACACCATGTCACCACAGCCCCCTGCATCTCATACCATCCTATACCATGTCACCACAGCCCCCTGCATCTCAAACCATCCTACACCATGTCACCACAGTACCCTGCATCTCATAACATCCTACACCATGTCACCACAGCCCCCCAACATCTCATACCATCCTACACCATGTCACCACAGCCCCCTGCACCTCATACCATCCTACACCATGTCACCACAGTCCCTTGCAGCTGATACCATTTTACACCATGTCACCACAGTCCCCTGCATCTCATACCATCCTACACCATGTCACCACAGTCCCCTGCATCTCATACCAACCTACACCATGTCACCACAGCCCCCTGCATCTCATAACATACTACACCATTTCACCACAGTCCCTGCATCTCATACCATCCTACACCATGTCACCACAGCCCCCTGCATCTCATAACATGCTACACCATGTCACCACAGCCCCCCAACATCTCATACCATCCTACACCATGTCACCACAGCCCCCATGCATCTCATACCATCCTACACCATATCACCACAGCCCCCTGCATCTCGTACCATCCTACACCTTGTCACCACAGTCCCTGCATCTCATACCAACCTACACCACGTCACCACAGCCGCCTGTATCCAACATACACCATGTCACCAGTGCCCTGCATCTCATACCATCCTACACCATCTCACCACAGCACCCCAACATCTCATACCATCCTAGACCATGTCACCACAGCCCCCTGTATCTCATACCAACCTACACCATGTCACCACAGCCGCCTGTATCCAACCTACACCATGCCACCACAGCCCCCTGCATCTCATACCATCCTACACCATGTCACCACAGCCCCCTGCATCTCGTACCATCCTAATCTCATACCATCCTACACCATGTCACCACAGCCCCCTGCACCTCATACCATCCTACACCATGTCACCAGAGCCCCCAGCATCTCAAACCATCCTACACCATGTCACCACAGTCCCTTGTATCTCATACCACCCTACACTATGTCACCCCAGCCCCCTGCATCTCATACCAACCTACACCACGTCACCACAGCAGCCTGTATCCAACATACACCATGTCACCACAGCCCACTGCATCTCATACCATCCTACACCATGTCACCACAGTCCCTGCATCTCATACCAACCTACACCATGTCACCACAGCCCCCTGCATCTCATAGCATCCTACACCATCTCACCACAGCCCCCTGCATCTCATACCATCCTACACCATGTCACCACAGTACCCTGCATCTCATACCATCCTACACGATGTCACCACAGCCCCCTGCATCTCATACCCACCTACACCATATCACCACAGTCCCCTGCATCTCATACCCACCTACACCATGTCACCACAGCCCCCTGCATCTCATACCATCCTACACCATGTCACCACAGCCCCCTGTATCTCATACCCACCTACACCATGTCACCACAGCCTCCTGTATCCAACCTACACCATGTCACCACATCCCCTGCATCTCATACCCACCTACACCATGTCACCACAGCCCCCTCCATCTCATACCATCCTGCACCATGTCACCACAGTCCCTGCATCTCATACCAACCTACACCATGTCACCACAGCCCCCTGTATCTCATACCATCCTACACCATGTCACCACAGCCCCTGCATCTCATACCATCCTACACCATGTCACCACCACAGCCCCATGCATCTCATACCATCCTACACCATGTCACCACATCCCCTGCATCTCATACCATCCTACACCATGTCACCACATCCCCCTGCATCTCATACCATCCTACACCATCTCACCACAGCCCCCCGCATCTCATACCATCCTACATCATTTCACCACAGCCCCCTGCATCTCATACCATCCTACACCATGTCACCACAGTCCCCTGCATCTCATATCATCCTACACCATGTCACCACAGTCCCCTGCATCTCATACCATCCTACACCATGTCCCCACAGTCCCCTGCATCTCATACCATCCTACACCATGTCCCCACAGTCCCCTGCATCTCATACCTACCTACACCATCTCACCACAGTCCCCTGCATCTCATACCATCCTACACCATGTCACCAGTGTCCCCTGTATCTCATACCATCCTACACCATGTCACCACAGTCCCTGCATCTCATACCCACCTACACCATGTCACCACAGCCCCCTGCATCTCATACCATCCTACACCATGTCACCACAGCCCCCTGCATCTCATACCCACCTACACCATGTCACCACAGCCCCCTGCATCTCATACCATCCTGCACCATGTCACCACAGCCCCCTGCATCTCATACCATCCTACACCATGTCAACACAGCCCCCTGTATCTCATACCATCCTACACCATGTCACCACAGCCCCTGCATCTCATACCATCCTACACCATGTCACCACAGCCCCCTGCATCTCATACCATCCTACACCATGTCACCACCACAGCCCCCTGCATCTCATACCATCCTACACCATGTCACCACCACAGCCCCCTGCATCTCATACCATCCTACACCATGTCACCACAGCCCACCACATCTCATACCATCCTACACCATGTCACCACAGCCCCCTGCACCTCATACCATCCTACACCATGTCACCACAGCCCCCTGCATCTCATACCATTCTACACCATGTCACCACAGCCCACCACATCTCATACCATTCTACACCATGTCACCACAGCCCACCACATCTCATACCATCCTACACCATGTCAGCACAGCCCCCTGCATCTCATACCATCCTACACCATGTCACCACAGCCCCCTGTATCTCATACCCACCTATACCATGTCACCACAAACCCCTGCATCTCATACCCACCAACACCATGTCACCACAGACCCCCGTATGTCATACCCACCTACACCATGTCACCACAGCCCCCTGTATCTCATACCCACCTACACCATGTCACCACAGTCCCCTGTATCTCATACCCACCTACACCATGTCACCACAGTCCCCTGCATCTCATACCATCCTACACCATGTCACCAGTGTCCCCTGTATCTCATACCATCCTACACCATGTCACCACAGTCCCCTGAATCTCATAACTGCCTACACCATGTCACCACAGTCCCTGCATCTCATACCCACCTACACCATGTCACCACAGCCCCCTGCATCTCATACCATCCTACACCATGTCACCACAGCCCCCTGCATCTCATACCATCCTGCACCATGTCACCACAGCCCCC
Source organism: Taudactylus pleione (assembly GCA_031769625.1). NCBI lineage: Eukaryota > Metazoa > Chordata > Amphibia > Anura > Myobatrachidae > Taudactylus > Taudactylus pleione. The sequence goes on along the minus strand of JAUIMM010002162.1, from coordinate 128,591 downwards.
TGCATCTCATACCATCCTACACCATGTCAACACAGTCCCCTGTATCTCATACCATCCTACACCATGTCACCACAGCCCCCTGTATCTCATCACATCCTACACCATGTCACCACAGCCACCTGCATCTCATACCATCCTACACCATGTCACCACAGTCCCTGCATCTCATAGCATCCTACACCATGTCACCACAGTCCCTAACCTACACCATGTCACCACAGTCCCCGCATCTCATACCATCCTACACCATGTCACCACAGCCCCCAGCATCTCATACCATCCTACACCATGTCACCACAGTCCCTGCATCTCATACCATCCTACACCATGTCACCACAGCCCCCTGCATCTCATACCATCCTACACCATGTCACCACAGTTCCCTGTATCTCATACCATTCTACACCATGTCACCACAGTCCCCTGCATCTCATACCCACCTACACCATGTCACCACAGTCCCCTGCATCTCATACCCACCTACACCATCTCACCACAGTCCCTGTATCTCATACCATCCTACACCATGTCACCACAGCCCCCTGTATCTCATCACATCCTACACCATGTCACCACAGCCACCTGCATCTCATACCATCCTAGACCATGTCACCACAGTCCCTGCATCTCATAGCATCCTACACCATGTCACCACAGTCCCCTGCATCACATACCATCCTACACCATGTCACCACAGTCCCCTGCATCTCATACCATCCTACACCATGTCACCACAGTCCCTAACCTACACCATGTCACCACAGTCCCCGCATCTCATACCATCCTACACCATGTCACCACAGCCCCCTGCATCTCATACCATCCTACACCATGTCACCACAGTCCCTGCATCTCATACCATCCTACACCATGTCACCACAGTTGCCTGCATCTCATACCATCCTACACCATGTAACCACAGTCCCTGCATCTCATACCATCCTACACCATGTAACCACAGTCCCTGCATCTCATACCAACCTACACCATGTCACCACAGTCCCTGCATCTCATACCATCCTACACCATGTCACCACAGTTCCCTGTATCTCATACCATTCTACACCATGTCACCACAGTCCCCTGCATCTCATACCATCCTACACCATGTCACCACAGTCCCCTCCATCTCATACCATCCTACACCATGTCACCACAGCCCCCCAACATATCATACCATCCTACACCATATCACCACAGCCCCCTGTACCTCATACCATCCTACACCATGTCTCCACAGCCCCCTACATCTCATACCATCCTACACCATGTCACCACAGCCCCCTGCATCTCATACCATCCTACACCATGTCACCACAGTTCCCTGTATCTCATACCATTCTACACCATGTCACCACAGTCCCCTGCATCTCATACCATCCTACACCATGTCACCACAGTCCCCTCCATCTCATACCATCCTACACCATGTCACCACAGCCCCCCAACATATCATACCATCCTACACCATATCACCACAGCCCCCTGTACCTCATACCATCCTACACCATGTCTCCACAGCCCCCTGCATCTCATACCATCCTACACCATGTCACCACAGCCCCCTGCATCTCATACCATCGTACACCATAACACCACAGTCACCTGTATCTCATATCCACCTACACCACGTTACCACAGCCCTCTGCATCTCATACCATCCTACACCATGTCACCACAGTCCCTTGCATCTCATACCATCCTACACCATGTCACCACAGTCCCTTGCATCTCATACCATCCTACACCATGTCTCCACAGCCCCCTGCATCTCATACCATCCTACACCATGTCACCACAGCCCCCTGCATCTCATACCATCCTACAATATGTCACCACAGCCCCCTGCATCTCATAGCATCCTACACCATGTCACCACATCCCCTGCATCAGGAGAGGTGATCTGCCTCATCTGTGCCCTCTCCTGATTATCTGTCCTTCCTTCCCTTATACACAGTGACCTGCCTCATCTGTGCCCTCTCCTGATTATCTGTCCTTCCTGCCCTTATACACAGTGATCTGCCTCATCTGTGCCCTCTCCTGATTATCTGTCCTTCCTTCCCTTATACACAGTGATCTGCCTCATCTGTGCCCTCTCCTGATTATCTGTCCTTCCTGCCCATATACACACAGAGCGATCTGCCTCACCTGTGCCCTCTCCTGATTATCTGTCCTTCCTGCCCTTATACACACAGTGATCTGCCTCATCTGTGCCCTCTACTGATTATCTGTCCTTCCTGCCCTTATACACAGTGATCTGCATCATCTGTGCCCTCTCCTGATTATCTGTCCTTCCTGCCCTTATACACACAGTGATCTGCCTCATCTGTGCCCTCTCCTGATTATCTGTCCTTCCTGCCCTTATACACACAGTGATCTGCCTCATCTGTGCCCTCTCCTGATTATCTGTCCTTCCTGCCCTTATACACAGTGATCTGCCTCATCTGTGCCCTCTCCTGATTATCTGTCCTTCCTGCCCTTATACACACAGTGATCTGTCTCATCTGTACCCTCTCCTGATTATCTGTCCTTCCTGCCCTTATACACAGTGATCTGCCTCATCTGTGCCCTCTCCTGATTATCTGTCCTTCCTGCCCTTATACACAGTGATCTGCCTCATCTGTGCCCTCTCCTGATTATCTGTCCTTGCTGCCCCTATACACACAGTTATCTGCCTCATCTGTGCCCTCTCCTGATTATCTGTCCTTCCTGCCCTTATACACACAGTGATCTGCCTCATCTGTGCCCTCTCCTGATTATCTGTCCTTCCTGCCCTTATACACAGTGATCTGCCTCATCTGTGCCCTCTCCTGATTATCTGTCCTTCCTGCCCTTATACACACAGTGATCTGTCTCATCTGTACCCTCTCCTGATTATCTGTCCTTCCTGCCCTTATACACAGTGATCTGCCTCATCTGTGCCCTCTCCTGATTATCTGTCCTTCCTGCCCTTATACACAGTGATCTGCCTCATCTGTGCCCTCTCCTGATTATCTGTCCTTGCTGCCCCTATACACACAGTTATCTGCCTCATCTGTGCCCTCTCCTGATTATCTGTCCTTCCTGCCCTTATACACGCAGTGATCTGCATCATCTGTGCCCTGATTATCTGTCCTTCCTGCCCTTATACACAGAGTGATCTGCCTCCTCTGTGCCCTCTCCTGATTATCTGTCCCTCCTGCCCTTATACACACAGTGATCTGCCTCATCTGTACCCTCTCCTGATAATCTGTCCCTCCTGCCCTTATACACACAGTGATCCTCATCTGTGCCCTCTCCTGATTATCTGTCCTTATACACAGTGATCTGTCTCATCTGTGCCCTCTCCTGATTATCTGTCCTTCCTGCCCTTATACACACAGTGATCTGCCTCATCTGTGCCCTCTCCCGATTATCTGTCCTTCCTGCCCTTATACACAGTGATCTGTCTCATCTGTGCCCTCTCCTGATTATCTGTCCTTCCTGCCCTTATACACAGTGATCTGCCTCATCTGTGCCCTCTCCTGATTATCTGTCCTTCCTGCCCTTATACACACAGTGATCTGCCTCATCTGTGCCCTCTCCTGATTATCTGTCCTTCCTGCCCTTATACACACAGTGATCTGCCTCATCTGTGCCCTCTCCTGATTATCTGTCCTTCCTGCCCTTATACACAGTGATCTGCCTCATCTGTGCCCTCTCCTGATTATCTGTCCTTCCTGCCCTTATACACACAGTGATCTGTCTCATCTGTACCCTCTCCTGATTATCTGTCCTTCCTGCCCTTATACACAGTGATCTGCCTCATCTGTGCCCTCTCCTGATTATCTGTCCTTCCTGCCCTTATACACAGTGATCTGCCTCATCTGTGCCCTCTCCTGATTATCTGTCCTTGCTGCCCCTATACACACAGTGATCTGCCTCATCTGTGCCCTCTCCTGATTATCTGTCCTTCCTGCCCTTATACACACAGTGATCTGCCTCATCTGTGCCCTCTCCTGATAATCTGTCCCTCCTGCCCTTATACACAGTGATCCTCATCTGTGCCCTCTCCTGATTATCTGTCCCTCCTGCCCTTATACACACAGTGATCTGCCTCATCTGTGCCCTCTCCTGATTATCTGTCCTTCCTGCCCTTATACACACAGTGATCTGCCTCATCTGTGCCCTCTCCTGATTATCTGTCCCTCCTGTCCTTATACACACACAGTGATCTGCCTCATCTGTGCCCTCTCCTGATTATCTGTTCCTCCTGCCCCTATACACACAGAGTGATCTGCCTCATCTGTGCCCTCTCCTGATTATCTGTCCCTCCTGTCCTTATACACAGTGATCTGCCTCATCTGTGCCCTCTCCTGATTATCTGTCCCTCCTGCCCTTATACACAGTGATCTGCCTCATCTGTTCCCTCTCCTGATTATCTGTCCCTCCTGCCCTTATACACAGTGATCTGCCTCATCTGTGCCCTCTCCTGATTATCTGTCCTTCCTGCCCTTATACACACAGTGATCTGCCTCATCTGTGCCCTCTCCTGATTATCTGTCCTTCCTGCCCTTATACACACAGTGATCTGCCTCATCTGTGCCCTCTCCTGATTATTATCTGTCCTTCCTGCCCTTATACACACAGTGATCTGCCTCATCTGTGCCCTCTCCTGATTATCTGTCCTTCCTGCCCTTATACACACAGTGATCTGCCTCATCTGTGCCCTCTCCTGATTATCTGTCCTTCCTGCCCTTATACACAGAGTGATCTGCCTCATCTGTGCCCTCTCCTGACTATCTGTCCCTCCTGCCCTTATACACACACAGTGATATGCCTCATCTGTGCCCTCTCCTGATTATCTGTCCTTCCTGCCCTTATACACACAGTGATCTGCCTCATCTGTGCCCTCTCCTGATTATCTGTCCCTCCTGCCCTTATACACAGTGATCTGCCTCATCTGTGCCCTCTCCTGATTATCTGTCCCTCCTGTCCTTATACACACACAGTGATCTGCCTCATCTGTGCCCTCTCCTGATTATCTGTTCCTCCTGACCTTATACACACAGTGATCTGCCTCATCTGTGCCCTCTCCTGATTATCTGTTCCTCCTGCCCTTATACACACAGTGATCTGCCTCATCTGTGCCCTCTCCCGATTATCTGTCCTTCCTGCCCTTATACACACAGTGATCTGCCTCATCTGTGCCCTCTCCTGATTATCTGTCCTTCCTGCCCTTATACACACAGTGGGCATCTGTGCCCTCTCCTGATTATCTGTCCTTCCTGCCCTTATACACAGGAAAGCAGGAACACGTTGTAGAAAGTACCCGATCTTGGGACGAGCTAAGCTGCAGGGATAGTAATAATCTGGGGAGCGGATGGGGGCACTTGGGTCGTCACAGGGAGAATCTCAGTCTATAGTCACAGAGAGAAGATAAGCGATAGACGTAATACCTGAAGTGAAGGAGGCCGTTACGGCCATTAGTTGTCTCCTCTTCCGGGAAGAGTAATAGCGGAGCGTTTCCGGGCTGGGAGAGATAATGTTTCAGAGATTCTTGTAGCTGAGTTCGGCTCCCAGGGGCACCAAGTTCTAGGAAACCACGAGCCCAGCACAGAAACCCAGGAGAACAGGACACAGACGGCTGAGGAAAGGGATGAATATAACAAAACGGTATAAAACGCAGACATAAAGACTGATACCTAATACCAATATACTACCGTTACCCAGCACTACACCGTAATAATCCCCCAATACCCCTACATACCAATATACTACCGTTACCCAGTACTACACCGTAATAATCCCCCAATACCCCTACATACCAATATATTACCGTTACCCAGTACTACCGCGTAATAATCCCCCAATACCCCTACATACCAATATACTACCGTTACCCAGCACTACCGCGAAATAATCCTCCTACATACCAATATACTACCGTTACCCAGCACTACACCGTAATAATCCCCCAATACCCCTACATACCAATATAATACCGTTACCCAGCACTACCGCGAAATAATCCCCCTACATACCAATATACTACCGTTACCCAGCACTACCGCATAATAATCCCCCAATACCCCTACATACCAATATACTACGGTTACCCAGTACTACCGCATAATAATCCCCCAATACCCCTACATACCAATATACTACCGTTACCCAGCACTACCGCATAATAATCCCCCAATACCCCTACATACCAATATACTACCGTTACCCAGCACTACCGCATAATAATCCCCCAATACCCCTATATACCAATATACTACCGTTACCCAGTACTACCGCATAATAATCCCCCAATACCCCTACATACCAATATACTACCGTTACCCAGTACTACCGCCTAATAATCGCCCAATACCCCTACATACCAATATACTACCGTTACCCAGCACTACCGCATAATAATCCCCCAATACCCCTATATACCAATATACTACCGTTACCCAGCACTACCGCGTAATAATCCCCCAATACCCCTACATACCAATATACTACCGTTACCCAGCACTACCGCCTAATAATCCTCCAATACCCCTACATACCAATATACTACCGTTACCAAGCACTACCGCGTAATAATCCCCCAATACCCCTATATACCAATATACTACCGTTACCCAGCACTACCGCGTAATAATCATCCAATACCCCTACATACCAATATACTACCATTACCCAGCACTACAGCGTAATAATCCCCCAATACCCCTACATACCAATATACTACCGTTACCCAGCACTACAGCGTAATAATCCTCCAATACCCCTACATACCATTATACTACCGTTACCCAGCACTACAGCGTAATAATCCCCCAATACCCCTACATACCAATATACTACCATTACCCAGCACTACCGCGTAATAATCCTCCAATAGCCTTTTTTACCAATATACTACCGTTACCCAGCACTACCGCGTAATAATCCTCCAATACCCCTATATACCAATATACTACCATTACCCAGCACTACCACGTAATAATCCTCCAATACCCCTATATACCAATATACTACCGTTACCCAGCACTACAGAGTAATAATCCCCCAATTCCCCTACATACCGGTATACTACCGTTACCCAGCACTACCGCGTAATAACCCCCCAATACCCCTACATACCAATATACTACCATTACCCAGCACTACCACGTAATAATCCTCCAATACCCCTACATACCAATATACTACCGTTACCCAGAACTACCGCGTAATAATCCTCCAATACCCCTATATACTACCGTTACCCAGCACTACCGCGTAATAATCCCCCAATACCCCTACATACCAATATACTACCGTTACCCAGCACTACCGCGTAATAATCCCCCACTACCCCTACATAGCAATATACTACCGTTACCCAGCACTACCTCGTAATAATCCTCCAATACCCCTACATACCAATACACTACCATTACCCAGCACTACCGCGTAATAATCCTCCAATACCCCTACATACCAATATACTACCGTTACCCAGCACTACCGCGTAATAATCCCCCAATACCCCTACATACCGGTATACTACCATTACCCAGGACTACCTCGTAATAATCCTCCAATACCCCTACATACCGGTATACTACCGTTACCCAGCACTACCGCGTAATAATCCCCCAATATCCCTACATACCAATATACTACAGTTACCCAGCACTACAGCGTAATAATCCTCCTACATACCAATATAACAAGAGATATGGTAAGAACTTACCTTTGTTATCTCTGTTTCTACGAAGTCCATAGGGTCCACAGGGTTGACCTTGGGGGTTATAGCTGGAACAGGATCCATGGGCACCACACAGTTAAGCTTTTAGCTCCCAGGATGCACTTGGGTCCTTCTCTATACCCCGCCCCCGAGCCACAGGCACCTCAGTTGGTAAGCAGCCTAGGCCGGAGGAGAATATGGAACAGAGAGAAGGAAGACTGGAACACACAAGAAACCATACTCACAGCAATAGGAGACGGAAAACCGGTGACCAGCCACACAGCCCATTTGAAGCCAGGTGCGTCAGGGCGGGCGCCCTGTGGACCCTATGGACTTCGTAGAAACAGAGATAACAAAGGTAAGTTCTTACCATATCTCTTGTTTTCTACTTCAGGGTCCATAGGGGGTCCACAGGGTTGACCTTGGGGATGTCCCAAAGCAGTACAACTAAGGGCGGGGACGCTCCTGTGCTGAAAGGAGTACCCGGCGCCCAAAGGATGCATCCTGAGAGGCAAAGGTGTCAAACGCATAGAACCTCAAAAACGTTTGAATTGAAGACCAAGTGGCCGCCTTACACAGCTGAACAGCAGAAGCGCCACGTCTAGCAGCCCAAGAGGGACCCACAGAACGAGTGGAATGAGCCTTAACAGAGGCTGGCACAGGTAAGCCCTCCTTTGCATAAGCCTCACAAATAACGGAACGAAGCCAACGGGCTAACGTTTGTTTGTTGGCAGGCCAACCCCTCTTGTGAAAACCAAAGAGGATAAACAAGGAATCAGACTTCCTAACCGAAGCCGTCCGGTCTACATAAATTCTAAGCGCCCGGACCACATCTAAGGAAGTCTCACCAGCTGAAAGATCAGGGGACTGAAAAGCTGGCACAACAAGTTCCTGATTAATATGGAACTTCGAGACCACTTTGGGCAAAAACTCAGGACGAGTGCGGAGCACCGCTCTGTCCTGGTGAAAAATCAGGAAAGGAGGGCGACAGGAAAGCGCCCCCAATTCAGACACCCTCCTGGCCGAAGCAATTGCCAGGAGAAAAACCGTCTTAAATGTCAGCCACTTGAGCTCCACCGCCTCAAGAGGCTCAAACGGAGGACCCTGCAGGACCCGTAGCACCACCGCCAAGTCCCAAGGAGCCACAGGAGGCACAAAGGGAGGCTGGATCCTGAGAACACCTTGGAAAAAGGTGTGAACGTCTGGTAGTATTGCAATCCGCCGTTGAAACCACACGGACAAGGCGGACACATGAACCTTCAGAGATGCAAGGCGTAAGCCGAGATCCAATCCTGACTGAAGAAATTCCAAGATCCTAGAAACTCGGAACACCTGAGGATCATAAAGTCTGGACTCACACCACTGAAAGTAAGTGTGCCACACTCTGTGATAAATCCGTGCTGAAGCAGGCTTGCGTGCCCTGAGCATGGTACCAATAACTGAACTGGAGAAGCCCCGAGACCTCAAGACGGCTGTCTCAAGAGCCACGCCGTCAAAGACAGCCGACCCAGATCCGGGTAAAGGCAGGGCCCCTGAGACAACAGGTCCCGACGTTGAGGAAGAAGGTACGGAGCGTCGATGGAGAGGCTCCTGAGATCGGAGTACCAAGGACGTCTGGGCCACGCCGGAGCTACCAGCACGAGCATGCCGCCGTCCTGCTTGAATTTCCGCAGAACCCGAGGAAGCAGGGATATCGGAGGAAACAGATACGCCAGGTGAAACGTCCATGTCACCGACAGCGCGTCCACCAGACTTGCACCTGCGTCTCTTGTCCTTGACCCGTAAACGGGCAACTTGTGATTGTGACGGGAGGCCATCAAGTCCAGCTCCGGCAGTCCCCACCTGTCCACGAGTAGCTGAAACACCTCTGGGTGAAGCGACCATTCCCCGGGATGCACGTCGTGACGGCTGAGGAAGTCCGCCTCCCAATTGAGGACTCCGGGGATGAAGACCGCCGAGATCGCTGGAATGTGACCCTCCGCCCAAGACAGGATACGAGACACCTCCGACATCGCTGCCTGACTGCGAGTTCCGCCTTGGTGATTGATATACGCCACCGTGGTGGCGTTGTCGGACTGCACCTGTACCGCCCTTCCGTGAAGAGCGGGGCCGGACGACTGCAGGGCCTTGTATACTGCCCGCAGTTCCAGGATGTTGATGGGGAGAAGTGCTTCTTCCGCTGACCAACGACCCTGAAGCGACAAAGAGCCGGTCACTGCCCCCCAACCCCGGAGACTGGCATCCGTCGTGAGCAGGACCCAGTCCGGGATCCAAAATGGGCGCCCCTCGACCAGATGAGCTGTCTGAAGCCACCAAGCCAAAGATAGCCGAACGTCCGGAGACAACACCAGCACCTGAGAGCGGATCCGGTGAGGTAACCCGTTCCATTCTGATAGAATCAGCCCCTGCAGGGGCCGGGAATGGAACTGGGCAAATTCCACCATGTCGAATGTCGACACCATGGACCCCAGAACTCTCATAGCCGAATGGACCGACAGGCGGCAACGGCTCAGGCAACTGCGTATCCGCAGCTGTAGGGAGGCGACCTTCTCCGGAGTCAGGAAGATCCTTTGCTGACGCGAATCCAGCAGGGCTCCCAAATGAACCATCCGCTGTGATGGAATCAGAGAGGACTTTTTCCAATTTATCAACCACCCGTGTGCTTGCAGGCAAGCGATCGTCAGGTGGAGATGTTGAAGCAGTACCTCCGGGGAGCTCGCCAGCAACAGGAGGTCGTCCAGGTACGGCAGCAGCCGTACATTCTGGTTCCGAAGATGTGCGGCCATGACCGCCATAAACTTCGTGAACACCCTCGGTGCCGTGGAGAGACCAAAGGGTAGCGCCCGGAACTGATAGTGGTGTTGAAGGATAGCGAACCTCAGATACCGCTGGTGTGAAGATGCTATCGGAACATGGAGGTAGGCGTCCTGGATGTCCAGGGACACCATGTAATCCCCCGGTTCCATCGCCAGAATGATGGAACGTAACGTTTCCATCCTGAACTTGGGAACTCTGAGGAATTTGTTCAGAGACTTCAAGTTGAGGATAGGGCGATGAGAACCATTGGGTTTCTGCACCAGAAACAGAGACGAATAATACCCCGTCCCTCGTTGTGATAGAGGAACGGGAACAATGACCCCTGCTTTCAGCAAGGACTCTATAGCCTCCTGAACCTGTAACGCCTTGGTCTTGTCCTGAGAAGGACTTGTGCAGAAAAACTGGTGGGGTGGTCTGTGCCGAAAAGACAGGGCGTACCCCTGGGAGACCACTTCTCGAACCCAGGCATCCGTGGTGGTATTGTGCCAGCACTGGGCAAATAGAAGAAGTCGGCCTCCCACTCTGAGGTCCCCCAGAGGGAGGCCCGTCCCATCAGGCCGCAGGTTTATCTTCCTGCTTGGAAGAAGGGCGCCGAGCACTCCAGGCTTGCTTCTTGGGTTTAGAGGCCGTCTTACTCGCAGACTGTCTCGGGAAGGACTGACCTTTCGCCTTACCCTGAACCCGAAAGGAACGAAAAGCCGAACTCCGAACCTTAGCAGGCAGTGCCGCCGAAGGGAGGAAGGCCGACTTGGATTTAGCCAGGGTGTCCACTATTTTGTCCAAGTCCGGACCAAACAGTAATTCCCCATTGAAAGGTAAGGCCTCCAGACCTTTCTTTGAATCAGAGTCCGCTCTCCAGGACCGCAACCATAAGGATCGGCGGGCAGACACCGCTGCAGCCGATACCCGCGAGGTCAGCAGACTAGCATCTAAAGAAGCTTCTCCAATGTAAGAAGCAGCGTCCCTCATTTGTCCCAACAACGCCCGCTGGACATCCGGAGCGTCGTCCGGGAAGGTATCTTCCAATGCATTGGCCCACCCCTCAATGGCCTTGGCCACCCAGGAAATGGCCATGGACGGTCGGGCCACCGCCCCGGAGAGGGAGTAAATAGACTTTAAGCAAGTCTCAACTTTCCTGTCCGTGGGATCCTTCAGCGAGGATATCGACGGTAATGGTAAGGTGGCGCCCCGAGTTAAACGGGTGACATGGGAATCCACCGCCGGTGGAGTTTCCCATTTTTTACAATGTGCCTCAGGGAAGGGGTAATTAGAAGCCAACCGCTTCTGAGGAAGGAATCTCTTACTGGGCGCCTGCCAAGCTACCGCCATATGATCCGTCAACTGATCCGACAGGGGAAACACCGCAGAAGCCACCTTAGTTTTTTTGAAACTAGGAAACTTCGACTTAGGAACCGGTGCCTCATCCTCTATAAGAAGAATAGCTCGCACCGCCCTAACTAGTGCTCGCACATTAATGGACGACTTGGTATCCATTTCCTGGACCGAGGCGTCCGAGTCAGTGTCATCAGGGACCTCCCCATCATCTGAGGAACCCTCTGAGTCCGATACCTGAGCAGCCCGTGTCATGAGTGGGCGTTTTGAAATCCTAGAAGGCATGTCAGTCTGCAACATTGACTGAAAAGCCGAGGAAGCGGCCGCCAAATTTTGCACGGAGTTGGAGAGCACATCCACCCATGGTGGAGGCGTCGCCATAGGGGCCTGAAAAGATACCACAGGCTGCTGCGGCACAGGGGAAGCCTGTATATACATAGGCAACCCCGCATAGGGACCAACTGATTGAGACCCAGGAGGACTCCGCAATAACTGCGGGACACCCGGGGAATGGGGGATGGTCGGCTGGGGCACCGCCCTAGTAGGGAGAGCAGTCGGGACCGACAGACGGTCCGCAATAGACACCAGCACTTGAGAAAACATCGCCCACGGTGGTTCCTGCGCCAGAGAAGGTCTGGATGGGCCAGGAGCCACCTGGCATCGACTACACAGGCCATCCTGTGACAAATCCTCCCTATCTACTCCTGCCGAACAGCGTCCGCAGGAGGCCAACACCGGAGCCACTGAGCGCTCAACCTCCTCGTCTGACATGACAGAATATATTATATATCTGGCACCAGGGTAGAAGTAAAACGCACTCACCGGTGTGCTGAACAACAGCCCACAATATGGCACTGAGTAGCACACAACTGTATGTGACGGACCTCACAAATACGTGATCTATATAAGTGAGGTCAGTAGAAACGCCCCTCCCCCACACACCTGCAGGGCTTGTAGGAGAAGTAAAGGGATAGGTATAAGCTGACAGTAAGCGGAAAATAAGCACAGACAGGCAGCACTAGCAATAGTCACATACCATGCAGGAAGATATACTCACTGCACCTTTACACTACAATCAACCTGCCCAGATTCAGTGTCTGGGAGGGCTATAGTGCTGTGTACGCTGTCCTTAATCAGGGGAGAGGTACACAGGGGGACCGGTCCGCGTGCTCCCTGAGATCTGCGCTGCCACTGGGAAAATGGCCGCTGGAGACCTCAGAGGAGGAGTGGCCGTGTAACTGCAGCTCAGCGACGCCAGACTGCGTGCTGAAAGGCGCGCTGAGCTGAGGGGAGGAGCCGCTGAACAGGGAAGGCTTCCTCCCCTGGCTGGCCATAACCCCAGGGATGCTGGCTTCCCGCTTGCCCCTTTATTCCTGGTGGTCTAGTGGTCCCACGGGTTATGGGGGGGGCCCGCCGCCACTGCCAGCAGCCTCCGGTCTGTCCCCGGACCGGAGGCTAAAGGACTGCATTTAAGGCATTCCGCGCGCCGCCGCTAGCCAGCGACGCGCGGCTTACCTGAATCCCCGGCGACTCCGGCAGCAGTCCTGGGAGGTAGACAGAGTCCGGCTAGTACGGACTCTGCCCTCCCGCCGCGATCCCCAGATCAGTACTGGCGTCGCGGCGCCAGTCGGGGATCAGAGCAGCAGCGTGGGCGTCTGTACAGACAGCCCTGCGCTGCCGTCTGTAGTAAAAATAGATTAAAAATAAATAAAATCTAACTTAAAATAAAAAGCTTCTGGGGGCTGCTCCTGCAGCCCCCCTGCGCGGTGACCGACTCCGGCCGGGCACCAGCTTACACTGGGGTGCCTGTGGCTCGGGGGCGGGGTATAGAGGAGGACCCAAGTGCATCCTGGGAGCTAAAAGCTTAACTGTGTGGTGCCCATGGATCCTGTTCCAGCTATAACCCCCAAGGTCAACCCTGTGGACCCCCTATGGACCCTGAAGTAGAAACTACCGTTACCCAGCACTACCGCGTAATAATCCCCCAATACCTCTACATACCAATATACAACCATTACCCAGCACTACCGCGTAATAATCCCCCAAAACCTCTACATACCAATATACTACCATTACCCAGCACTACCGCGTAATAACCCCCCAATACCCCTACATACCAATATACTACCGTTACCCAGCACTACAGCGTAATAACCCCCCAATACCCCTATATACCAATATACTACCGTTACCGAGCACTACCGCGTAATAACCCCCCAATACCCCTACATACCAATATACTACCGTTACCCAGCACTACAGCGTAATAATCCCCCAATACCCCTATATACCAATATACTACCATTACCCAGCACTACAGCGTAATAATCCCCCAATACCCCTATATACCAATATACTACCGTTACCCAGCACTACAGCGTAATAATCCCCCAATACCCCTATATATTACCATTACCCAGCACTACCACGTAATAATCCTCCAATATCCCTATATACCAATATACTACCATTACCCAGCACTACCACGTAATAATCCTCCAATATCCCTATATACCAATATACTACCGTTACCAAGCACTACCGCGTAATAATCCTCCAATACCCCTATATACCAATATACTACCGTTACCCAGCACTACAGCGTAATAATCCCAATACCCCTACATACCAATATACTACCGTTACCCAGCACTACCGCGTAATAATCCCCCAATACCTCTATATACCAATATACTACCATTACCCAGCACTACCGCGTAATAACCCCAATACCCATACATACCAATATACTACCGTTACCCAGCACTACCGCGTAATAATCCCCCAATACCCCTACATACCAATATACTACCGTTACCCAGTACTACCGCGTAATAATCCCCCAATACCTCTATATACCAATATACTACCATTACCCAGCACTACCGCGTAATAACCCCAATACCCATACATACCAATATACTACCGTTACCCAGCACTACCGCGTAATAATCCCCCAATACCCCTACATACCAATATACTACCGTTACCCAGCACTACCGCGTAATAATCCCCCAATACCCCTACATACCAATATACTACCGTTACCCAGCACTACCGCGTAATAATCCTCAAATACCCCTACATACCAATATACTACCGTTACCCAGCACTACCGCGTAATAATCCCCCAATACCTCTATATACCAATATACTACCATTACCCAGCAAAACCGCGTAATAACCCCAATACCCATACATACCAATATACCACCGTTACCCAGCACTACCGCGTAATAATCCTCCAATACCCCTATATACTACCATTACCCAGCACTACCGCGTAATAATCCCCCAATACCCCTACATACCAATATACTACCGTTACCCAGCACTACCGCGTAATAATCCCCCAATACCTCTATATACCAATATACTACCATTACCCAGCACTACCGCGTAATAACCCCAATACCCATACATACCAATATACTACCGTTACCCAGCACTACAGCGTAATAATCCTCCAATACCCCTATATACCAATATACTACCGTTACCCAGCACTACAGCGTAATAATCCCCAAATACCCCTATATACCAATATACTACCGTTACGCAGCACTACCGCGTAATAACCCCCCAATACCCCTACATACCAATATACTACCGTTACCCAGCACTACCGCGTAATAATCCTCCAATACCCCTACATACCAATATACTACCGTTACCCAGCACTACAGCGTAATAATCCCCCAATACCCCTATATACCAATATACTACCGTTACCCAGCACTACCGCGTAATAACCCCCCAATACCCCTACATACCAATATACTACCGTTACCCAGCACTACCGCGTAATAACCCCCCCAATACCCCTACATACCAACATACTACCGTTACCCAGCACTACCGCGTAATAATCCCCCAATACCCCCTACATACCAATATACTACCGTTACCCAGCACTACCGCGTAATAATCCCAATACCCCTACATACCAATATACTACCGTTACCCAGTACTACCGCGTAATAATCCCCCAATACCTCTATATACCAATATACTACCGTTACCCAGTACTACCGCGTAATAATCCCCCAATACCTCTATATACCAATATACTACCATTACCCAGCACTACCACGTAATAACCCCAATAACCATGCATACCAATATACTACCGTTACCCAGCACTACCGCGTAATAATCCCCCAATACCCCTACATACCAATATACTACCGTTACCCAGCACTACCACGTAATAATCCCCCAATACCCCTATATACCAATATACTACCGTTACCCAGCACTACAGCGTAATAATCCCCCAATACCCCTATATACCAATATACTACCGTTACCCAGCACTACCGCGTAATAAACCCCCCAATACCCCTATATACCAATATACTACCGTTACCCAGCACTACCGCGTAATAATCCTCCAATACCCCTATATACCAATATACTACCGTTACCCAGCACTACCGCGTAATAATCCCCCAATACCCCTACATACCAATATACTACCGTTACCCAGCACTACCGCGTAATAATCCTCCAATACTCCTATATACCAATATACTACCGTTACCCAGCACTACCGCGTAATAATCCTCCAATACCCCTATATACCAATATACTACCGTTACCCAGCACTACCGCGTAATAATCCTCCAATAGCCCTATATACCAATATACTACCGTTACCCAGCACTACCACGTAATAATCCCCCAATACCCCTATACACCAATATACTACCGTTACCCAGCACTACCGCGTAATAATCCCCCAATACCCCTACATACCAATATACTACCGTTACCCAGCAGTACCACGTAATAATCCTCCAATACCCCTATATACCAATATACTACCGTTACCCAGCACTACAGCGTAATAATACCCCAATACCCCTACATACCAATATAATACCGTTAACCAGCACTACCGCGTAATAATCCCCCTACATACCAATATACTACCGTTACCCAGCACTACCGCCTAATACTCCCCCAGTACCCCTATAAACCAATAAACTACCGTTACCCAGCACTACCGCATAATAATCCTCCAATACCCCTATATACCAATATACTACCGTTACCCAGCACTACCGCGTAATAATCCTCCAATACCCTACATACCAATATAATACCGTTAACCAGCACTACCGCGTAATAATCCCCCTACATACCAATATACTACCGTTACCCAGCACTACCGCCTAATACTCCCCCAGTACCCCTATAAACCAATAAACTACCGTTACCCAGCACTACCGCATAATAATCCCCCAGTACCCCTACATACCAATATACTACCGTTACCCAGCACTACCGCGTAATAATCCTCCAATACCCTACATACCAATATACTACCGTTACCCAGCACTACAGCGTAATAATCCCCCAATACCCCTACATACCAATATACTACCGTTACCCAGCACTACCGCGTAATAATCCCCCAATACCCCTACATACCAATATACTACCGTTACCCAGCACTACCGCGTAATAACCCCCCAATACCCCTACATACCAATATACTACCGTTACCCAGTACTACCGCGGAATAATCCTCCAATACCCCTATATACCAATATACTACCGTTACCCAGCACTACCGCGTAATAATCCTCCAATACCCTACATACCAATATACTACCGTTACCCAGCACTACAGCGTAATAATCCCCCAATACCCCTACATACCAATATACTACCGTTACCCAGCACTACCGCGTAATAATCCCCCAATACCCCTACATACCAATATACTACCGTTACCCAGCACTACCGCGTAATAACCCCCCAATACCCCTACATACCAATATACTACCGTTACCCAGTACTACCGCGTAATAATCCTCCAATACCCCTATATACCAATATACTACCGTTACCCAGCACTACCACGTAATAATCCCCCAATACCCCTATACACCAATATACTACCGTTACCCAGCACTACCGCATAATAATCCTCCAATACCACTAGATACCATTATACTACCGTTACCCAGCACTACAGCGTAATAATCCTCCAATACCCCTATATACCAATATACTACCGTTACCCAGCACTACCGCATAATAATCCTCCAATACCACTAGATACCAATATACTACCGTTACCCAGCACTACCGCCTAATAATCGCCCAATACCCCTACATACCAATATACTACCGTTACCCAGCAATACCGCGTAATAATCCTCCAATACCCCTACATACCAATATACTACCGTTACCAAGCACTACAGCGTAATAATCCACCAATACCCCTACATACCAATATACTACCGTTACCCAGCACTACCGCGTAATAATCCTCCAATACCCCTATATACCAATATACTACCGTTACCCAGCACTACAGCGTAATAATCCCCCAATACCCCTACATACCAATATACTACCGTTACCCAGCACTACCGCGTAATAATCCTCCAATACCCCTACATACCAATATACTACCGTTACCCAGCACTACCGCGTAATAACCCCCCAATACCCCTACATACCAATATACTACCGTTACCCAGCACTACCGCGTAAAAATCCTCCAATACCCCTACATACCAATATACTACCGTTACCCAGCACTACCGCGTAAAAATCCTCCAATACCCCTACATACCAATATACTACCGTTACCCAGCACTACCGCGTAAAAATCCTCCAATACCCCTATATACCAATATACTACCGTTACCCAGCACTACCGCGTAAAAATCCTCCAATACCCCTATATACCAATATACTACCGTTACCCAGCACTACCGCCTAATAATCGCCCAATACCCCTACATACCAATATACTACCGTTACCCAGCACTACCGCGTAATATTCCCCCAATACCCCTACATACCAATATACTACCGTTACCCAGCACTACCGCGTAATAATCCTCCAATACCCCTACATACCAATATACTACCGTTACCCAGCACTACCGCATAATAATCCTCCAATACCCCTACATACCAATATACTACCGTTACCCAGCACTACCGCCTAATAATCGCCCAATACCCCTATATACCAATATACTACCGTTACCCAGCACTACCGCCTAATAATCCCCCAATACCCCTACATACCAATATACTACCGTTACCCAGCACTACCGCGTAATAATCCCCCAATACCACTACATACCAATATACTACCATTACCCAGCACTACCGCGTAATAATCCTCCAATACCCCTACTTACCAAAATACTACCGTTACCCAGCACTACCGCGTAATAATCCCCCAATACCCCTACATACCAATATACTACCGTTACCCAGCACTACAGCGTAATAATCCCCCAATACCCCTATATACCAATATACTACCGTTACCCAGCACTACCGCGTAATAATCCCCCAATACCCCTACATACCAATATACTACCGTTACCCAGCACTACCGCGTAATAATCCCCCAATACCCCTACATACCAATATACTACCGTTACCCAGCACTACCGCGTAATAATCCTCCAATACCCCTACATACCAATATACTACCATTACCCAGCACTACCGCGTAATAATCCCCCAATACCCCTACATACCAATATACTACCCTTACCCAGCACTACCGCGTAATAATCCCAATACCCCTACATACCAATATACTACCGTTACCCAGCACTACCGCGTAATATTCCCCCAATACCCCTACATACCAATATACTACCGTTACCCAGCACTACCGCGTAATAATCCTCCAATAGCCCTATATACCAATATACTACCGTTACCCAGCACTACCACGTAATAATCCTCCAATAACCCTATCTACCAATATACTACCGTTACCCAGAACTACCGCGTAATAACCCCAATACCCATACATACCAATATACTACCGTTACCCAGCACTATAGCGTAATAATCCCCCAATACCCCTATATACCAATATACTACCGTTACCCAGCACTACCGCGTAATAATCCCCCAACACCCCTATATACCAATATACTACCGTTACCCAGCACTACAGTGTAATGATCCTCCAATACCCCTACATACCAATATACTACCGTTACCCAGCACTACCGCGTAATGATCCTCCAATACCCCTATATACCAATATACTACCGTTACCCAGCACTACAGCGTAAAGATCCTCCAATACCTCTACATACCAATATACTACCGTTACCCAGCACTACCACGTAATAATCCTCCAATAGCCCTATATACCAATATACTACCGTTACCCAGCACTACAGCGTAATAATCCCCCAATACCCCTATATACCAATATACTACCGTTACCCAGCACTACCGCGTAATAATCCCCAAATACCCCTATATACTACCGTTACCCAGCACTACAGCGTAATAATCCTCCAATAGCCCTATATACCAATATACTACCGTTACCCAGAACTACCGCGTAATAACCCCAATACCCATACATACCAATATACTACCGTTACCCAGCACTACAGCGTAATAATCCCCCAATACCCCTATATACCAATATACTACCATTACCCAGCACTACCGCGTAATATTCCCCCAATACCCCTACATACCAATATACTACCGTTACCCAGCACTACCACGTAATAATCCTCCAATAGCCCTATATACCAATATACTACCGTTACCCAGCACTACAGCGTAATAATCCCCCAATACCCCTATATACCAATATACTACCGTTACCCAGCACTACCGCGTAATAATCCTCCAATACCACTAGATACCATTATACTACCGTTACCCAGCACTACAGCGTAATAATCCTCCAATACCCCTACATACCAATATACTACCGTTACCCAGCACTACAGTGTAATGATCCTCCAATACCCCTACATACCATTATACTACCGTTACCCAGCACTACAGCGTAATAATCCCCCAATACCCCTACATACCATTATACTACCGTTACCCAGCACTACAGCGTAATAACCCCCCCCCAATACCCCTACATACCAATATACTACCGTTACCCAGCACTACAGCGTAATAATCCCCCAATACCCCTACATACCAATTTACTACCGTTACCCAGCATTACCGCGTAATAACCCCCCCAATACCCCTACATACCAATATACTACCGTTACCCAGCACTACAGCGTAATAATCCCCCAATACCCCTACATACCAATTTACTACCGTTACCCAGCATTACCGCGTAATAATCCACCAATACCCCAACATACCAATATACTACCGTTACCCAGCACTACAGCGTAATAATCCCCCAATACCCCTACATACCAATATACTACCGTTACCCAGCACTACCGCGTAATAACCCCCCCAATACCCCTACATACCAATATACTACCGTTACCCAGCACTACAGCGTAATAATCCCCCAATACCCCTACATACCAATATACTACCATTACCCAGCACTACCGCGTAATATTCCCCCAATACCCCTACATACCATTATACTACCGTTACCCAGCACTACAGCGTAATGATCCTCCAATACCCCTACATACCATTATACTACCGTTACCCAGCACTACCGCGTAATAACCCCCCAATACCCCTACATACCAATATACTACCGTTACCCAGCACTACCACGTAATAATCCTCCAATAGCCCTATATACCAATATACTACCGTTACCCAGCACTACCACGTAATAATCCTCCAATAGCCCTACATACCAATATACTACCGTTACCCTGCACTACCGCGTAATAATCCCCCAACACCCCTACATACCAATATACTACCGTTACCCAGCACTACCGCGTAATATTCCCCCAATACCCCTACATACCATTATACTACCGTTACCCAGCACTACCGCGTAATAACCCCCCAATACCCCTACATACCAATATACTACCGTTACCCAGCACTACAGCGTAATAATCCTCCAATAGCCCTATATACCAATATACTACCGTTACCCAGCACTACAGCGTAATAACCCCCCAATACCCCTATATACCAATATACTACCGTTACCCAGCACTACAGCGTAATAATCCCCCAATACCCCTATATACCAATATACTACCGTTACCCAGCATTACCGCGTAATAATCCACCAATACCCCTACATACCAATATACTACCATTACCCAGCACTACAGCGTAATAATCCCCCAATACCCCTACATACCAATATACTACCGTTACCCTGCACTACCGCGTAATAATCCCCCAACACCCCTATATACCAATATACTACCGTTACCCAGCACTACCGCGTAATAATCCCCCAACACCCCTATATACCAATATACTCCCGTTACCCAGCACTACCGCGTAATAACCCCCCCAATACCCCTACATACCAATATACTACCGTTACCCAGCACTACCACGTAATAATCCCCCAATACCCTACATACCAATATACTACCGTTACCCAGCACTACAGCGTAATAATCCCCCAATACCCCTATATACCAATATACTACCGTTACCCAGCACTACAGCGTAATAATCCACCAATACCCCTACATACCAATATACTACCGTTACCCAGCACTACCACGTAATAATCCTCCAATACCCCTATATACCAATATACTACCGTTACCCAGCACTACCGCGTAATAATCCCCCAAATCCCCCTACATACCAATATACTACCGTTACCCAGCACTACCGCGTAATAACCCCCCCAATACCCCTATATACCAATATACTACCATTACCCAGCACTACCGCGTAATAACCCCAATACCCCTACATACCAATATACTACCGTTACCCAGCACTACAGCGTAATAATCCCCCAACACCCCTATATACCAATATACTCCAGTTACCCAGCACTACCGCGTAATAACCCCCCCAATACCCCTACATACCAATATACTACCGTTACCCAGCACTACCACGTAATAATCCCCCAATACCCCTACATACCAATATACTACCGTTACCCAGCACTACAGCGTAATAATCCCCCAATACCCCTACATACCAATTTACTACCGTTACCCAGCATTACCGCGTAATAATCCACCAATACCCCTACATACCAATATACTACCGTTACCCAGCACTACCACGTAATAATCCTCCAATACCCCTATATACCAATATACTACCGTTACCCAGCACTACCGCGTAATAATCCCCCAAATCCCCCTACATACAAATATACTACCGTTACCCAGCACTACCGCGTAATAACCCCCCCAATACCCCTATATACCAATATACTACCATTACCCAGCACTACCGCGTAATAACCCCAATACCCCTACATACCAATATACTACCGTTACCCAGCATTACCGCGTAATAATCCACCAATACCCCTACATACCAATATACTACCGTTACCCAGCACTACCACGTAATAATCCTCCAATACCCCTATATACCAATATACTACCGTTACCCAGCACTACCGCGTAATAATCCCCCAAATCCCCCTACATACCAATATACTACCGTTACCCAGCACTACCGCGTAATAACCCCCCCAATACCCCTATATACCAATATACTACCATTACCCAGCACTACCGCGTAATAACCCCAATACCCCTACATACCAATATACTACCGTTACCCAGCACTACAGCGTAATAATCCCCCAATACCCCTACATACCAATATACTACCGTTACCCAGCACTACAGCGTAATAATCCCCCAATACCCCTACATACCAATATACTACCGTTACCCAGCACTACCGCGTAATGATCCCCCAATACCCCTACATACCAATATACTACCATTACCCAGCACTACCGCGTAATATTCCCCCAATACCCCTACATACCATTATACTACCGTTACCCAGCACTACAGCGTAATGATCCTCCAATACCCCTACATACCATTATACTACCGTTACCCAGCACTACCGCGTAATAACCCCCCAATACCCCTACATACCAATATACTACCGTTACCCAGCACTACCGCGTAATATTCCCCCAATACCCCTACATACCAATATACTACCGTTACCCAGCACTACCACGTAATAATCCTCCAATAGCCCTACATACCAATATACTACCGTTACCCAGCACTACAGCGTAATAATCCCCCAATACCCCTATATACCAATATACTACCGTTACCCAGCACTACCGCGTAATAATCCCCCAACACCCCTATATACCAATATACTACCGTTACCCAGCACTACCGCGTAATAATCCCCCAATACCCCTACATACCAATATACTACCGTTACCCAGCATTACCGCGTAATAATCCACCAATACCCCTACATACCAATATACTACCGTTACCCAGCACTACAGCGTAATAATCCCCCAATACCCCTACATACCAATTTACTACCGTTACCCAGCATTACCGCGTAATAATCCACCAATACCCCTACATACCAATATACTACCGTTACCCAGCACTACAGCGTAATAATCCCCCAATACCCCTACATACCAATTTACTACCGTTACCCAGCATTACCGCGTAATAATCCACCAATACCCCTACATACCAATATACTACTGTTACCCAGCACTACCGCGTAATAATCCCCCAACACCCCTATATACCAATATACTACCGTTACCCAGCACTACCGCGTAATAACCCCCCCAATACCCCTACATACCAATATACTACCGTTACCCAGCACTACAGAGTAATAATCCCCCAATACCCCTACATACCAATATACTACCGTTACCCAGCACTACAGCGTAATAATCCCCCAATACCCCCTACATACCAATATACTACCGTTACCCAGCACTACCGCGTAATAATCCTCCAATACCCCTATATACTACCATTACCCAGCTCTACAGAGTAATAATCCCCCAATACCCCTACATACCAATATACTACAGTTACCCAGCACTACAGCGTAATAATCCTCCTACATACCAATATAACAAGAGATATGGTAAGAACTTACCTTTGTTATCTCTGTTTCTACGAAGTCCATAGGGTCCACAGGGTTGACCTTGGGGTATAGGTTGGGAACCAAATCCGGGCACCACGCAGTTAAAGCTTTTAGCTCCCAGGATGCACTGGGTCCACTCTCCCTATAACCCCACCCCCAAGCCAGAGGCACCTCAGTTTGTAAGTAGCCAAAGGCTGGAGGAGGAGAGAAAAAGAGAGAGAAAACTGGAACACTCAATAACCATACTCACCGAAATGGGAGACGGAAAACCGGTGACCAGCCACACAGCCCATATGAAGCCAGGTGCGTCAGGGCGGGCGCCCTGTGGACCCTATGGACTTCGTAGAAACAGAGATAACAAAGGTAAGTTCTTACCATATCTCTTGTTTTCTACTTCAGGGTCCATAGGGGGTCCACAGGGTTGACCTTGGGGATGTCCCAAAGCAGTTCAACCAAGGGTGGGGACGCTCCTGTGCTGAGAGGAGAATCCGTCGCCAAAAAGGAAGCATCCTGAGAGGCAAAGGAAACCAATGCCTAGAACCTTAAAAAGGTGTGGACAGAAGACCACGTGGCCACCTAGTAAGGCAAAACAGCCGAGGCGCCACAACGAGCCGCACACGAGGGTCACATGGCCCGAGAAAAAACAAGCATCAACAACAGGAAGACCCATGGGTAGGCCCCTGAGGAAGACCTACGAGGCCATCCAAGCCAACATTTGGTTATAGGCCGGCCATCCTTTCCTGTGAAAACCAGAAATTTCAGACCACCAATAAGGAGTCCGATTTCCGTAAGGAACCTGAACGGATCACATAAATCCAAAGAGGCCAGACCACAGTCAATGAGGCCACACCAGCCGAGAGGACTGGGGACAGAATGGCCGTACCATAAGTTCCAGAATAATATGGAACCTGAAAACCACTAAGAAGAAACACAGGGCGAGAGCAACTCCCACCCTGACATGATGCCCTCCAGAAGAGGGAGCCACATGAGAACGCTCCCAATTCAGACACTCTCCTGGTTGATATAAACACCCTGAGAGAAAGAGAGAGCCTAAGCAATAGACCATGTAATGGCTATCACAACCAGCGGTTCCATTGACTGTCCCCGGAGGTAACGAAGAACCACTACTTACTCCCAAGGAGTCCCTAGGGAGGACAAATGGAGGCATAATCAAGAAAACACTCCAAAGGATGAACTGGATACCAGAGTGAAGCAATTCCATATCTTAACCATACTGACAGTGTAGAGATCCGCACTGTCAGGAAGACCAGGCCAAGTGTGAAACCCAAGCCAGCCGGAAGGAATGCCAGAATATCTGGAAATCCTGGACACCGGAGGATTGTATCGACAGGTACAATACCATAAGATTTATGGCTGCCACAGTTTGTGGTAGGTCCCAGCAAAAGCGGATCCATGTGCTCTAATCATTCCAACGATGACAAAGCCAGGGAAGCCGTAAGACCACTGTAAGGACACAGTCAAAGACAAACGACCCAGGTCCAAGGCAAAACCAAGGACCCTGAGACAACAGGTCCGGGCAGTGAAGCATCAGGGATGGAGTATCGATGTAGAGACTCCGAAGATCCAAGTACCCCTGACATCTGGGACAATCAGGAGCCACCAGCAGGAAAGCATCTCCGTCTCGATTGAAAACACTTCCAAAGACCTCGAGGAAGAAGGGAGACCGGAGAACACAGGTACACAAAGTGGAAGGACCACTTCACCGACAAAGAGTCGCTGAAGTTTGCTTCAGAATCCCCAGAGCTGAACTGTAACATCATAGTGTGATAAAGTCAGAAGGCCATGAGGGTCACCTCAGGGGGGCCCCCCCTGCTCACCAGGAGATGAAACCTCTCTTGGGGAAGAGACTAGTCCCCGGGATGCACGTCGTGACGGCTGAGGACTCCCGCTTCCCAATGGAGAGCTCCTGAAATGAACGCTGCCGAGATGGTCGGGAGGAGACCCTCGGACTATGTCCGAATATGTGACATACCTGTCATTGCCACCCAACGAACAGTGTTGCTAAAAAGGAAGCCACTGTCCTGACCCTGTCGGACTGAACCTTTTCAGGTTCACCGGAAAACAAGAGTTATGCCAGAGTAAGTTAATTGACAGGGTGGAATCGACAGACGTCCAACTGCACTGAAAAGGATTCGATCCAGACACTGTCCCTAGCAAAGAAAACCCTGGACGAGATGGCCATAGCCACCCGGACAGGGACCGACTTGCCTCCGGAGAGAGCATCATCGTTTGAACAGTTATCCGACAGAAAAAACTCATTCCATCTGGAGATGAGCCAATTATGGAAAGGCCTGGAATGGAACTAAGCCCATTCCACCATGCATCCCAGAGTGTAAAGACATCTGTCGACTGCGCAGACAACCATGTACTCCTAATGGAAGAGAGGAGATTCCGTCTTACGCCAGAAGAATTCTCAGATTCTGAGAATCCAGCAGGGATCCTAGATGAAGAATACCCAGAGAGGGATGCAGGGAGGACTTTTTCCCCGTTGATTAAACGTCTGCACCCTGAAGAAGCCACAGTCATCCTGACCTGGCCGTAAAGTACCCCGGTGATCCCGCTAAGAGCAGGAGGCCGTCCAGGTACAGGAGCATTGGGATATACTGAACAGAAGAACTGTCAGAAAATCCAAAACGCTGGTAAACCCCTGTGGGGCTGAGGACAGTCCCAACAGGCAGAGCCCGAAAAATTGTAAGTGTTGCTGTGATACAGCAAACCTCAGCCCATGCTGAGGAAAGGTCTCTGTAAGTACCCGTAGGCACGCGTCCTGTATATCCAGTGATACCCTAAAGTCCCCAGGTTCCAAACATCGTATGATGGAGCATAGGGATTTCCTCCTGAGCCCAGGTAGCTTTAGGAACTGGTTCAGGGAATTTGAGACAGAGAATAGGCCAAAGAGGACCATTCAGCCACCGCACCAGAAAGAAAACAGAACAACCAGTCCCTCACTGAGATAGTGGGGATGGCCTAATGAGCTCCGCTTACCGCAACAACTGCATAGCTTTCTGGATCTGTAAGGCCCTTGTAAAGAGGGCGTACCCTCCTACCCACGTAGCCGCGGCAACTTGACACCAATACCGGGCGAACTGAGAAAATCGGTATCTCCCAGTTGTAGGCCTGTCCCGTCAGACTGAAGAGATATCCGTAGGTTCAGAAGCAGGATCGGCTGGCAGTCCAGGCCTGCTCGGTACTGGATATGTCGGCCCTTGTAGATGCCGACAGTCTACGAAGAAACAGACCTTTAGGCTGACCCAGAGGACAAAAAAGACTTAACAGACTTAGTCTGAGGCCTTGTAGTGGGCATAGCTGAAAGCGGTAAACTTGTCGTTAGTAATACTGCCAATGTTACTACAATCTTGTCAAGGTCAGGACCAAACAATATCAACCCTAAAGATGGTATCTGCACCTCTGCATTCCCAGAGCGCAGCCATAGGGTATTACGGAGGATACAGTCGCAGCCGGAACTCTGAAAGTTAGGAGACTGGTATCCAATATAGGCATTTCCACCTATGACAACAGCATATATTACGTGAGCGACCAAATACATTTGAACCCCCGACGTGTTGGAGGGGAAAAAACGTTACAAATGCATCAACCCAATATGCAATAGTATTAACCAACCATGCTATAGCCATGGTAGGATGGGTAACAACTCCTGAAAGCAAGTATACTGATTTCAGGCAGAGTTACCACCTACGGATCCGAAGAATCCGACCACGCAGGAATGGGAGGCGTAGTAACGTCTGTAATCAGACGAGTAACACGCCCATCCCCCCCAGGAGGGGCTCGTGATGACCCTCAGGGAATTTGGGACAGGAGGCCAAACACTGTTGTAATACCTCCTATCTGGCAACAGCCAGAGTCCCGCCATGCGATCCACCCGCTAGTCAGCAACAGGTAACCCGAAGGCACGCAATACTGAGGGTGTATGATACAGGTGCAGGTCAACATTCACTCTAACCAGAATGGACCTGTTACCAGCCCTAAAGCAGGGATAATAATACCTGAAATAGGCTTCCCCCCGTGTAAGAGGGAAAGAGCCCCGAACAGTACCCAGTTCACGGCAGAGCCAACTGGGAAGTAACCACAGGGCGTCAACCACGCCAATTAGCGTTTCGTAGAAAACGACATCCACCCAGGGTGGCTGTTGTGGTAATCCCTGCAAGGGGAATGACAGACTATTGTGGCACCAGGGGGAATTCATATACTGCGAAAAACCCCTGCAGGGAGCGGTAGTCTGTGTCACAGGGGAAGAGTGCAAGAAGCTGCGAGATACCCTGAGATGAAAAGGGCAGTATGGTGAAGTAACCCCAAGTGAGGTACAACAATGGGGCCCACCCGGCGATCCGCAATTGAGAGGATCCCGAGAAAACAAACCGCCCAAGGGGGTCGTGAAAGAGGCCGGCACCAGATGACGCCACATACAGAACCCTTTATGAGTCAAATCCTCCGCACTAACACCTGCAGCACATGACTTGCAGGATAGTAAAAATGGGTGCAGTATAACGCTCTATCTCCTGGTCAGACATATCTGACCAATCTTGGCGGAAATATTAAGCAGCGCTATACTGGTCCTGACTGATGCCAAAAATTAGCTGCAGGGACCCATTTTCAGCGTATGCAACACACAGTTCCATCTAAAATATGGCAACGTGCAGCACGCAACAGTATGTGACAAACCTCACAAATATTAACAAGTATATAAATGTGAGGTCTCAGAACCACCCTAAGTACAGCTGTATTAGGGCAGATAAAGAAAAGGGATAGATATACACTGACAGGTGAGAGAATAAAGTACAGACAGTCAGCACTAGCATAAGTCACATACAATGCAGATATATACATATATACATAAGCATGTCATATAATATACTGCACTATTACACTGCATTCAACTTACCCAGATTCAGTGTCTGGGAAGGCTACAGCGCTGTGTACACTGACCTGATGGTGAGGTACGCAGGGGGACTGGACTCACTGCCATCCTGAGAGATTTCTGCTGCACCACAGAGATAAAATGGCCGCTGGAGACCTCAGAGGAAGCGTGGCCCGCGGAGGAAGCAGCTCAGCAACGCCAGACTATGAATACTGAAAGGCGCGCTGAGCTGAGGGAAGGCTGCCTCCCCTGGCCGGCTATTAACCCCCGGGACGCCGGCTCCCTGCACCGATCGTTAAGTCCCTGGTGGTCTAGTGGACACACGGGGTATGGGGGGCCCGCCGCCACTGCCGGCGCCTCCGGTCTGTCCCCTGAGACCGGAGGCACAGGACTGCATTTGAAATGCGCGGATCACCGCAAGCGGTGATCCGCGACCTTACCTGCTCCCCGTGGATCCGGCAGCAGTCCTGGGCGCCCGCAGAGTCCGGCTAGTACAGACTCTGGGGTCCCGCTGAGATCCCCAGATCTGTACTGGCGTCTCAGCGCCAGCGGGGTGACGGAGCGGCAGCTTAGACGTCCTATGGACAGTCCGACGCTGCCGCTCTGAAGAGTCCAAAGTCCATGAAAAAACTTTGTCCCTAAAAAAATAAAATAAGCTTAGGGGCTGCTAATCAGCTCCCCCTGCGCTAACGGTGACCCGACTCCGGCCGGGCACCAACTTAAACTGAGGTGCCTCTGGCTTGGGGGTGGGGTTATAGGGAGAGTGGACCCAGTGCATCCTGGGAGCTAAAAGCTTTAACTGCGTGGTGCCCGGATTTGGTTCCCAACCTATACCCCAAGGTCAACCCTGTGGACCCCCTATGGACCCTGAAGTAGAAATAGATATACCAAAATACTACCATTACCCAGCACTACCGTGTAATAATCCCCCAATACCCCAACATACCAATATACTACCATTACCCAGCTCTACTGAACTCCCAATGTTCCCAAAAAACAGTGTATCGCCATTACAGATCAGATATAAATGTAGGAGTATAATCTTTACAGAGAATGAAGCCCTAACTTACGGTACTGCAGGGGGTGAGTAGACTCATGACATTGTGGTCAATGCACGTTCTGTGATTGGAGATATAAATCTTTACGGCAGGACTGCGTTCCTCAGACTCAATAACGAAAACACCAAGAACCGAGCTCATCACACGAACAAGACACCTAGAGATAAGAAGACATTTTATGTCAGGAACCAGCGGGTGTCCTCAGCATGGCCGCCATGATTGGTGAGACACTAACCGCCTGATAACACAGTCCGGCAGGACGCAGCTCAGTAGGAACACATGGGCGCCGATGAAAAGACGAAGTAAGAAGAGGCAGAGACCAACAGGAGAATAGAGGAGAAGGAGAACGCGGGTCAGGGGGTTACTAGGGAACCTGCAAAATAGAAAATGTGTCCATTACATATCTCCTCATACAAACACCTGTCATTGCTGCCCCTCTTCCTCCCCACACATACCATCCGCTCTCCCCCATACAACTACCCCTCCCCTTATTACTGCCCCTCTTCCTCCCCACACATACCATCAGCTCTCCCCCATACAGCTGCCCCTTCCTATAATACTGCCCCTCTTCCTCCCCACACATACCATCCGCGCTCCCCCATACAGCTACCCCTCCCCTTATTACTGCCCCTCTTCCTCCCCACACATACCATCAGCTCTCCCCCATACAGCTACCTCTCCCCTTATTACTGCCCTTCTTCCTCCCCACACATACCATCAGCTCTCCCCCATACAGCTACCTCTCCCCTTATTACTGCCCCTCTTCCTCCCCACACATACCATCAGCTCTCCCCCATACAGCTACCTCTCCCCTTATTACTGCCCCTCTTCCTCACCACACATACCATCAGCTCTCCCCCATACAGCTACCTCTCCCCTTTTTACTGCCCCTCTTCCTCCCCACACATACCATCAGCTCTCCCCCATACAGCTACCTCTCCCCTTATTACTGCCCTTCTTCCTCCCCACACATACCATCAGCTCTCCCCCATACAGCTACCTCTCCCCTTATTACTGCCCCTCTTCCTCCCCACACATACCATCAGCTCTCCCCCATACAGCTACCTCTCCCCTTATTACTGCCCCTCTTCCTCACCACACATACCATCAGCTCTCCCCCATACAGCTACCTCTCCCCTTATTACTGCCCCTCTTCCTCCCCACACATACCATCTGCGCTCCCTCATACAGCTACCCCTCCCCTTATTACTGCCTATCTCTTCCTCCCCACACATACCATCCGCTCTCCCCCATACAGCTACCCCTTCCTATATTACTGCCCCTCTTCCTCCCCACACATACCATCAGCTCTCCCCCATACAGCTACCTCTCCCCTTATTACTGCCCCTCTTCATCCCTCCATACAGCGACCTCTCCCCTTATTACTACCACTCTTCCTCCCCCCATACCATCCGCTCTCCCCCATACAGCTACCTCTCCCCTTATTACAGCCCCTCTTCTTCCCCCATACAGCGACCTCTCCCCTAATTACTGCCCCTCTCCCTCCCCCCATACCATCCACTCTCCCCTTATTACTACCACTCTTCCTCCCCCCATACCATCTGCTCTCCCACATACAGCGACCTCTCCCCTTATTACTATCCCTCTCCCTCCCCCCATTCCATCCACTCTCCCCTTATTACTACCACTCTTCCTCCCCCCATACCATCCGCTCTCCCACATACAGCGTCCTCTCCCCTTATTACTATCCCTCTCCATCCCTCCATACAGTGACCTCTCCCCTAATTACTGCCCCTCTTTCTCCCCCATACCATCCGCTCTCCCCTTATTACTACCACTCTTCCTCCCCCCATACCATCCGCTCTCCCACATACAGCGACCTCTCCCCTTATTACTATCCCTCTCCATCCCTCCATACAGTGACCTCTCCCCTTATTACTGCCCCTCTTCATCCCCCCATACAGCAACCTCCCCCCTTATTACTGCTCCTCTTCCATCCCCCATACAGCGACCTCTCCCCTTATTACTGCCCCTCTTCCTCCCCCCATACCATCCGCTCTCCCACATAGTGACCTCTCCCCTTATTACTGCCCCTCTTCCTCCCCCCATACAGCGACCTCTCCCCTTATTACTGCCCCTCTTCCTCCCCCCATACCATCCACTCTCCGACATACAGTGACCTCTCCCCTTATTACTGCCCCTCTTCCTCCCCCCATACCATCCACTCTCCGACATAGTGACCTCTCCCCTTATTACTGCCCCTCTTCCTCCCCCCATACAGTGACCTCTCCCCTTATTACTGCCCCTCTTCCTCCCCCCATACCATCCGCTCTCCCACATACAGCGACCTCTCCCCTTATTACTGCCCCTCTTCCTCCCCCCATACAGTGACCTCTCCCCTTATTACTGCCCCTCTCTCTCCCCCCCATATCATCGCTCTCCCCATACAGCGACCTCTCCCCATACCATCCGCTCTCCCACATCCTCACCGCTGAAAGTCCAGCATGGAGTCCAGGTCTGGCTGATCCATCCTCCTTGAGGCCCAGGAACAGATGATGGGGTAATTGATATACTTCTGCCCCCACGTGTTAATTATTTGTTCTGTAGGAATAGACATTTATTTATGTACAGTGATAAAGTTACGCTATAGGGCACGTTACCTGTCTATAGGGCACGTTACCTGGCTATAGGGCACGTTACCTGGCATTACAGCTAACTAATTCAATTTTACAAACTGGCTGTGTTCTGTAGGACACACTACTGCCAGTGAGGCTGAACCATTATACAGATGGGTATGGGAAGCCGGCGCTCTGAATCACAGCGGTCAGAATCCTGACGCTGGCATCCAGACAGGGTTAGGATACGGACACCTGACCTTCTGTATCCTATCACTTCCCCTCACCCTACCCCTCCCTCCCCCAGTGCCTAACCCACACCTCCCCCCCTAGTACCTAGCCCAAACCTCTCCCTAGTGCCTAACCCAAACCTCCCCCCCAGTGCCTAACCCAAAGCTCCCTCCCCCTAGTGCCTAACCCAAAGCTCCCTCCCCCTAGTGCCTAACCCAAAGCTCCCTCCCCATAGTGCCTAACCCAAAGCTCCCTCCCCCTAGTGCCTAACCCAAAGCTCCCTCCCCCTAGTGCCTAACCCAAAGCTCCCTCCCTCTAGTGCCTAAACCTAAACCCCCCCCCTCTAGTGCCTAACCCAAACCTCCCTCCCCCTAGTACCTAAACCTAACCTCCCCCCCCTAGTGCATAATCCAAAACCTCCCTCCCCCTAGTGCCTAACCCAAACCTCCCTCTCCCTAGTGCCTAAACCTAACCTCCCCCCTAGTACCTAACCCAAACCTCCCCCCTTAGTGCCTAACCCAAACCTCCCTCCCCCTAGTGCCTAAACCTAAACTCCCTCCCCCTAGTGCCTAACCCAAACCTCCCTCCCCCTAGTGCCTAACCCAAACCTCCCTCCCCCTAGTGCCTAACCCAAACCTCCCTCCCCCTACTGCCTAAACCTAAACACCCCCCCTAGTGCCTAACCCAAAGCTCCCTCCCCCTAGTGCCTAAACCTTCCCCCTAGTGCCTAAACCTAACCTCCCCCCCTAGTACCTAACCCAAACCTCCCCACCTAGTGCCTAACCCAAACCTCCCCACCTAGTGCCTAAACCTAACCTCCCTCCCCCTAGTGCCTAAACCTAACCTCCCCCCTAGTACCTAACCCAAACCTCCCCCCTTAGTGCCTAACCCAAACCTGCCCCCCCTAGTGCCTAACCCAAACCTTCCTGCCCCTAGTGCCTAAACCTAAACCTCCCTCCCCCTAGTGCCTAAACCTAAACTCCCCCCTCTAGTGCCTAACCCAAACCTCCCTCCCCCTAGTGCCTAAACCTAACCTCCCTAGTACCTAACCCAAACCTCCCCCCCAGTACCTAACCCAAACCTGCCCCCCCTAGTGCCTAACCCAAACCTCCCTCCCCCTAGTGCCTAAACTCCCTCCCCCTAGTACCTAACCCAAACCTCCCCCCCATAGTGCCTAACCCAAACCTCCCTCCCCCTAGTGCCTAAACCTAACCTCCCCCCCTAGTGCCTAACCCAAACCTCCCTCCCCCTAGTGCCTAAACCTAAACTCCCCCCCTAGTGCCTAACCCAAACCTCCCTCCCCCTACTGCCTAAACCTAAACTCCCCCCCTAGTGCCTAACCCAAACCTCCCTCCCCCTACTGCCTAAACCTAAACTCCCCCCTTAGTGCCTAAACCTAAACTCCCTCCCCAATTCCTGAACCAGACCTCCCTCCCCAATTCCTGAACCTAACCCAAACCTTCCCCCTAGTGCCTAACCCAAACCTCCCCCCCCAGTGCCTAACCCAAACCTTCCCCCCAGTGCCTAACCAAACCTCCCCCCCAGTGCCTAACCCAAACCTCCCTCCCCAATGCCTGAACCTAACCCAAACCTCCCCCCATGCCTAACCCAAACCTCCCCCCCGTGCCTAGCCCAAACCTCCCCCCCAGTGCTTAACCCAAACCTCCCCCCCAGTGCTTAACCCAAACCTCCCCCCCAGTGCCTAACCCAAACCTCCCTCCCCAGTGCCTAACCCAAACCTCCCTCCCCCTAGTGCCTAAACCTAACCTCCCCCCCTAGTACCTAACCCAAACCTCCCCACCTAGTGCCTAACCCAAACCTGCCCCCCCTAGTGCCTAACCCAAACCTCCCTCCCTAGTGCCTAAACCTAAACTCCCTCCCCCTAGTGCCTAACCCAAACCTCCCTCCCCCAGTGCCTAAACCTAACCTCCCCCCTTAGTACCTAACCCAAACCTCCCCCCCCAGTGCCTAACCCAAACCTCCCCCCCAGTGCCTAACCCAAACCTCCCCCCCCAGTGCCTAACCCAAACCTCCTTCCCCAATGCCTGAACCTAACCCAAACCTCCCCCCCGTGCCTAACCCAAACCTCCCCCCCATGCCTAGCCCAAACCTCCCCCCCGAGCCTAGCCCAAACCTCCCCCCCTAGTGCTTAGCCCAAACCTCCCCCCCTAGTGCTTAACACAAACCTCACCCCCCAGTGCCTAACCCAAACCTCACCCCCCAGTGCCTAACCCAAACCTCACCCCCCAGTGCCTAACCCAAACCTCCCCCTCCAGTGCCTAACCCAAACCTCCCTCCCCCTAGTGCCTAAACCTAACCTCCCCCCCTAGTGCCTAACCCAAACCTCCCTCCCCCTAGTGCCTAAACCTAACCTCCCCCCCTAGTACCTAACCCAAACCTCCCCCCCTAGTACCTAACCCAAACCTCCCCCCCTAGTACCTAACCCAAACCTCCCCACCTAGTGCCTAACCCAAACCTGCTCCCCCTAGTGCCTAAACCTAAACTCCCTCCCCCTAGTGCCTAAACCTAAACTCCCCCCTCTAGTGCCTAACCCAAACCTCCCTCCCCCTAGTGCCTAAACCTAACCTCCCCCCTAGTACCTTACCCAAACCTGCCCCCCCTAGTGCCTAACCCAAACCTGCCCCCCCTAGTGCCTAACCCAAACCTCCCTCCCCCTAGTGCCTAAACTCCCTCCCCCTAGTGCCTAACCCAAACCTCCCTCCCCCTAGTGCCTAAACCTAAACTCCCCCCCTAGTGCCTAACCCAAACCTCCCTCCCCCTGCCTAAACCTAAACTCCCCCCCTAGTGCCTAAACCTAAACTCCCTCCCCAATTCCTGAACCAAACCTCCCTCCCCAATTCCTGAACCTAACCCAAACCTCCCCCCATAGTGCCTAACCCAAACCTCCCCCCCAGTGCCTAACCCAAACCTCCCCCCCCAGTGCCTAACCCAAACCTCCCCCCCAGTGCCTAACCCAAACCTCCCCCCCAGTGCCTAACCCAAACCCAAACCTCCCCCCGTGCCTAACCCAAACCTCCCCCCCGTGCCTAACCCAAACCTCCCCCCCGTACCTAACCCAAACCTCCCCCCTCTAGTGCTTAACCAAAACCTCCCCCCCAGTGCCTAACCCAAACCTCCCCCCCGTGCCTAACCCAAACCTCCCCCCCCAGTGCCTAACCCAAACCTCCCTCCCCCTAGTGCCTAAACCTAACCTCCCTCCCCCTAGTGCCTAAACCTAACCTCCCCCCTAGTACCTAACCCAAACCTCCCCACCTAGTGCCTAACCCAAACCTCCCTCTCCCTAGTGCCTAACCCAAACCTCCCTCCCCCTAGTGCCTAACCCAAACCTCCCTCCCCCTAGTGCCTAAACCTAAACTCCCTCCCCCTAGTGCCTAAACCTAAACTCCCTCCCCCTAGTGCCTAACCCAAACCTCCCTCCCCCTAGTGCCTAAACCTAAACTCCCCCATCTAGTGCCTAACCCAAACCTCCATCCCTAGTGCCTAACCCAAACCTCCCTCCCTAGTGCCTAACCCAAACCTCCCTCCCTAGTGCCTAACCCAAACCTCCCTCCCCAATTCCTGAACCTAAACCAAACCTCCCTCCCCAATTCCTGAACCTAACCCAAACCTCCCCCCTAGTGCTTAACCCAAACCTCCCCCCCAGTGCCTAACCCAAGCCTCCCCCCCTAGTGCTTAAACCAAACTTCCCCCCCTAGTGCCTAAACCAAAACTCCCCCCTAGTGCCTAACCCAAAACTCCCCCCTAGTGCCTAACCCACAACTCCCCCCCCTAGTGCCTAACCCACAACTCCCCCCCCCTAGTGCCTAACCTCCCCCCTTAACCCCTCTACATACCTTCAGGATTCCGGTGGTCGGGATTATGACCTCATCCCATTATTTACAGAGATTACTGTAACCCCACAGGAAATACTGCATTATGGCTTTGTTCAATCATATTAATAACACAGGTAAAAAACACCCGCCCAGTGAGAGTCTGGTAAATAAGCCAATGATTGTCAGTCTTCCAGGGGAAGAGGAGGCTGCTGGGAATTCATGGCAGAATCACTTCTCATACCAAATGGTTCCCTGTTTATTCAGAAAAAATGCGGTGTGTAATGGGGTTCCGATTGGAAGGTCAACAATGTAAGATTGACAGTCATTTGGTCAACACCACATGGTCAACATGGAAGAAGGTCGACATGACAAAAGGTCAACAGGTACAAAAGGTCGCCACAGAAATTTCAACGTTTATTTTTTTGTTGGTTAGGGACAAGCTGTGGAAGGGGCGGTTAGGTTTAGGCGCTTACTGGCCGGTTAGGTTTAGGCGCTTACTGGCCGGTTAAGCTTAGGCGCTTACTGGCCGGTTAAGCTTAGGCGCTTACTGGCCGGTTAAGCTTAGGCGCTTACTGGCCGGTTAAGCTTAGGCGCTTACTGGCCGGTTAGGTTTAGGCGCTTACTGGCCGGTTAGGTTTAGGCGCTTACTGGCCGGTTAGGTTTAGGCGCTTACTGGCCGGTTAGGTTTAGGCGCTTACTGGCCGGTTAGGTTTAGGCGCTTACTGGCCGGTTAGGTTTAGGCGCTTACTGGCCGGTTAGGTTTAGGCGCTTACTGGCCGGTTAGGTTTAGGCGCTTACTGGCCGGTTAGGTTTAGGCGCTTACTGGCCGGTTAGGTTTAGGCGCTTACTGGCCGGTTAGGTTTAGGCGCTTACTGGCCGGTTAGGTTTAGGCGCTTACTGGCCGGTTAGGTTTAGGCGCTTACTGGCCGGTTAGGTTTAGGCGCTTACTGGCCGGTTAGGTTTAGGCTCTTGGGGGTAGGGGGGGGGGTAAGGTGCGCTCTTCCTGCTAGTAATGGTGATGACTTGTGTGTGTTTGTGAGTGGTGTTAATTAGAATGTTTCTTCTGGTGGTGGTGATGTTTTGGGAGTGAGGAGGGTGTGATTGGGTATGGAGTGTAGTTTGGAGTAATGTGAAAAGGGGAATGGAATAGGATCAAAATGAGGCCAGCGAGACACAGTAATTTTGGGCAAAATCTTTTATTGAGTAGTCACAATGCTGCTCTGTTAAGATCCCGGGCAGGTGGGTGGGGTTTAGTGATGAGTGGTGATGAGACTGGGGAGGTAGGTGGACCCTTTTAGGGGGCTCCTTCCCGTGCGGTTCAGTGACCTTGCACGTCACCCCTGCTGGACCTATGGTCGACAGTCTAGGAAGTCTCGGGGGGTGGGGGGATTTGCAGAGTGGGTTGGAACACCTGTGCGGTGTCCCGCGTGTTGGTGTGAGTCTTGGCAGTACTTACCTACCGGTAGGTTTTTTGTTATGGTGATGTAGGTTGACGTTGCGGCCGTTGCAGATAGGTTGGAAGCTGCAGGTTTGTTGGTGAGCTGGATCAGCGTGTTGCTGGTGTGCTGCAGGTGCACGGCTGTTCTGATTGGTCTGCGGAGGTCAGCGACCGGAGTATGCAGCTGAAATTGGCTCTTGGTCGTGCCGCTGGTGGTGCGGAGCCAGAGGTGTGGATGGGTGAGCTGCTGGGAGGCTGGGGTGCAGCGTGTGTGCTGGGACCACCCCTGGGGGGTGGTCTGCCCGGGATACTGATTAAAAAAAAAAGCCAGGGAGGAGGGGGGATGTGGAAAGTGTGACCGGGATGGAGCTGGTCACTGGCGATGTTGGCTGGGCGGACTTGCGGCCGGATGTGCGGGATGCTCTTATCACTGACGGTCCCTCGTGGAAATGGGGATCGACGGTGGAGACACCCCTGGCCAGGAGTGAGTTGCTGAGCACGCCTGGGAGCAGGGGGGGAGAGGGGCTGGTCCGGGGTGGAGCCGGTCACTGGAGGTGTGAGCGGTGCGGACCAGCAGGCGGGTGGGCTGAGAGCTTTCTGCACTGGTGGTCCCTAGTGGGGATGGGGATCTTTAGTGGAGGTCAGCCTGGATCGGTGTCGGGTTTGATGTGAGGGTCTCCAACGCGTTTCGGCACAGGTGCCTTCTTCAAGGAGGTGTGAGAGGATCAGTGCTTCTGAGGTTCTTATGTAGGGCACTTCCGGGGGTGGGGGTGTGATCAGGTGACTCATGGGGCCAATGGTGTGTTTGGGAGGTAATGCGGTGCAGGTGTGTGCAGGGACTTGCTGATTGATGATGTGGTGCAGGCGTGTGCAGGAACTAGCTGGAGTGATACGTGTAATCATATTAGGTCAATGGCGTGTTTGAGAGGTAATGCGGTGCAGGTGTGTGCAGGGACTTGCTGATTGGTAATGCAGTGCAGGTGTGTGCAGGGACTAGCTGGAGTGATACGTGTAATCATATTAGGCCAATGGTGTGTTTGGGAGGTAATGCGGTGCAGGTGTGTTCAGGGACTTGCTGAATGGTGATGCGGTGCAGATGTGTGCAGGAAGTAGCTGGAGTGATAAGTGTAATTAGGTTAGGCCAATGGTGACTAGGGCCTAGTCATCCAAAAAACACCCACACATAGCCACGACAATCCCACGTTCATGACGGAATGGAACAGTATACTTAATGACTGCTCTAAATCATTGATCAACTTAATCATCAGACATCACAAAATAGACCTAGCCCTCCTAGACAACCAAATAAACACGCTTGACAAAGACCTGGATCCATACAAAGGGGAGGAGGAATTTAAAAACCTCATAACACTAACACGAACCAAACTAAATAAAACAGAGGAAGCCATAATCGAGAAAAAGATAGCCAAAATCACACAGGATAAACCAGGTAACCACCACCACCCCAACGCTCACAATCCGAACATAGACAAACATCACAACTACAAAACCACCAGTCTCACCACCACAAAGACACACACTTACACCGTACCAACATCACACCACCAACACACAACCAACCATACTACCTCAGGCACCCCGATATACAAAAAACTAGACTTAACGTACCAGCAATACATGTCCAAGATTCACAACACAAAGAACCCATCAAACACACACAACAAAGATAACGACACAAACGACCAGGAACAAGACTCAGACTGCATCATTTAGCATTCATGAAATAGAAGACCCATCCGAGTAGGAACACTACGAACAGCTAGCAAGACAATCGCTTAACCAAAGGTGGGTCAACACACTCAGAGGGACACCAGACCAAACAGTAACACAAACAGACAACACACAAGAAGCCACCCGACCACCACTGCCACCTCCATGTACACCCATCCAGACAGACTAACAATGGTCACAGCAGTTTTTAGATCTGGAGGCAGGTAACCGCGCCTGCCTACCACCTACCCTAACACACACCCCAACAAGGCCAAAACGCAAGCTAGACCAACGAGACGAGGATGCAGAGGTGGACAAACCACCAAAACACTGACCAATCCCACACCACCCAATAGTACAGGTATCTTCAATATAAGCAGCCGCACCCTCACACCGAATGACATCTCCGTACTAAACAAAGGACTTAAATTCGCCCCACATAACCCTCTTAACAAATTCGAAGCTTACCTTGATTTAAACAGATTCATCCGGAAACTCACCCTCAAAAAATACTTCATGTTCAACCCCATCACAAAAGAACCCATACATAACCAATACAAACACACTACACTCAAACCCCCATCCAGCTTCTTCCCCAGTCACCTAAAAGGCCACCTCATACACACCTTCGAACATCTGGTAACAGAGGACATCAACAAACTCAATACCTCTAACAAACGGCACAACCCAAACCTCACCACTAACGAAAAAAGTGCACTGAACAATCTCAAATCGGACAGAAACCTGATAATTAAACCAGCAGACAAGGGGGGCATAGTACTCCTGGACAAACTCGACTACATCGCAGAATCACAGCGCATCCTTCAAGACAGAGACACATATGAGAAACTCAATTCTGACCCGACACTCAAGTTCAACCAAACACTCAAACGCATACTCCTGACCGGTTTAGACACAGGCATCGTCAATAAGCAGGAATATAACTTCATCCATAACCCAAACCCGGTAATACCCGTATTCTATTATCTCCCCAAGATACACAAAAGCACGACACACCCTCCAGGTAGACCCATCATTTCCGGCATCAGTTCCATCTCATCTAATCTATCACAATACATCGACCACTATCTTCAACCATACGTCAAACGCCAACGCTCACACTTACAGGACACAACACACATACTCAAAATACTCGAGGACACTACCTGGGGGGATGACCACTGGTTAGTCACCAGCGACGTTACATCCCTATACACGATCATCAATCACCAACAGGGTCTTGACAGCATCAAAAACCATCTCAATCACGACGACACACTGGAACCAGAACAGATCGCATTCATCCTCCAGGGCATTGAATACATTCTCACACACAATTACTTTTGGTTCGATGGGGACTTCCACCTGCAGAGGACTGGCACCGCTATGGGGACCAAGTTCGCGCCCAGTTATCTAAC
The DNA here is from genome assembly GCA_031769625.1 of Taudactylus pleione. Taxonomy (NCBI): domain Eukaryota; kingdom Metazoa; phylum Chordata; class Amphibia; order Anura; family Myobatrachidae; genus Taudactylus; species Taudactylus pleione. Next base: position 86,769 of record JAUIMM010002162.1, on the reverse strand, counting down.
CTGTTCATGAGCAGTTGGGAGGACTCCCACATATGGACAGGTCATGACTGGGATGCGAATTTGGTCCTATGGACCAGATACATAGACGACGTCCTCTGCATCTGGAAGGGTCCCCTACACACACTCCTTGACTTCATTCAATACATCAACAACAACGACTGGAACCTCAAATTCACGACCAATTACAGCCAATCCTCCGTCAACTTCTTAGACCTAGAAATATACATTGATAATCACCAGATACAGACCAAGACTTTTCAAAAACCCGTAGACGTCAACAGTTACATCCTCTCCAGTAGTGGTCATCACCCCTCCTGGCTCAGCAATATCCCCACATGACAGTTCAAGCGGATCAGACGCAACTGCACAAAACTCACGGACTATCACGAACAAGCCACAACACTTAAAGAACAATTCACGGACATAGCATACAAACCGGACACATTAGAAGCCACACTCACCCGAATAGGACTAGAAGATAGGAAACCACTTCTGGAATTCAAACAACAACCACAAAACACAGACAACCATGTTCCCTTCATCACACAATTCAACACCCAGGCGACACAAAAAGAATCATCAACAAACACTGGCACTTACTTAAGGAAGATGCACAACTGACAAGTATCCTACCCAACAGACCCAAAGTCATCTACCGCAAGGCCCCCAACATCCATAACAAACTCGTATCCAACCACATTCCTCCACCCATCCGAACACAAAGCACTCTAGACAACTCCAAACTCAGAGGGGGTTTCTTCGACTGCGGCTCATGTACCAACTGTGTCACACTAAAATATAGAAGCACCACACCCACTACAACATTCTCATCCACACAGACAAACACCACGTATAAAATTAAAGAACACTAACAACGTAATCTACCTCATACAATGCCCATGCAATCAACAATACATAGGCAGGACCACCAGACCACTAAAAACCAGAATTGCCGAACATCTGAGAAACATCACCAAACAAACAGAGAACCATAACATACCCGTACACTACAAAGAATACCACCATAGCAGCACACAAGGCACCACTTTCATATAAATCAAACACATGCAAAAAAACTGGAGAGGCGGAGACCATAACAAAATCCTCAACAAGGAGGAACTTAGATGGATATTCACGCTGAAAACATTGACCCCCAGGGGACTCAACATTGACAATGAAGTCAAATCCGTTATAATGAAGTAATCTCCAACCAGCCCACCCACGCTCTCCTCCAGCCCCAACCCCTATCACCTCACCTTTTATCACTCCTGTTAGTCCCTGCACACACATGCACTGCATCACCATTCAGCAATCCTTTGCACACACCTACACCGCATTACCTTTCAAACACACCATTGGCCCAATATGATTACACTTACCACTCCAGCTAGTCCCTGCACACACCTGCACCGCATCACCATGCAGCAAGTCCCTGCACACACCTGCACCGCATTACCTCTCAAACACACCATTGGCCTAATATGATTACACTTACCACTCCAGCAAGTCCCTGCACACACCTGCACCGCATCACCATTCAGCAAGTCCCTGCACACACCTGCACCACATTACCTTTCAAACACACCATTGGCCTAATATGATTACACGTATCACTCCAGCTAGTCCCTGCACACATCTGCACCGCATCACCATTCAGCAAGTCCCTGCACACACCTGCACCGCATTACCTCTCAAACACACCACTGGCCTAATATGATTACACTTACCACTCCAGCTACTTCCTGCACACGCCTGCACCGCATCACCAATCAGCAAGTCCCTGCACACACATGCACCGCATCACCATTCAGCAAGCCCCTGCACACACATGCACCGCATCACCATTCAGCAAGCCCCTGCACACACATGCACCGCATCACCATTCAGCAAGCCCCTGCACACACATGCACCGCATCACCATTCAGCAAGCCCCTGCACACACATGCACCGCATCACCATTCAGCAAGCCCCTACACACACCTGCACCGCATCACCATTCAGCAAGTCCCTGCACACACCTGCACCGCATTACCTCTCAAACACACCACTGGCCTAATATGATTACACTTACCACTCCAGCTACTTCCTGCACACGCCTGCACCGCATCACCAATCAGCAAGTCCCTGCACACACATGCACCGCATCACCATTCAGCAAGTCCCTGCACACACCTGCACCACATTACCTTTCAAACACACCATTGGCCTAATATGATTACACGTATCACTCCAGCTAGTCCCTGCACACATCTGCACCGCATCACCATTCAGCAAGTCCCTGCACACACCTGCACCGCATTACCTCTCAAACACACCACTGGCCTAATATGATTACACTTACCACTCCAGCTACTTCCTGCACACGCCTGCACCGCATCACCAATCAGCAAGTCCCTGCACACACATGCACCGCATCACCATTCAGCAAGCCCCTGCACACACATGCACCGCATCACCATTCAGCAAGCCCCTGCACACACATGCACCGCATCACCATTCAGCAAGCCCCTGCACACACATGCACCGCATCACCATTCAGCAAGCCCCTGCACACACATGCACCGCATCACCATTCAGCAAGCCCCTACACACACCTGCACCGCATCACCATTCAGCAAGTCCCTGCACACACCTGCACCGCATTACCTCTCAAACACACCACTGGCCTAATATGATTACACTTACCACTCCAGCTACTTCCTGCACACGCCTGCACCGCATCACCAATCAGCAAGTCCCTGCACACACATGCACCGCATCACCATTCAGCAAGCCCCTGCACACACATGCACCGCATCACCATTCAGCAAGCCCCTGCACACACATGCACCGCATCACCATTCAGCAAGCCCCTGCACACACATGCACCGCATCACCATTCAGCAAGCCCCTGCACACACATGCACCGCATCACCATTCAGCAAGCCCCTACACACACCTGCACCGCATCACCATTCAGCAAGTCCCTGCACACACCTGCACCGCATTACCTCTCAAACACACCACTGGCCTAATATGATTACACTTACCACTCCAGCTACTTCCTGCACACGCCTGCACCGCATCACCAATCAGCAAGTCCCTGCACACACATGCACCGCATCACCATTCAGCAAGTCCCTGCACACACCTGCACCACATTACCTTTCAAACACACCATTGGCCTAATATGATTACACGTATCACTCCAGCTAGTCCCTGCACACATCTGCACCGCATCACCATTCAGCAAGTCCCTGCACACACCTGCACCGCATTACCTCTCAAACACACCACTGGCCTAATATGATTACACTTACCACTCCAGCTACTTCCTGCACACGCCTGCACCGCATCACCAATCAGCAAGTCCCTGCACACACATGCACCGCATCACCATTCAGCAAGCCCCTGCACACACATGCACCGCATCACCATTCAGCAAGCCCCTGCACACACATGCACCGCATCACCATTCAGCAAGCCCCTGCACACACATGCACCGCATCACCATTCAGCAAGCCCCTGCACACACATGCACCGCATCACCATTCAGCAAGCCCCTACACACACCTGCACCGCATCACCATTCAGCAAGTCCCTGCACACACCTGCACCGCATTACCTCTCAAACACACCACTGGCCTAATATGATTACACTTACCACTCCAGCTACTTCCTGCACACGCCTGCACCGCATCACCAATCAGCAAGTCCCTGCACACACATGCACCGCATCACCATTCAGCAAGCCCCTGCACACACATGCACCGCATCACCATTCAGCAAGCCCCTGCACACACATGCACCGCATCACCATTCAGCAAGCCCCTGCACACACATGCACCGCATCACCATTCAGCAAGCCCCTGCACACACATGCACCGCATCACCATTCAGCAAGCCCCTGCACACACATGCACCGCATCACCATTCAGCAAGCCCCTACACACACCTGCACCGCATCACCATTCAGCAAGTCCCTGCACACACCTGCACCGCATTACCTCTCAAACACACCACTGGCCTAATATGATTACACTTACCACTCCAGCTACTTCCTGCACACGCCTGCACCGCATCACCAATCAGCAAGTCCCTGCACACACATGCACCGCATCACCATTCAGCAAGCCCCTGCACACACATGCACCGCATCACCATTCAGCAAGCCCCTGCACACACATGCACCGCATCACCATTCAGCAAGCCCCTGCACACACATGCACCGCATCACCATTCAGCAAGCCCCTGCACACACATGCACCGCATCACCATTCAGCAAGCCCCTGCACACACATGCACCGCATCACCATTCAGCAAGCCCCTGCACACACATGCACCGCATCACCATTCAGCAAGTCCCTGCACACACCTGCACCGCATTACCATTCAGCAAGCCCCTGCACACACATGCACCGCATCACCATTCAGCAAGCCCCTGCACACACATGCACCGCATCACCATTCAGCAAGTCCCTGCACACACCTGCACCGCATTACCATTCAAACACACCACTGGCCTAATATGATTACACTTACCACTCCAGCTACTTCCTGCACACGCCTGCACCGCATCACCAATCAGCAAGTCCCTGCACACACATGCACCGCATCACCATTCAGCAAGCCCCTGCACACACATGCACCGCATCACCATTCAGCAAGTCCCTGCACACACCTGCACCGCATTACCATTCAGCAAGCCCCTGCACACACATGCACCGCATCACCATTCAGCAAGCCCCTGCACACACATGCACCGCATCACCATTCAGCAAGTCCCTGCACACACCTGCACCGCATTACCTCTCAAACACACCACTGGCCTAATATGATTACACTTACCACTCCAGCTACTTCCTGCACACGCCTGCACCGCATCACCAATCAGCAAGTCCCTGCACACACATGCACCGCATCACCATTCAGCAAGCCCCTGCACACACATGCACCGCATCACCATTCAGCAAGCCCCTGCACACACATGCACCGCATCACCATTCAGCAAGCCCCTGCACACACATGCACCGCATCACCATTCAGCAAGCCCCTGCACACACATGCACCGCATCACCATTCAGCAAGCCCCTGCACACACATGCACCGCATCACCATTCAGCAAGCCCCTGCACACACATGCACCGCATCACCATTCAGCAAGTCCCTGCACACACCTGCACCGCATTACCATTCAAACACACCATTGGCCCCATGAGTCACCTGATCACACCCCCACCCCCGGAAGTGCCCTACATAAGAACCTCAGAAGCACTGATCCTCTCACACCTCCTTGACGAAGGCACCTGTGCCGAAACGCGTTGGAGACCCTCACATCAAACCCGACACCGATCCAGGCTGACCTCCACTAAAGATCCCCATCCCCACTAGGGACCACCAGTGCAGAAAGCTCTCAGCCCACCCGCCTGCTGGTCCGCACCGCTCACACCTCCAGTGACCGGCTCCACCCCGGACCAGCCCCTCTCCCCCCCTGCTCCCAGGCGTGCTCAGCAACTCACTCCTGGCCAGGGGTGTCTCCACCGTCGATCCCCATTTCCACGAGGGACCGTCAGTGATAAGAGCATCCCGCACATCCGGCCGCAAGTCCGCCCAGCCAACATCGCCAGTGACCAGCTCCATCCCGGTCACACTTTCCACATCCCCCCTCCTCCCTGGCTTTTTTTTTTAATCAGTATCCCGGGCAGACCACCCCCCAGGGGTGGTCCCAGCACACACGCTGCACCCCAGCCTCCCAGCAGCTCACCCATCCACACCTCTGGCTCCGCACCACCAGCGGCACGACCAAGAGCCAATTTCAGCTGCATACTCCGGTCGCTGACCTCCGCAGACCAATCAGAACAGCCGTGCACCTGCAGCACACCAGCAACACGCTGATCCAGCTCACCAACAAACCTGCAGCTTCCAACCTATCTGCAACGGCCGCAACGTCAACCTACATCACCATAACAAAAAACCTACCGGTAGGTAAGTACTGCCAAGACTCACACCAACACGCGGGACACCGCACAGGTGTTCCAACCCACTCTGCAAATCCCCCCACCCCCCGAGACTTCCTAGACTGTCGACCATAGGTCCAGCAGGGGTGACGTGCAAGGTCACTGAACCGCACGGGAAGGAGCCCCCTAAAAGGGTCCACCTACCTCCCCAGTCTCATCACCACTCATCACTAAACCCCACCCACCTGCCCGGGATCTTAACAGAGCAGCATTGTGACTACTCAATAAAAGATTTTGCCCAAAATTACTGTGTCTCGCTGGCCTCATTTTGATCCTATTCCATTCCCCTTTTCACATTACTCCAAACTACACTCCATACCCAATCACACCCTCCTCACTCCCAAAACATCACCACCACCAGAAGAAACATTCTAATTAACACCACTCACAAACACACACAAGTCATCACCATTACTAGCAGGAAGAGCGCACCTTACCCCCCTACCCCCAAACGTTTTCAGTGCGGGAAAGGTACTCCCACACAAAGGTGCAGCACCCCGAAACCACAACACACCACCCCCTGGTCAACGAGAGCGCAGTTCTACCGCCCATCTTCATAGGTTTAGGCTCTTACTGGCCGGTTAGGTTTAGGCTCTTACTGGCCGGTTAGGTTTAGGCGCCTACTGGCCGGTTAGGTTTAGGCGCCTACTGGCCGGTTAGGTTTAGGCGCCTACTGGCCGGTTAGGTTTAGGCGCCTACTGGCCGGTTAGGTTTAGGCGCCTACTGGCCGGTTAGGTTTAGGCGCTTACTGGCCGGTTAGGTTTAGGCGCTTACTGGCCGGTTAGGTTTAGGCGCTTACTGGCCGGTTAGGTTTAGGCGCTTACTGGCCGGTTAGGTTTAGGCGCTTACTGGCCGGTTAGGTTTAGGCACTTACTGGCCGGTTAGGTTTAGGCTCCTACTGGCCGGTTAGGTTTAGGCACTTACTGGCCGGTTAGGTTTAGGCACTTACTGGCCGGTTAGGTTTAGGGTGAAGATTAGGGTTAGAAGAAAATAAATAAAGTGTCGACCATTTCCATGTCGACTTTTTGAACCTGTCAACCTTCGGTATTGTCTAAAGCTGGGTACACATTAGATGATATGTTGCCCGATCCGGAGGATAGGGCCGACATATTGTCCACATTGGCCAGTGTGTACCCACTATGTACCACACACGCTCCCGGAGTCATTTATCGCATCGACAGATCAAGCCTACCTGCTGCTCAATCTCTCAGTGTGATGACGGACCCCATGCTTGTGGAGGTGGCTGGCGAACTACATATCATGCGGCCATTCACCAGATCGTGTGTTGTTAAACAACCGCCTGATAGGTCATTCATTGCATTGTGCGTTGGCCAGCTACACACATCGTCTAGTGTGCACCCGGCATATTGTATCACACCCGTATAATGAGGTCTGTGGCACAGTCACCCTTAGGAAGTTCATCTTTCCCCACAGAATTCAGCCCATAGGTTTCTGCCTCAATATTGTAATTTTTAAGTTATATATTAATTTAAAAATATTTAGGTTTCTTCCTTACTCCACGAGCCCCAGCTTCTGTGTACATGAGGTGTGCCGTTGTGTCCCTTCCCTTCATTCCTAGAGACACATTCGTGGTATGGAATGACGTGGCCCAGCTACCCGAGGGACTGTGCGCTTCTGTGTATATGAGGTGTGCCGTTGTGTCCCTTCATTCCTAGAGGCACATACGTGGTATGGGAAGACGTATCGCGTTCATGCCTCCCTGCTGAATGGCAGCCTGTGCCGCAGCTTTTCCAACTCTGTCTTTTTCCCTGCTAGCTGCCATCTGCGCCTGCAGGATACGCAGAGATTACCGCGCTGGTATAGTCTATGATGCCTTATCACATACCACCATCTGCTAATATTATAACAGCTCCCAAACATGTATAATACTTCTATCTTATCTCCATATGTGAGAATGGGGGTTCCTGTCCCTTTTATTGTGGAACTGCCCCAAAATGAGATAAACGGGGTATTTGCAGAAAGTGATAATATAATGCAAGTTATCATTGTGGGTTATTACTGTGCCTCATTCTATAATAACTCCATCCAGCCAGAGAAATAGCAACATAGGACCCAAAATGATGCATTTCCCATGTACCCACACCTGCCCCATGTACCCCACATTCCCTGCTCCATCTGCCCCACATTCCCTGCTCTATCGCCATATCATCCTCCCTGTGCATGATTCCCTGCCCCATGTACCCCACACTCCCTGCTCTAACTGCCCCATGTCCCCCACATTCCCTGCCACGTGCCCAACATTCCCTGCCCCATATTCCCAACTCTATCTGCCCCATGTCCCCCTCCTCCCCTGCTCTATCTGCCCCATATACCCCTCCATCTGCCCCATGTCCCCCACATTCCCAGCTCCATGTCCCCACATTCCCAGCTCCATGTGCCCCATGTACCCCACATTACCTGCTCCATCTGCCCCGTGTGCCCCACATTCCCTGCTCTATCGCCATATCATCCTCCCTGTGCATGATTCCCTGCACCATGTCCCCCACATTCCCTGCTCCATGTGCACCATGTCCCCCACATTCCCAGCTCCATGTGCACCATGTCCCCCACATTCCCTGCTCTATCTGCACCATGTCCCCCACATTCCCTGCCACATGTGCCCCACATTCCCTGCCCCATATTCCCAGCTCTATCTGCCCCGTGCCCCCCACATTCCCTGCTCTATCGCCATATCATCCTCCCTGTGCATGATTCCCTGCACCATGTCCCCCACATTCCCTGCTCCATGTGCACCATGTCCCCCACATTCCCAGCTCCATGTGCACCATGTCCCCCACATTCCCTGCTCTATCTGCACCATGTCCCCCACATTCCCTGCCACATGTGCCCCACATTCCCTGCCCCATATTCCCAGCTCTATCTGCCCCGTGCCCCCCACATTCCCTGCCCCATGTGCCCCACATTCCCTGCCCCATATTCCCAGCTCTATCTGCCCCATGTCCCCCTCCTCCCCTGCTCTCTGCCCCATGTCCCCCTCCTCCCCTGCTCTATCTGCCCCATGTCCCCCACATTCCCTGCCCCATATTCCCAGCTCTATCTGCCCCATGTCCCCCTCCTCCCCTGCTCTATCTGCCCCATATACCCCTCCATCTGCCCCATGTCCCCCTCCTCCCCTGCTCTATCTGCCCCATGTCCCCCTCCTCCCCTGCTCTATCTGCCCCATGTCCCCCACATTCCCAGCTCCATGTGCCCCATGTCCCCCACATTCCCTGCTCCATCTGCCCCATGTCCCCCACATTCCCTGCTCTATCTGCCCCATGTCCCCCACATTCCCTCCTCCATCTGCCCCATGTACCCCAAATTCCCTGCTCTATCTGCCCCATATACCCCTCCTCCCTGCCCCCCACATTCCCTGCATGTGCTGCCCCCTCAGTACTGCCCCGGCTCCCAGGTGCCCTCTCGGCCTCTTACCCCGTACAGTCTCCCAGCTCACTCTCCGCCATCATACCAGCTGACGCGCGGCTCTCTGATTGGCTGCGCGCTGTATTATTTGACTCTGTTCCCGATCACTAGAGATCTGCACTGACCGCGAATAAAAAACGCTACAACAAGATGGCGGCGCCCGGAAAGCTACGACAAGATGGCGGAACAAGCGATGCCGAGACTTGACTTTCCTCAGATGTACCTGGATGTGACGTAGAGTGAGGGCGGAAGTTCTATGCCCATAAAGGACACGGAAGAGTCTATAAAGGGCCACATACTTTTTTTTCATTGATAGTTGATCGTCGATCAATTATTATGTCCTTTAGGTCCGCAACTCCTAAGTCACCGGCAACTGGTTGGTCTCCATAAAAATGGAGTTGTGTCTGAGAGAGACTGGCTGCTCATACCGTCAGGGCGGAAGTTGTATCTGGTGAGGGCGGAAGTGATTCCAGATGAGGGCGGAATATATGGGAGTAATACTGTCAGACAGCAAAAAGGTGAGACCCTATAAGAGACTGCTCCCTACTGTTCTAGAGACATCTGAGACTGCTCCCTACTGTTCTAGAGACATCTGAGACTGCTCCCTACTGTTCTGGACACATCAGAGACTGCTCCCTACTGTGCTGGACACATCAGAGACTGCTCCCTACTGTGCTAGAGACATCTGAGATTGCTCCCTACTGTGCTAGACACATCTGAGACTGCTCCCTACTGTGCTAGACACATCTGAGACTACTCCCTACTGTGCTGGACACATCAGAGACTGCTCCCTACTGTGCTGGACACATCTGAGACTACTCCCTACTGTGCTAGACACATCTGAGACTGCTCCCTACTGTGCTGGACACATCTGAGACTACTCCCTACTGTGCTGGACACATCAGAGACTGCTCCCTACTGTGCTGGACACATCTGAGACTACTCCCTACTGTTCTAGAGACATCTGAGACTGCTCCCTACTGTTCTAGAGACATCTGAGACTGCTCCCTACTGTTCTAGACACATCAGAGACTGCTCCCTACTGTGCTGGACACATCAGAGACTGCTCCCTACTGTGCTAGAGACATCTGAGATTGCTCCCTACTGTGCTAGACACATCTGAGACTGCTCCCTACTGTGCTAGACACATCTGAGACTACTCCCTACTGTGCTGGACACATCAGAGACTGCTCCCTACTGTGCTGGACACATCTGAGACTACTCCCTACTGTTCTAGAGACATCTGAGACTGCTCCCTACTGTTCTAGAGACATCTGAGACTGCCCCTTACTGTGCTGGACACATCTGAGACTGCTCCCTACTGTGCTGGACACATCAGAGACTGCTCCCTACTGTGCTGGACACATCAGAGACTGCTCCCTACTGTGCTAGACACATCTGAGACTGCTCCCTACTGTGCTGGACACATCTGAGACTGCTCCCTACTGTGCTAGACACATCTGAGACTGCTCCCTACTGTGCTAGAGACATCTGAGATTGCTCCCTACTGTGCTAGACACATCTGAGACTGCTCCCTACTGTGCTGGACACATCTGAGACTACTCCCTACTGTGCTGGACACATCAGAGACTGCTCCCTACTGTGCTGGACACATCTGAGACTACTCCCTACTGTTCTAGAGACATCTGAGACTGCTCCCTACTGTTCTAGAGATATCTGAGACTGCCCCTTACTGTGCTGGACACATCTGAGACTGCCCCCTACTGTGCTGGACACATCAGAGACTGCTCCCTACTGTGCTAGACACATCTGAGACTACTCCCTACTGTGCTGGACACATCTGAGACTGCCCCTTACTGTGCTGGACACATCTGAGACTGTCCCCTACTGTGCTGGACACATCTGAGACTGCCGCTTACTGTGCTGGAGACATCTGAGACTGCCCCTTACTGTGCTGGAGACAGCTCCCTACTGTTCTAGAGACAGCTGAGACTGCCCCTTACTGTGCTGGACACATCTGAGACTGCCCCCTACTGTGCTGGACACATCTGAGACTGCCCCTTACTGTGCTGGACACATCTGAGACTGCCCCTTACTGTGCTGGACACATCTGAGACTGCTCCCTACTGTGCTGGACACATCAGAGACTGCTCCCTACTGTGCTGGACACATCTGAGATTGCTCCCTACTGTGCTAGACACATCTGAGACTGCTCCCTACTGTGCTAGACACATCTGAGACTGCTCCCTACTGTGCTGGACACATCAGAGACTGCTCCCTACTGTGCTGGACACATCTGAGACTACTCCCTACTGTTCTAGAGACATCTGAGACTGCCCCTTACTGTGCTGGACACATCTGAGACTGCCCCCTACTGTGCTGGACACATCAGAGACTGCTCCCTACTGTGCTAGACACATCAGAGACTGCTCCCTACTGTGCTGGACACATCTGAGACTGCTCCCTACTGTGCTAGACACATCTGAGACTGCCCCTTACTGTGCTGGACACATCTGAGACTGCCCCTTACTGTGCTGGACACATCTGAGACTGCCCCTTACTGTGCTGGACACATCTGAGACTGCCCCTTACTGTGCTGGACACATCTGAGACTGCCCCTTACTGTGCTGGACACATCTGAGACTGCCCCTTACTGTGCTGGACACATCTGAGACTGCCCCTTACTGTGCTGGACACATCTGAGACTGCTCCCTACTGTGCTAGACACATCTGAGACTGCTCCCTACTGTGCTAGACACATCTGAGACTGCTCCCTACTGTGCTAGACACATCTGAGACTGCTCCCTACTGTGCTAGACACATCTGAGACTGCTCCCTACTGTGCTAGACACATCTGAGACTGCTCCCTACTGTGCTGGACAAATCTGAGACTGTCCCCTTACTGTGCTGGACACATCTGAGACTGTCCCCTTACTGTGCTAGACACATCTGAGACTGCTCCCTACTGTGCTGGACACATCTGAGACTGTCCCCTTACTGTGCTGGACACATCTGAGACGGCTCCCTACTGTGCTGGACACATCTGAGACTGCCCCTTACTGTGCTGGACACATCTGAGACTGCCCCTTACTGTGCTGGACACATCTGAGACTGCCCCTACTGTGCTGGACACATCTGAGACTGCCCCTTACTGTGCTGGACACATCTGAGACTGCCCCTTACTGTGCTGGACACATCTGAGACTGCCCCCTACTGTGCTGGACACATCTGAGACTGCCCTCTACTGTGCTGGACACATCTGAGACTGCCCCTTACTGTGCTGGAGACAGCTCAATACTGTTCTAGAGACAGCTGAGACTGATCCCTACTGTGCTAGACACATCTGAGACTGCCCCTTACTGTGCTGGACACATCTGAGACTGCCCCCTTACTGTGCTGGACACATCTGAGACTGCCCCTTACTGTGCTGGACACATCTGAGACTGCCCCTTACTGTGCTGGACACATCTGAGACTGCCCCTTACTGTGCTGAAGACAGCTGAGACTGCCCCTTACTGTGCTGAAGACAGCTGAGACTGCCCCTTACTGTGCTGAAGACAGCTGAGACTGCCCCCTACTGTGCTGAAGACAGCTGAGACTGCTCCCTACTGTGCTGGACACATCTGAGACTGCTCCCTACTGTTCTAGAGACAGCTGACACTGCTCCCTACTGTTCTAGAGACAGCTGAGACTGCCCCCTAATGTGCTGAAGACAGCTGAGGCTGCTCCCCACTGTTCTCGAGACAGCTGAGGCTGCTCCCTACTTTTCTAGGGACAGCTGTGCTTGCTCCCTACTGTGCTGGAGACAGCTGTGCTTGCTCCCTACTGTGCTGGAGACAGCTGTGCTTGCTCCCTACGGTGCTGAAGACAGCTGAGACTGCTCCCTACTGTTCTAGAGACAGCTCCCTACTGTGCAAGAGACAGCAGAGACTGCTCCCTACTGTGCTAGAGACAGCAGAGACTGCTCCCTACTGTGCTAGAGACAGCAGAGACTGCTCCCTACTGTGCTAGAGACAGCAGAGACTGCTCCCTAAGGTGCTTGAGACAGCTGATAATTGTCCCTATGCTGCTAGAGACTTCGAGGACGGTCCCTACTCTACTAGATGTGGGCAAGACCGCTACCTATGTTGCTAGAGACCGCTGAGGCTGATCCCTACTGTGAGGGAGCTGGGTCTGCCACCTCTGTGTTAGAGACGGGATGCAGTCAGAATACCGGCATGCGCTATCCCGCCCGCCGATGTCCCGTCCCTGACATCCTGACCTGGGACTAAAGAGAGGCGTCAAAATCCTGAGGCCTATTATTAGCCCCACTACAAAATCCCGACACCCAGCATACAGAACAAAGGTAAGCCGGGTGTTCTAGCGTTTAGCCGCTGGTGGGAGAGTTAGGGCTAGGCACCCCCCCCTGGGTGGGTTAGGGTAAGGAAAGGGGGGGCTTAGGGTTGTGCACCCCCTCAGCAGAGGACCTAACCCAGCAGGAGGATTCAGGTGCAGGACTTGGACAAACCACATCCGGCATTTAGTGTTCGTGTTTTATTCCTGTAAGTAGTATAAGGGCCTGATCCAGCTGTGGCATAGAGCATGGTTGCCGACATTCTGGCTGTCCCTTCTGGGATCGGCGCATGGCAAGGGGCGTGGCTGGTGCAAGGGGGTGGGGCTGGACAGCTTACTGTCATTTGTGGGCGGAGCGGAGGTGGGGTTACACGATCTTGTCATTTTGGCCCCTCCCCTGCTACACAATGCCGATATTACAGGCATTGTGAAGGGAAGCGGTATGATTTACCGCCGTACCCCTGCGCGGCGGTTGGAATGCCGAAACACCAGGAGGCCGGCAGAGGAGGAAATCCCGATAGTCGAAGGTAAGGATTAGCCAACCTATTTCTAACCCCCTAACCCTCCCCCCCAGTGCCTAACACGTGTACAGGAGAAGGCGCAGGGAAAATATATGAATATGTGAAGTTGGTTACCAAGGTTCAATGCATACAAAAGTAAAACATAAATGTAATTGCAGCCTGTGCGTTCTGACATGGTGGAACCAGGATACATTACCTGATCTTGGGCCCGATTCAGAGATGGCCGCTGTGACCGGATAACCTCACTTGTCACCCGATCACAAATTGGGGTTTCGATCCCCACTGAATCTTGGGGTATCAGGGATTCCCTCTTATCGTCAGTGACTGCCTGTCACTGACTCCACCCACTGCGCAGCAGCTTCCACCACCAAACTCCAACCATCTGTGTTTGGAACCGCATCCTACGTACACCCATGTTCCTACCACCAGCACTTGAAACAGCTTCTGCCGTGTATGCGTCGCCGAGCTGCGGCCGCACCTCCTGATTGTCGGCTGATACCCACCGATTCCTCGCAATGGACCAGGCTCTGCCCGGTAGCTGGCAGAGGGCGTGAGCTTGGAGACGTTTGTGTCAATCCAGAACAGCCGGAGAATAAAATAGCGTTTGGCGCAATTGTTATCGCAGGACTCAGATGCAGTCGTTGTAAAGGCAAAGATGTTTGTCCAATACACATATTACCACGGGGGTAAGTCCGCCCTGTGCTCCTTTTAGCCAGTCATGCTATCTTATAATGTAAGGAACTAACAAAATTTCCTTGTTACCACCCAAAAAACATTTGGCTTTCCTATAGCACAAACTGAGGACCTGATTCAGAGCCGGACGAGTCTGTGTAGATGATGGTAGTATCAGTTTGCAGTTGTATTTCTGCATTGTATGTGACTTATGCTAGCGCTGCCTGTCTGTGTCTATTATCAGTATATATCTATCCCTTTCCTCTAATTCTGCCCTAATACAGGTGTAGTCAGGGCGGTTCCTATACCTCACATCTATAGAGCTAAACATATTTGAAAGTGACGCAGCGGGGAGCGATCACTCGCCAAGGCATAGGCACGCCCATCGTACTTTGTGTATGCAGAGACACCCACTGCCCCACGTCATCTCCTGGAAGTTTATGAAAACATTGGTACATCGACCACTATCGTATGTGAACGCAGCGCTTGTGGTAGCTTTTTTTTTTTACCGCAAGCATTGCGAGGAAAACAGAGGAATAAAATGGCTGGTGACATGTACTATGACGCTGCCTGTTAATTATGCACGCCTCTAAAACGGCGTTGAAACACTCGGGCACGCCTGCGTTCGCATCTCCACTCCCCCGTTTTTACTGGACTGCCCCTGTCACCGCCCACAAACGGCCTCTCCTGTCACTCACTCTGCTGGGCGAGCGAGCGATCTGTGATCGCACTGTGTAGTTTGCGCACGTGCACTGAGATGTATACGCAGATTAGCAACCATCGGCAATAGCGAGCGCACTGCGTCCGGGTCAGTTTTGTGTAAGGTGTTAAAATCCCCCAGGCACCTCTAACCCCCCAGCACCGGTACAGGAGCCCCCATGGGCTGCCTTTTCTCAGGTTCTGGCCGCTTAGCGGTTCCGGCTATTTCCCCCCCCTATGGGGTGACCACAACAGACTCCAGTTATGCAGACTCCTCCTGTGCCCCCGCCATGGGTAGACGTTCTCTTATTTCCAGTCGTGTCGTCCCAGAGATTACAACCCCCAGGTGTTTCGGATTTACAGAGTCCTGGCCTTCCTTCAAGCTGGATTAGACCTTGGCCTCCGCCTGGCCTCACTGTAAGTGCAAGTCTCTGCTCTGTCAGTATGGTTCCAACGTAGAATTTCTCTGCTACCGTGTATCTGCACCTTCCTCCAGGGTGTCCTCCGGATTCAACCTCCCTTTGTCCCCCCAGTGGCTCCTTGGAATTTGTCAGTAGGTCTTCGGGCCTTACAGGGTCCTCCGTTGAACCCCTGGATTCTGTGGAACGCGAATGGCTCACAGCAAAGACTCTTTTTCTTCTGGCTATAATATCCGCCAGAAGAGTGTCAGCTTTAGGGGCCCTCTCCTGTTGCTCCCCTTTTCTAATATTTCACCATGCCAGGGCTGTGCTTCGGACTCGCCCTGGGTTCCTTCCTAACGTTGTTTCTAGTTTCCACATTAATGAGGATATTATAGTCCCGGCCTTCAATTCCCCAGACCTCTCGGCAGGTGAGGACTCTTTGGATGTGGTCCGCGCCCTCAGGATAAATGTGGAACGTACCAGTTCCCTTCGGAAATCAGACTCTATGTTTCTATGTCCGGCCAATAAACAAACATTGGCCAGATGGCTTCGTATGACTATCTCAGGGGCTTACACACAGGCAGTCTTGCCTGTTCCGGCTTCTGTTACTGCTCATTCTACTAGTCTGTGGGTCCCTCGTGGGCAGCTCGCCGTGGCACCTCGTGGTCATTTGTACTGACCTTTCTAAGGTTCTATGCCTTTGATACCTTCACCTCTCAGGATGCTTCCTTTGGACGCCGGGTTCTCCTCTCAGCGCACCTTTAAAGGACTGCTTTGGGAAATCCCTAAGGTCTCCCTGTGGAGCCTATGGACCATAAAGAAGAAAATGAGAGTTATGGTAAGAACTTACCTTTGTTATCTCTTTCTTTGAAGTCCACAGGACACCCGCCCTGACGCACCTGGCTTCATATGGGCTATATTTCTCGTCACCGTTTTTCCGTCTCCTTCTACGTGAGAATGTGATCCTTGAGTGTTCCAGTCTTCCTTCTCTCTTCTCCTCCGGCCTTTGGCTTGTCACAAACTGAGGTATAGAGGGGGGGGCGGGGTATGGGGATAGTGGCCCAGTGCATCCTGGGAGCTAAAAGCTTTAACTGCGTGGTGCCTGGATTCCTGATCCACCAACTACACCCCAAGGTCTCCTTGTGGACCCTATGGACTTTGAAGAAAGAGTTAAAGGTAATTTCTTACCATAGCGCTAATTTTTCATTTGCTTTTATTTTTGTTTGCTGCTAACTCTGATTCAGACCCCACATGTTTCCCGCACACAGGGGCTGATTCACATGTGGCCGCTAGGAAGCAGCTGTGCAATACGTCCAGCAAATGATAAAATACAGCAGGAGGCGTCTTTAGGAAGCAGACTCCTCCTGGCAGCAATATCGCGACCCCCTGTCCTATGTACCTTTGGAAAATAAGGGGACACGCCCACGTTTCTGGGAACGCTGGCCAGACACAAACGCGCTGAGGCTTGCGGCATCTGTGAATGAGTTTGCAGGAGCCGTTCTGCACATGGTGCAGTTTTACGATAATCTGAAAATTGCGTTAACCTCAGTGTCCAGACCTGAATCGGGCCCACGTTCATAGCAGTGCTCCCTATAGATCAGTGTTTCTCTAAAGGCCCCCATACAGAGATGGATTGGCACGATCCTGCGATCACATCGCTGATCCGCCGGTCAGAGATGCCGATCGGCGGACATCGATGTTCTGCGATCCGTCACAGGATCGGTGAAGTTCTACACGTTGGATTTCACCGATCCGCCAACCTGGCATCTCTGTATCGCGGCAATCCATCTCTGATGTATGGGGGCCTTAACTCGTCCGTATGGAACTCTAATAGCACATATCCACTAGCAGACATCAAAACGACAGCACCGTTACCTCATTGTAACCGTGCAGTCGTTTGTCGGTCTGTGATGAGCCTACGAGCGGTCATTTGTCGGTCTGTGATGAGCCTACGAGCGGTCATTTGTCGGTCTGTGATGAGCCTACGAGCGGTCATTTGTCGGTCTGTGATGAGCCTACGAGCGGTCGTTTGTCGGTCTGTGATGAGCCTACGAGCGGTCGTTTGTCGGTCTGTGATGAGCCTACGAGCGGTCGTTTGTCGGTCTGTGATGAGCCTACGAGCGGTCGTTTGTCGGTCTGTGATGAGCCTACGAGCGGTCGTTTGTCGGTCTGTGATGAGCCTACGAGCGGTCGTTTGTCGGTCTGTGATGAGCCTACGGGCGGTCGTTCAGTGCAGGCTCATCAGTTATCCCTGTACATGCTCAACCTGACGTTATCGTCATGTTGTCCAGCATGTTTGGCCGATGATAGATGTCTAAAACGACCGGCGGGAGCGCGCATCGCTGGTCGATTTAGACATTGTAATGAGCGATTTGCGTACGATTGAACGTTAACGATATAGTTATCGTTCAATCGCTCATTTTAATCATGTAGTGGATGTGTGCCTTAGTGTGTTTTCCAGGTATCATCAGGAATAATTAGTACCTCCTGTCATGTGTTAAAAACACCGATGCTCCAGCCAGATCAGGGGTGGGCAGACTTTTGGACTCTGATCTACTTTTAAAACTAAAAACCTTTTGTGATCTACCGAGCCCGAAAAAGGGGGCGTGACCTCGCAGCAAGGGACGAGGGGTCTGTCCTGCCAAAATCACACATAGTATTCCCAATTCAAATGACTCCACACCGCAGCACAATCTTATTCACAGTACTGCCCCTTATCCACATTACACCACACAGTAGTGCCCCTTACACACATTACACCACACAGTACTGTCCCTTATACACATTACACCACACAGTACTGTCCCTTATACACATTACACCACACAGTACTGTCCCTTATACACATTACACCACACAGTAGTGCCCCTTATACACATTACACCACACAGTATTGTCCCTTATACACATTACACCACACAGTAGTGCCCCTTATACACATTACACCACACAGTACTGTCCCTTATACACATTACACCACACAGTAGTGTCCCTTATACACATTACACCACACAGTAGTGCCCCTTATACACATTACACCACACAGTACTGTCCCTTATACACATTACACCACACAGTAGTGTCCGTTATACACATTGACCACTGTAGTAGTGCCCCTTATACAGTTCCTCCTGCATTAGAGCCCTTTATGCAGTGCCCCCAGTACTGGTGCCCCCTCCCAGTGTACAACAGGCCCCACTCCCCTGTGCAGTACTTACCTTTCTTCACGCTGGGCCCCGCTCCACGCTGTCAGCACTCCCGCGTAGTCACTGCCTGTCGCTAGCGTCTCGCGATTCAGCATTCCCAGTGATGTCATGACGTCACCTGCGCACTGCATCACTGGGAACGCTGGCCTCTGAAGTGATCAGAGACCAGCGCTCCCAGTTGCCGCAGAAAGTTGATTTGCAAACTTAACAGCAGGAGCTCCTTGAGCTACCGGTAGATCGAGATCAATGTCTTGGCCGGCCCCGAGCTAGATGATCTGGAAAACATGCATTGTTAGCGTTTCTGACACCCCATCCTTATGGAACCCTGATATAGAGTGTCATCCTCCATCTCTGTCTATAAGAAACTGTGTATAGGCATATGTACAATAAGCTGCATTGTTTAATGTAGGTCATTATGTAACGGAACCTCATGTATCGTGTTACCATAGTGATAGTCACCAAATAACCTTCTTCATCTTCCAATGAAACCTCCTCTCTTTCCTGTGCTGGATGTCTCGGTAACCTCTGCCTCCTTTTCTCTCGGTAACCTCTGCCTCCTTTTCTCTCGGTAACCTCTGCCTCCTTTTCTCTCGGTAACCTCTGCCTCCTTTTCTCTCGGTAACCTCTGCCTCCTTTTCTCTCGGTAACCTCTGCCTCCTTTTCTCTCGGTAACCTCTCCCTCGTTGTGTCTCTATCCCCAGGGGTTGCAGACGTTACGCTGAGTCCATCTTAGAGTGAATGGAGTCATTAAACTGTTCCGATGACTGTCTGCAGGACGATGGTGACGATGACCATATTGTACTGGAGGATGGAGAGGAGAACGGTGGAGACTTGGAACAAAACCCATTTGATGGGCTGCCATTTTCCTCTCGCTATTACCAGCTCTTTGCCAAACGCCGTACATTGCCTATTTGGGGTGTAAAATACCAGTTCATGGAGAGTCTTCAAACAAGTAACGTTGTGCTTCTGTGTGCCGACCCCGGATCCGGCAAAAGTACACAGGTGAGGATTTCATTTATTCTCCCAAACACCCGGTCATTGCTGGTATAGATCCTACCTCTCTGCCGGTCACTGGGCCTGGGAGAGACAGTCCCTTCTTCACACCGGTCACTGGGCCTGGGAGAGAGACAGTCCCTTCTTCACACCGGTCACTGGGCCTGGGAGAGACTGTCCCTTCTTCACACCGGTCACTGGGCCTGGGAGAGACTGTCCCTTCTTCACACCGGTCACTGGGCTGGGAGAGAGACAGTCCCTTCTTCACACCGGTCACTGTGCCTGGGAGAGAGACAGTCCCTTCTTCACACCGGTCACTGGGCTGGGAGAGAGACAGTCCCTTCTTCACACCGGTCACTGGGCCTGGGAGAGAGACAGTCCCTTCTTCACACCGGTCACTGGGCCTGGGAGAGAGACAGTCCCTTCTTCACACCGGTCACTGGGCCTGGGAGAGAGACAGTCCCTTCTTCACACCGGTCACTAGGCCTGGGAGAGACAGTCCCTTCTTCACACCGGTCACTGGGCCTGGGAGAGACAGTCCCTTCTTCACGCCGGTCACTGGGCTGGGAGAGAGACAGTCCCTTCTTCACGCCGGTCACTGGGCCTGGGAGAGAGACAGTCCCTTCTTCACGCCGGTCACTGGGCCTGGGAGAGACTGTCCCTTCTTCACACCGGTCACTGGCCTGGGAGAGAGACTTTCCCTTCTTCACACCGGTCACTGGGCTGGGAGAGAGACAGTCCCTTCTTCACGCCGGTCACTGGGCCTGGGAGAGACAGTCCCTTCTTCACGCCGGTCACTGGGCCTGGGAGAGACAGTCCCTTCTTCACGCCGGTCACTGGGCCTGTGAGAGAGACAGTCCCTTCTTCACGCCGGTCACTGGGCTGGGAGAGAGACAGTCCCTTCTTCACGCCGGTCACTGGGCTGGGAGAGAGACTGTCCCTTCTTCACGCCGGTCACTGGGCCTGGGAGAGAGGCTGTCCCTTCTTCACGCCGGTCACTGGGCCTGGGAGAGACTGTCCCTTCTTCACGCCGGTCACTGTGCCTGGGAGAGACTGTCCCTTCCTCATGTTGGTCTCTAGGCTGTCAGCCAGTCCTGTTACACCATTATCCGTGTCCTCCAGGCTGCCAGCCAGTCCTGTTACACCATTATCCGTGTCCTCCAGGCTGCCAGCCAGTCCTGTTACTCCATTATCCGTGTCCTCCAGGCTGTCAGCAAGTCCTGTTACTCCATTATCCGTGTCCTCCAGGCTGTCAGCAAGTCCTGTTACACCATTATCCGTGGCCTCCAGGCTGTCAGCAAGTCCTGTTACACCATTATCCGTGGCCTCCAGGCTGTCAGCCAGTCCTGTTACACCATTGTCCGTGTCCTCCAGGCTGTCTGTCGGTTGCACCATTGTCATGGTCTTCTTGATTGTCGTCCAGTTCTATATCACCATTATTGTGGTTTCGCTGCCTTTCAGTCACTTCAGGATTCTGGTGATTGTCAGTCCTTTCCATTCCAACATTCTCCAGCGTCCTCCAGCCTGTCAGCCAGTCCTGTTACACCATTATCCGTGTCCTCCAGCCTGTCAGTCCGTCCGTCCGTCATCTGATCATACATAATCTCTCTATCAGTTCCTGTGAGAATCATCCTGTAGAATGTGCTGACGCGTTTCTCTCTCCCAGGTCCCCCAGTGGTGCGCAGAGTTCACGCTTTCCCAGGAGTACAGCGAAGGCTCCGTCATCTGCTCGCAGCCGTATGCTGCAGCCGCCTTTAGTTTAGCTCTCAGAGTGGCAGATGAGATGGACCTCAACTTGGGTCATGAAATTGGATTTTCAGTCCCACACGAGGACTGTACGTCCGCTAGTACTATACTAAGGTAAGCGGGGTACATGTATGACATTGATGCTTGGACAAAGGCATCACATGTAAATTTGCTGTTTACTGTATTTGATTTGATATGGTCTTTTTCTACTGCAGGGTCCATAGGGTTCCACAGGATACCTTGGGGTATAGGTGATGGTGGAAGTCATAGGACACCACACAGTTAATTTTCATCTCCCAGGATGCACCGGTGCCCCTCTCCTATACCCCGCCCCCAGGCCAAGGCACCTTCTGTTTCATAGGTGCCCGGCCGGAGTCTGGTCACTGCACAGAGGGAGCTGTTACAACAGCCCAGAAGATCTTCAGTAGCGCACAGCACGGACAGTCCAACGGACGTCCGTGCTGCTGCTCCGCCCCCCCCTCCATATACAGCATCCATACTCTCCTACTATGTCTGGGAGTGATGAGTCTGTGTGGTGAGTCACATACAGCATCCATACTCTCCTACTATGTCTGGGAGTGATGAGTCTGTGTGGTGAGTCACATACAGCATCCATACTCTCCTACTATGTCTGGGAGTGATGAGTCTGTGTGATACTCTCCTGCTATGTCTGGGAGTGATGAGTCTGTGTGATACTGTCCTGCTATGTCTGGGAGTGATGAGTCTGTGTGATACTGTCCTGCTATGTCTGGGAGTGATGAGTCTGTGTGATACTCTCCTATGTCTGGGAGTGATGAGTGTGTGTGATACTCTCCTACTATGTCTGGGAGTGATGAGTCTGTGTGATACTGTCCTGCTATGTCTGGGAGTGATGAGTCTGTGTGATGGGTCACATACAGCATACATACTCTCCTCCTATGTCTGGGAGTGATGAGTCTGTGTGATGAGTCACATACAGCATCCATACTCTCCTACTATGTCTGGGAGTGATGAGTCTGTGTGGTGAGTCACATACAGCATACATACTCTCCTCCTATGTCTGGGAGTGATGAGTCTGTGTGGTGAGTCACATACAGCATACATACTCTCCTACTATGTCTGGGAGTGATGAGTCTGTGTGGTGAGTCACATACAGCATCCATACTCTCCTACTATGTCTGGGAGTGATGAGTCTGTGTGGTGGGTCACATACAGCATCCATACTCTCCTGCTATGTCTGGGAGTGATGAGTCTGTGTGGTGAGTCACATACAGCATACATACTCTCCTACTATGTCTGGGAGTGATGAGTCTGTGTGGTGGGTCACATACAGCATCCATACTCTCCTGCTATGTCTGGGAGTGATGAGTCTGTGTGATGAGTCACATACAGCATCCATACTCTCCTACTATATCTACGAGTGATGAGTCTGTGTGATACTCTCCTATGTCTGGGAGTGATGAGTCTGTGTGATGAGTCACATACAGCATACATACTCTCCTACTAGGTCTAGGAGTGATGAGTCTGTGCAGAATGATGCTCCTCTCCTGCTTTCCTGCTCCAGATTTAAGGTAGGCATGGGAGAGGAGGAAGTTATTATTGGGGGCTACATGTTCAGCCCCTGCATTTACAACACTTGTTTCACACCCTGTGCAGGAGCCTCCATGGGCTTGTTTTGTGAAAGCTTTAAATGCTTTGGTGGAATGGTTGACAGCTCCCCCCGTTTTTCCCCAACTGGGGTTCATGCAGCAAGCGGCGTTCCTCCCCCCTGTTCAGGGTGTCCCCCGACAAATGATGGTGGAGCAGTGTGTCTCTCAGCAGCCTGCTCAGTCTCATGCGTCTCCAGAGCCTGTTTGGGTTTACTCTTTCCTTCCCTCAGCTCAGAACCTGACAGAAGTACTACAGGTTGAATCTCCGCTTAGACCTGCTAAGAAATACGTGATGTTGTCTAAGTCGACGCATTATGATGACGACTGTGAGATACTTGACTTGTCGGACTCTGAGCCCAAGTCAAAAATTTATGTACAAGGCCTCATACGAGTGGTCCGTGTGGCCATGGAGATTGAAGATGAGGATCCCCTGGCAGCCAAGTTCAAGCATGCCTATTTCAAGGATGTTAAAAGTACCGCTGACATCTTTCCTCTGTCTAATCAGCTAGTGGATCATTTAGAGGCGGCTTGGAAATCTCCTGGGAAGCATTTCCAGCCACAAAAATATCTGGCCTTCATCTATCCTTTTGAAGATTATCTAAATAGGAAATTTCTCAAGTGGATTCGCATGTGATGCGCCTGGTTAAGAGTGTGACTCTGCCCATGCCGTCCATGTCATCCTTGAAGGATGTTACAGACCGGAAAGTGGAAGCCTGCTTAAAGTCCATTTATTCCCTTTCAGGAGGGGCCTCCAGACCGGCTATGGCCATCTGCTGGGTGGCCAGAGCCATGGAACGCTGGGCAAATTCTCTGGAAGCATCATTCCCCGTGGATGCTACCAGTGAATTGATAGACTCTAAGAAAGGGTTGGAGTGTTTATCCTACAATGGGAATGTTTTGTTTGGTCCGGATTTGGATAAGATTGTGGACACTTTGACAGCTGCAAAATCTGCTTGTCTCCCCTCGGCCCCAGCTCCATCGGGGTCTGGCACCTCATCCTTTCGGTCCTATCTTCATCAGGGAAAACCAAAGGTACAGTCCTTTCCTAGGCCGTCAGGAGCCAAAAAGGTTAACAAGCCCAAGAAACAGGCTTGGAGTACCAGATGTCCAGCTGCCAAGTCTGACGACAAGACCTTAGCCTGATGGGGTGGGCCTCCCCTTGGGGGACAACAAGGTGGGGGGCCAGACTTCTACAATTCTCCCAGTGCTGGTTTCAGACCACCACAG
Source organism: Taudactylus pleione (assembly GCA_031769625.1). NCBI lineage: Eukaryota > Metazoa > Chordata > Amphibia > Anura > Myobatrachidae > Taudactylus > Taudactylus pleione. The sequence goes on along the minus strand of JAUIMM010002162.1, from coordinate 61,964 downwards.
ACACTTTGGTAAGGGAAGTGGTCTCTCACGGGTACGTCCTCTCCTTCCGCAGAAGACCTCCTCATCAGTTCTTCACCACAGGCTTTCAGTCAATCCAGGACAAGGCCTTGGAAATCCAGAAAGTAGTGCACTCTATGCTCCAGGCAGGGGTCATCGTGCTTGTACAGTCCTCTCAGAGGGGAACGGGCTCTTATTCCAACCACTTTCTGCTTCCAAAACCGAATGGTTCATTTCGGCCTATCCTCAACCTCAAAATCCTTGAACAAATTTCTCAGAGTACCTCGGTTCAAAATGGAGACCCTGCGGTCAATTATACTGGCTATGGAACCGGGGGATTTTATGGTGTCTCTGGATATCCAGGATGCATACCTGCATATTCCATTTGCTTCGACTCACCAACGTTTTCTCAGGTTTGCTGTACTGCAGCAACATTTGCAGTCTCAGGCCCTGCCATTTAGCCTTTCGACTGCACCTAAAAGTGTTTACCAAAGTTATGGCAGTAATGGCGGCTCATCTGTGGCTGCAGGGGGTCTGCATGTTGCCCTACCTGGACGGCCTTCTGCTGCTAGCCAGGTCTCCAGAGGTACTTCGCCACCACCTGCAGCTTACAATCTCTGTGCTGCAGACTCACGGCTGGCTGATCAACTGGAAGAAGTCCTCCCTGACTCCCTCCCAGAGGATGCTCCATCTCAGGGCACTGTTGGATTCTCAACAGCAGAGGATCTTTCTGACCATGGACAGGATCTCCAATTTGCAGACTATAGTACGTAGATGCCTGCACAGTCGCCGAGTGTCAATTCACTCAGCAATGACATTATTGGGCTCCATGGTGTCGACATTCGACATGGTAGAGTGTGCTCAGTTTCATTCCCGTCCTCTGCAGAAATTGATCCTCTCCAGGTGGGACGGATCTTCACATCGGATAAGGACACAAACAATGGTGCTCTCTCTGGTGGTGTGTGTCTCTGACTTGGTGGCTTCAGACGGGTCACCTCACCAAGTGGCGCCTTTTTTGATTTCCGGATCGGTCCTGCTGACAACTGATGCCTGTCTCCGGGGTTAGGGCGCAGTGACAGGTCCACACTTCTTTCAGGGAAGGTGGACAGCAGAGGAGTCTGCCCTACCAATAAATATATTAAAACTTTGGGCGGTCTTCAGGGCCCTACAGTAAGCTAGACTTATACTTCACGGGAAGCTCGTGCAGGTTCAGTCAGTCAAGGCCACAATGGTGGCTTACATCAACCGGCAAAGAGGAACTCTAAGTCAGGCAGCTCTGACAGAGGTGTTGCGCATTCTAACATGGGCTGAAAGCAATCTTCCTGCCATATCTGCAGTGTTCATACCAGGAGTACTCAACTGGGAAGCAGACTTCCTCAGCCGTCACGACGTGCATCCAGGGGAATGGTCTCTTCACCAGAAAGCGTTTCTGCTCCTAGTGGACAAGTGGGGTCTTCCGGAGATAGACCTCATGGCCTCCCGACACAATCACAAACTGCCAGTGTTCGGGTCCAGAACAAGAGACGCCGAGGCTCTTCTTTTGGACACTGTCGGTTAAGTGGACCTTCCAGTTTGCATACCTGTTTCCTCCATTCTCCCTTCTCCCTCGGGTGCTTTGGAAGTTCAAAGAAGAAGGCGACACGATCGTTCTGGTGGCTCCAGCGTGGCCCAGACATCACTGGCACTCTCGCACCAAAGGGGGCGTGCTGTCGATGGTGAGTGACAGCACGCCCCCTTTGGTGGTCGTACCGGGGGCGTTGCTGCCCAGACGGAGGCGTTCCCATGGGAACGCCTACCGTCTGGGGCCAGCCCCACTGACATCACTAGTGATGTCAGTGGGAGTGCTTTTGGCTCTGATAGAGCCAAAAGCACTCCTGGGCTTGCGGCAGCGAGACCCTACCGCAGGGTTTCGTCGCAAGCCCGATCTTTTTGGCCGCTCGCATAAGCTGTGGGTGGTCACATAGGTCACAGCTATGCGAGCGGCCAGGAGGCCGCTCCAATTTTAGGTAGGAGGGCCCTGATTCAGAGCGAGCGCTCTGGTCAGAGCGTCCAGCTCTGAATCAGGCCCTGTGTTCCTTCTGGCTATTGCTTCCGCCAGAAGTGTCAGATTTGGGGGCTCTCTCTTGTCACCCTCTGTTTCTGATTTTTCACCAGGACAGGGCGGTGCTTCGGAGTCGCCGTGGGTTCCTTCCTAAGGTGGTGTCTAGTTTCCACATTAATGAGGAAATTATAGTGCCAGCCTTTAACTCTCCAGACCTCTCAGCAGGTGAGGCCTCATTGGATGTGGTACGTGCTCTCAGGATAGATGTGGGCCGTACCAGTTCCCTTTGGAAGTCAGACTCCATGTTTGTTCTCTATGCTTTCCACGAGAAGGGATGGCCAGCCAATAAGCAAACTTTGGCTAGATGGCTTCACATGGCGATTTCTGAAGCTTACGTTCATGAGGGCCTTCCAGTGTGGCGATTTCTGAAGCTTACGTTTATGAGGGCCTTCCAGTGTCGCCCTCTGTTACTGTTCATTCTGCTCTGTCTGTGGGTCCTTCATAGGCAGCTCAACGTGGCGCCTCGGCTGTGTAAGGTGGCCACGTGGTCTTCTGTCCATAACTTTGTGAGGTATTATTGCATTTGATACCTTCGCCTCTCAGGATGCTTCCTTTGGGCGGCAGATTCTCCTTTCTGCACAGGAGTATCCTGTGGATACCCCATGGACCCTGTATCAGAAAATAAAAGATATGCTAAGAACTTACCTTTGTTATCTCTATTTCTACGACGTCCATAGGGTCCACAGGACTCACACCCTGTCGCACCCGTGCTTCAGATGGGCTTTGCTCTGGTCTCCGATTTTCTGTCTCCTTCTGTGTGAGAATGTGACTCTATTGTGTTCCAGACTTTCTTCTCGCTCTCTTTTTTTCTCCTCCTCCGGCCTATGGCTTGTTACGTAACTGAAGTTGCTATGGCTTGGGGGTGGGGTATAGGAGAGGGGCCCCGGTGCATCCTGGGAGATGAAAATTAACTGTGTGGTGCCAGATGACTTCCGCCATCGCCTATACCCCAAGGTATCTTGTGAACCCTATGGACTTCGTAGAAATAGAGATACCAAAGGTAAGTTCTTACCACTCTTATTTTATATGGCGCTGTGTACATCTCCTGGCGCCTAGTAAATGTAAGACACTAATAATAGTAATAATGTGTATTTTATGCTGAATGTGTACTGCGTTTTGCTTGTTGGACCTTTATGTTGTATGGGAAACAGTCGGGAAGCCGACGGACGCAATGCCGACCACCAGCTTCCCGACTGCTAAATCCCGGCAAGGGTTAAATGACAGGCATCGAAATCTCGACGCCTGTCATTTCACCTACGCCGGGAGATCGGCGCCCGGCATCCCGATCGAAGGGAGGCCGGGTGTGGACAGCTTTGGTTAGGTTTAGGGCTCCCGGGGGGGACTTAGGGTTAGGCACTCCACCGGGAGGTTAGGTATATTCTTGTGGAAGGAGGGGGGGGGGTTAGGGTTAGGCCCTCTCCGGGGGACTTAGTTTTAGGCGGGAGGGGGATTAGGGTTAGGCACTTGCGGACGGCGCTAAATCATATGAATCCATGTTGTATGTACCGTGCTTTGTATATCCCCCATGTACTATAGCCCAAAGGACAGGAACCATTGGAAGTCTTAGCGAGTGGCAGTCTGAGAATCCTGCATGAGATTCTAGGGCACTCACTACCTTTTATTTCCATGTGTCTGCATGTTCTTGTTTTCTGTACTCTGTGTTTATTACCCATTGTCCTGCTGTAATAATAGTAACATGAATTGTAATAGGATCATCAAAGGAGATGTATTCAGGATTCCGGTGGTGACTATCCCGACGGTCACAATACCGGCTCCAGAATCCCGACGGTGACTTTTAGGGTTAGGCTGTGGGAGGGTAGCGTTAGGGTGTGGGAGGGGACGGTTGTGGTTAGGCTAGTAGGAGGGGACGGTTAGGCTGTGGGAGGGTAGCGTTAGGGTGTGGGAGGGGACGGTTACGGTTAGAGTGAGGCTGTGGGAGGGGACGGTTAGGGTGAGGTATCGGTGAGTTGTGGAGATATGGGAGAGATGTGGTGGAGGTATCGGGGAGTTGTGGTGGAGATATGGGAGAGATGTGGAGGTATGGTAAAAATGTGGATATATGTGGGAGATGTGGTGGAGGTAGTGGGGAGGTTTTTGGAGATGTGGGAGAGATGTGGTGGAAGATGGGGGAGATATGGTGGAGGTATGGGGGAGATGTGGTGGAGGTATGGGGGAGATGTGGTGGAGGTATGGGGGAGATGTGGTGGAGGTATGGGGGAGATGTGGTGGAGGTATGGGGGAGATGTGGTGGAGGTATTTACTGCAAAGCTTAATCAGGTGCATGGCTTTACTCGTTAAAGTACAATAAGCTCTCTTCATGCACACGCATCTCGCCATGTGGTTACCTGCAGCTGCCATGGCTCGCCCTACGTTTGCACCATGCACTCCTATGGGGTTGTAGGTGCAAACGTAGTGCGTGTATCCGCTCGCGGGCACACGCCTCGCCCCATGTGTGGAGCGATTTGCTGCATACGCACCAAAGATGCAAGAGGACATATCTGTATGTACTAGATGTCGTATCACTTGCATGTAACCAGTGTTATGGCTACTTCGTTATTTCCATGTCTGAGAATGATTTATTCTTAGGAAGCAGCAATAATAGTGTTGGTTTCATACCTAGAAGTATTTGCTATGTACAGTACAGTATGTTACAGATGTATCTGTCCTGTGCAGATTGTTACTATGTACAGTACAGTACGTTACAGATGTATCTGTCCTGTGCAGATTCTGCTGGGACTCTATTCTGCTCCAAGAATTGACCTCTAACCCATTGATCCAGAATGCTGGTGTGGTCATTTTGGATGATGTAGATGAACGTACAGTGGCCACCGACCTTCTCCTGGGCCTCTTAAAGGACGTCACACAGCAGAGACCTGCTCTACGATTGGTGGTGATGACATCACCAGGACTGCAGCAACGCCTAGTAGAGTTTTTAGGGACAAATACCTCCGTTGTGAGGGTCCCAGCCTGGGAACAGATGCCAAGTGTTGTATATCGACCTTCACACTCTCAAGACTATGTCATGACTGCGTGTCACATGGTTCTGGATATTCACCGAAGAGATGAAGCAGGAGATGTTTTGGTGTTCCTGGCCAGTGAAGAGGTGAGTAGGACCCTGTGTGCTGGGAATATTGTGCAGATATGGGTATATTTTCCATCCTGATGATGTTTGTCCTATACTCCCCAGGAGCTGCAACGATGCACCAAGGCACTTTCAACGGAATCAGTATCTCTGAGCCCTAATTTGGGGTCCCTGTTGTCTATGACTCTCTTACCCGGTGATGGAAGTTCTGTGCAGTCTGTGTACGAGGCCTCACACAGCGAATCAGATTACGAGCGCCATGTTTTCCTTTCATGCTGTATGGCGGAATTATCCTTCTCTCTTCCGGGGATACGCTATGTCATTGATAGTGGAAGCGAATATAAATCTGTGAGTATAGTAAATGATGTTTCAGTCATTACCCTGATCATCCTACTTTGTTTATCCTAGATGGTGGCATAGGAATGACAAATCATGTAAAATATCTCCAAATCGTCAGCGTCCACTCACGATGCCAATGCACGTCCCTGCGGGTCGTACATCGCATCTTCAGATCTGGTCTTACAGCAGGCAAGATCTGCCAGGCTCCATCTTATCCATCTACTCTCTCCATTGCCAGCTCCATTCTGTCCAACTGCTCTCTCCATGGCCAGCTCCATCTTATCCATCTACTCTCTCTCCATTGCCAGCTCCATTCTGTCCATCTACTCTCTCCATAGCCAGCTCTATTCTGTCCATCTACTCGCTCCATCTTATCCATCTACTCACTCCATCTTATCCATCTACTCTCTCCATTACCAGCTCCATTCTGTCCATCTACTCTCTCCATTGCCAGCTCCATTCTGTCCAACTGCTCTCTCCATTGCCAGCTCCCTCTTATCCATCTACTCTCTCTCCATTGCCAGCTCCATTCTGTCCATCTACTCTCTCCATAGCCAGCTCCATTCTGTCCATCTACTCGCTCCATCTTATCCATCTACTCACTCCATCTTATCCATCTACTCTCTCCATTACCAGCTCCATTCTGTCCATCTACTCTCTCCATTGCCAGCTCCATTCTGTCCAACTGCTCTCTCCATGGCCAGCTCCATCTTATCCATCTACTCTCTCTCCATTGCCAGCTCCATTCTGTCCATCTACTCTCTCCATAGCCAGCTCCATTCTGTCCATCTACTCGCTCCATCTTATCCATCTACTCACTCCATCTTATCCATCTACTCTCTCCATTACCAGCTCCATTCTGTCCATCTACTCTCTCCATTGCCAGCTCCATTCTGTCCAACTGCTCTCTCCATTGCCAGCTCCCTCTTATCCTTCTACTCTCTCCATTGCCAGCTCCATCTCATCAGTCTACTCTCTCCATTGCCAGCTCCATTCTGTCCATCTACTCGCTCCATCTTATCCATCTACTCACTCCATCTTATCCATCTACTCTCTCCATTACCAGCTCCATTCTGTCCATCTACTCTCTCCATTGCCAGCTCCATTCTGTCCAACTGCTCTCTCCATTGCCAGCTCCCTCTTATCCATCTACTCTCTCTCCATTGCCAGCTCCATTCTGTCCATCTACTCTCTCCATAGCCAGCTCCATTCTGTCCATCTACTCGCTCCATCTTATCCATCTACTCACTCCATCTTATCCATCTACTCTCTCCATTACCAGCTCCATTCTGTCCATCTACTCTCTCCATTGCCAGCTCCATTCTGTCCAACTGCTCTCTCCATGGCCAGCTCCATCTTATCCATCTACTCTCTCTCCATTGCCAGCTCCATTCTGTCCATCTACTCTCTCCATAGCCAGCTCCATTCTGTCCATCTACTCGCTCCATCTTATCCATCTACTCACTCCATCTTATCCATCTACTCTCTCCATTACCAGCTCCATTCTGTCCATCTACTCTCTCCATTGCCAGCTCCATTCTGTCCAACTGCTCTCTCCATTGCCAGCTCCCTCTTATCCATCTACTCTCTCTCCATTGCCAGCTCCATTCTGTCCATCTACTCTCTCCATAGCCAGCTCCATTCTGTCCATCTACTCGCTCCATCTTATCCATCTACTCACTCCATCTTATCCATCTACTCTCTCCATTACCAGCTCCATTCTGTCCATCTACTCTCTCCATTGCCAGCTCCATTCTGTCCAACTGCTCTCTCCATGGCCAGCTCCATCTTATCCATCTACTCTCTCTCCATTGCCAGCTCCATTCTGTCCATCTACTCTCTCCATAGCCAGCTCCATTCTGTCCATCTACTCGCTCCATCTTATCCATCTACTCACTCCATCTTATCCATCTACTCTCTCCATTACCAGCTCCATTCTGTCCATCTACTCTCTCCATTGCCAGCTCCATTCTGTCCAACTGCTCTCTCCATTGCCAGCTCCCTCTTATCCTTCTACTCTCTCCATTGCCAGCTCCATCTCATCAGTCTACTCTCTCCATTGCCAGCTCCATTCTGTCCATCTACTCTCTCCATTGCCAGCTCCATCTTGTCCATCTACTCTCTCCATTGCCAGCTCCATCTTGTCCATCTACTCTCTCCATTGCCAGCTCCATCTTGTCCATCTACTCTCTCCATTGCCAGCTCCATCTTGTCCATCTACTCTCTCCATTGCCAGCTCCATCTTGTCCATCTACTCTCTCCATTGCCAGCTCCATCTTGTCCATCTACTCTCTCCATTGCCAGCTCCATCTTGTCCATCTACTCTCTCCATTGCCAGCTCCATTCTGTCCATCTACTCTCTCCATTGCCAGCTCCATTCTGTCCATCTACTCTCTCCATTGCCAGCTCCATCTTGTCCATCTACTCTCTCCATTGCCAGCTCCATCTTGTCCATCTACTCTCTCCATTGCCAGCTCCATTCTGTCCATCTACTCTCTCCATTGCCAGCTCCATTCTGTCCATCTACTTTCTCCATTACCAGCTCCATCTTATCCTTCTACTCTCTCCATTGCCAGCTCCATTCTGTCCATCTACTCTCTCCATAGCCAGCTCCATTCTGTCCATCTACTCTCTCCATTGCCAGCTCCATCTTGTCCATCTACTCTCTCCATTGCCAGCTCCATTCTGTCCATCTACTCTCTCCATTGCCAGCTCCATCTTGTCCATCTACTCTCTCCATTACCAGCTCCATTCTGTCCATCTACTCTCTCCATTGCCAGCTCCATTCTGTCCATCTACTCTCTCCATTGCCAGCTCCATCTTGTCCATCGACTCTCTCCATAGCCAGCTCCATCTTATCCATCTACTCTCTCCATTGCCAGCTCCATTCTGTCCATCTACTCTCTCCATTGCCAGCTCCATCTTGTCCATCTACTCTCTCCATAGCCAGCTCCATTCTGTCCATCTACTCTCTCCATTGCCAGCTCCATCTTATCCATCTACTCTCTCCATTGCCAGCTCCATTCTGTCCATCTACTCTCTCCATAGCCAGCTCCATCTTATCCATCTACTCTCTCCATAGCCAGGCAGCTCAGTGTGGTGTCCCAGCGGGGGAGCTGGGCGTGGAGAAGTGTCCCAGGACACCCGTGCACCCGAAAAGTGGGCATGGCCATTGAAAAGGGGCGTGTCTATAAGACGTGTCACTTTTTCCGCACTCTTCGGGGCGTGCTGACAGGGAGAATAGATGCCCAGCATCTATTCACCAGCGGTGACCGGGTCCGACATATTGGGCATTTGGCATCGGATCGTCTAATGTGTTCCGGCCGCCCGTAGGGGGTTGCCTGTCCTATCGCTGGGTACATTTAGGTATAGTGTGCACCCAGCTTGAGGATAGTGGTCTTGCCAATTTATCTGCAATAATATGTCCGATAGCAGATGCCAGATACCTGCAGCAGTGATGACATTGTGGTCACCTAAGCACACAGTATATTATGTCAGTGCAGCACGTCAGATGAGATACTCTGCAGCAGTGATGACATTGTACTGCATACCCGATGAGTTCGAGTTATGCAGCTTTACCTTATCCAATTATTTATCTTTTTTCCAGGTTTACAATCCCCGAATTCGTGCTGATTCTCAGGTGTATAGGACGATAAGTAAAGCGCGAGCAGAGATTCGCAGGATGAGAGCGCAGGGTCAGGGGGGTGAGTACAATACCGGGATGTGACATTAGCTGTATTATACACAGCAGGATGGGAGCGCAGGGTCAGGGGGGTGAGTACAATACCGGGATGTGACATTAGCTGTATTAAACACAGCAGGATGAGAGCGCAGGGTCAGGGGGGTGAGTACAATACCGGGATGTGACATTAGCTGTATTATACACAGCAGGATGAGAGCGCAGGGTCAGGGGGGTGAGTACAATACCGGGATGTGACATTAGCTGTATTATACACAACAGGATTAGAGCGCAGGGTCAGGGGGGTGAGTACAATACCGGGATGTGACATTAGCTGTATTATACACAGCAGGATGAGAGCGCAGGGTCAGGGGGGTGAGTACAATACCGGGATGTGACATTAGCTGTATTATACACAGCAGGATGAGAGCGCAGGGTCAGGGGGGTGAGTACAATACCGGGATGTGACATTAGCTGTATTATACACAGCAGGATGAGAGCGCAGGGTCAGGGGGGTGAGTACAATACCGGGATGTGACATTAGCTGTATTATACACAGCAGGGTCAGGGGGGTTGTATATAGTCTCCTGTAATGTGTTCATTACATTAGTTTTGTTTTTGTAGCAATTTGTTACCGTTTATACTTGGAAAATACGTTTGAGTCAGAGATGCCGGAAGTTTCCCCTCCTGGAATCCTGCAGGAGAATCTGAGCCGTACGGTCCTGTTACTGAGGAGACTGGACATCGCAGACCTGGGACAGTGGGATTTCTTAGACAGACCAGGTAACGTACTGTACATTGTATTACAGAGTGTTTCCTAATATCTGAGTGTAAGTAACCTGCCGAGATGTCACCGGCACCAAATACAGGCGTCCTGCCGGCTCCCTGACCCCCGAGACTCCTCCACCCAATTCTTTTATATCAACTATAACCTGACATAGTCCATCCGTCATGTGTCCTCTCTCTATATGTGACATACTGTCTCTCCTCATCATCCGTCCTCTCACACATTCTCTCTATATGTGACATACTGTCTCTCCTCATCATCCGTCCTCTCACACATTCTCTCTATATGTGACATACTGTCTCTCCTCATCATCCGTCCTCACACATTCTCTCTATATGTGACATACTGTCTCTCCTCATCATCCATCCTCTCACACATTCTCTCTATATGTGACATACTGTCTCTCCTCATCATCCGTCCTCTCACACATTCTCTCTATATGTGACATACTGTCTCTCCTCATCATCCGTCCTCTCACATTCTCTCTCTATGTGACATACTGTCTCTCCCCATCATCCGTCCTCTCACACATTCTCTCTATATGTGACATACTGTCTCTCCCCATCATCCGTCCTCTCACACCTTCTCTCTATATGTGACATACTGTCTCTCCTCATCATCCGTCCTCTCACACATTCTCTCTATATGTGACATACTGTCTCTCCTCATCATCCGTCCTCTCACATTCTCTCTATATATGTGACATACTGTCTCTCCCCATCATCAGTCCTCTCACACATTCTCTCTATATGTGACATACTGTCTCTCCCCATCATCCGTCCTCTCACACATTCTCTCTATATGTGACATACTGTCTCTCCTCATCATCCGTCCTCTCACACATTCTCTCTATATGTGACATACTGTCTCTCCTCATCATCATCCGTCCTCTCACACATTCTCTCTCTATATGTGACATACTGTCTCTCCTCATCATCCGTCCTCTCACACATTCTCTCTATATGTGACATACTGTCTCTCCTCATCATCATCCGTCCTCTCACACATTCTCTCTCTATATGTGACATACTGTCTCTCCTCATCATCGGTCCTCACACATTCTCTCTATATGTGACATACTGTCTCTCCCCATCATCAGTCCTCTCACACATTCTCTCTATATGTGACATACTGTCTCTACCCATCATCCGTCCTCTCACATTCTCTCTATATGTGACATACTGTCTCTCCCCATCATCCGTCCTCTCACACATTCTCTCTATATGTGACATACTGTCTCTCCTCATCATCCGTCCTCTCACACATTCTCTCTATATGTGACATACTGTCTCTACGTCATCATCTGTCCTCTCACACATTCTCTCTATATGTGACATACTGTCTCTCCTCATCATCCGTCCTCACACATTCTCTCTATATGTGACATACTGTCTCTCCTCATCATCCATCCTCTCACACATTCTCTCTATATGTGACATACTGTCTCTCCCCATCATCCATCCTCTCACACATTCTCTCTATATGTGACATACTGTCTCTCCTCATCATCCGTCCTCTCACACATTCTCTCTATATGTGACATACTGTCTCTCCCTATCATCCGTCCTCACACATTCTCTCTATATGTGACATACTGTCTCTCCTCATCATCCGTCCTCTCACACCTTCTCTCTATATGTGACATACTGTCTCTCCCCATCATCCGTCCTCTCACACATTCTCTCTATATGTGACATACTGTCTCTCCCCATCATCCGTCCTCTCACACATTCTCTCTATATGTGACATACTGTCTCTCCTCATCATCCATCCTCTCACACATTCTCTCTATATGTGACATACTGTCTCTCCCCATCATCCGTCCTCTCACACATTCTCTCTATATGTGACATACTGTCTCTCCCCATCATCCGTCCTCTCACACATTCTCTCTATATGTGACATACTGTCTCTCCCCATCATCCGTCCTCTCACATTCTCTCTATATGTGACATACTGTCTCTCCCCATCATCCGTCCTCTCACATTCTCTCTATATGTGACATACTGTCTCTCCCCATCATCCGTCCTCTCACACATTCTCTCTATATGTGACATACTGTCTCTCCCCATCATCCGTCCTCTCACATTCTCTCTCTATGTGACATACTGTCTCTCCTCATCATCCGTCCTCACACATTCTCTCTATATGTGACATACTGTCTCTCCCCATCATCCGTCCTCTCACATTCTCTCTATATGTGACATACTGTCTCTCCTCATCATCCGTCCTCTCACACATTCTCTCTATATGTGACATACTGTCTCTCCCCATCATCCGTCCTCTCACACATTCTCTCTATATGTGACATACTGTCTCTCCCCATCATCCATCCTCTCACACATTCTCTTTATATGTGACATACTGTCTCTACGTCATCCGTCCTCTCACACATTCTCTCTATATGTGACATACTGTCTCTCCTCATCATCCATCCTCTCACACATTCTCTCTATATGTGACATACTGTCTCTCCCCATCATCCGTCCTCTCACACATTCTCTCTATATGTGACATACTGTCTCTCCTCATCATCCGTCCTCTCACACATTCTCTCTATATGTGACATACTGTCTCTCCCCATCATCCGTCCTCTCACACATTCTCTTTATATGTGACATACTGTCTCTACGTCATCCGTCCTCTCACACATTCTCTCTATATGTGACATACTGTCTCTCCCCATCATCCGTCCTCTCACACATTCTCTCTATATGTGACATACTGTCTCTCCCCATCATCAGTCCTCTCACACATTCTCTCTATATGTGACATACTGTCTCTCCCCATCATCCATCCTCTCACACATTCTCTCTATATGTGACATACTGTCTCTCCCCATCATCCGTCCTCTCACACATTCTCTCTATATGTGACATACTGTCTCTCCCCATCATCCGTCCTCTCACACATTCTCTCTATATGTGACATACTGTCTCTCCCCATCATCCATCCTCTCACACATTCTCTCTATATGTGACATACTGTCTCTCCTCATCATCTGTCCTCTCACACATTCTCTCTATATGTGACATACTGTCTCTCCTCATCATCCGTCCTCTCACACCTTCTCTCTATATGTGACATACTGTCTCTCCTCATCATCCGTCCTCTCACACATTCTCTCTATATGTGACATACTGTCTCTACGTCATCATCTGTCCTCTCACACATTCTCTCTATATGTGACATACTGTCTCTCCTCATCATCCGTCCTCTCACACCTTCTCTCTATATGTGACATACTGTCTCTCCCCATCATCCGTCCTCTCACACATTCTCTCTATATGTGACATACTGTCTCTCCCCATCATCCATCCTCTCACACATTCTCTCTATATGTGACATACTGTCTCTCCCCATCATCTGTCCTCTCACATTCTCTCTATATGTGACATACTGTCTCTCCTCATCATCCGTCCTCTCACACATTCTCTCTATATGTGACATACTGTCTCTCCCCATCATCCGTCCTCTCACACATTCTCTCTATATGTGACATACTGTCTCTCCCCATCATCCGTCCTCTCACACATTCTCTCTATATGTGACATACTGTCTCTCCTCATCATCCGTCCTCACACATTCTCTCTATATGTGACATACTGTCTCTCCTCATCATCCGTCCTCACACATTCTCTCTATATGTGACATACTGTCTCTCCCCATCATCCGTCCTCTCACACATTCTCTCTATATGTGACATACTGTCTCTCCTCATCATCTGTCCTCTCACACATTCTCTCTATATGTGACATACTGTCTCTCCCCATCATCCGTCCTCTCACACATTCTCTCTATATGTGACATACTGTCTCTCCCCATCATCATCCGTCCTCTCACACATTCTCTCTATATGTGACATACTGTCTCTCCTCATCATCTGTCCTCTCACACATTCTCTCTATATGTGACATACTGTCTCTCCTCATCATCATCCGTCATGTGTCCTCTCACACATTCTCTCTATATGTGACATACTGTCTCTCCTCATCATCCGTCCTCTCACATTCTCTCTATATGTGACATACTGTCTCTCCCCATCATCATCCGTCATGTGTCCTCTCACACATTCTCTCTATATGTGACATACTGTCTCTCCTCATCATCCGTCATCTCACACATTCTCTCTATATGTGACATACTGTCTCTACGTCATCCGTCCTCTCACATTCTCTCTATATGTGACATACTGTCTCTCCTCATCATCTGTCCTCTCACACATTCTCTCTATATGTGACATACTGTCTCTCCTCATCATCCGTCCTCTCACACATTCTCTCTATATGTGACATACTGTCTCTACGTCATCCGTCCTCACACATTCTCTCTATATGTGACATACTGTCTCTCCTCATCATCCGTCCTCTCACACATTCTCTCTATATGTGACATACTGTCTCTCCTCATCATCCGTCCTCTCACACATTCTCTCTATATGTGACATACTGTCTCTCCTCATCATCCGTCCTCTCACACATTCTCTCTATATGTGACATACTGTCTCTCCTCATCATCCGTCCTCTCACACATTCTCTCTATATGTGACATACTGTCTCTCCCCATCATCCATCCTCACACATTCTCTCTATATGTGACATACTGTCTCTCCTCATCATCCGTCCTCTCACACATTCTCTCTATATGTGACATACTGTCTCTCCTCATTATCCGTCCTCTCACACATTCTCTCTATATGTGACATACTGTCTCTCCCCATCATCCGTCCTCTCACACATTCTCTCTATATGTGACATACTGTCTCTCCCCATCATCCGTCCTCTCACACATTCTCTCTATATGTGACATACTGTCTCTCCTCATCATCCGTCCTCTCACACATTCTCTCTATATGTGACATACTGTCTCTCCCCATCATCAGTCCTCACACATTCTCTCTATATGTGACATACTGTCTCTCCCCATCATCAGTCCTCTCACACATTCTCTCTATATGTGACATACTGTCTCTCCTCATCATCCGTCATGTGTCCTCTCTCTATATGTGACATACTGTCTCTCCCCATCATCCGTCCTCTCACACATTCTCTCTATATGTGACATACTGTCTCTCCCCATCATCTGTCCTCTCACACATTCTCTCTATATGTGACATACTGTCTCTCCTCATTATCCGTCCTCTCACACATTCTCTCTATATGTGACATACTGTCTCTCCTCATCATCCGTCATGTGTCCTCTCTCTATATGTGACATACTGTCTCTCCTCATCATCCGTCCTCTCACACATTCTCTCTATATGTGACATACTGTCTCTCCTCGTCATCCGTCCTCACACATTCTCTCTATATGTGACATACTGTCTCTCCTCATCATCTGTCCTCTCACACATTCTCTCTATATGTGACATACTGTCTCTCCTCATCATCTGTCCTCTCACACATTCTCTCTATATGTGACATACTGTCTCTCCTCATCATCCGTCCTCTCACACATTCTCTCTATATGTGACATACTGTCTCTCCTCATCATCCGTCCTCTCACACATTCTCTCTATATGTGACATACTGTCTCTCCTCATCATCAGTCCTCTCACACATTCTCTCTATATGTGACATACTCTCTCTCCCCATCATCTGTCCTCTCACACATTCTCTCTATATCTGACATACTGTCTCTCCCCATCATCTGTCCTCTCACACATTCTCTCTATATGTGACATACTGTCTCTCCTCATTATCCGTCCTCTCACACATTCTCTCTATATGTTACATACTGTCTCTCCTCATCATCCGTCCTCTCACACATTCTCTCTATATGTGACATACTGTCTCTCCCCATCATCCGTCCTCTCACACATTCTCTCTATATGTGACATACTGTCTCTCCTCATCATCCGTCCTCACACATTCTCTCTATATGTGACATACTGTCTCTCCCCATCATCTGTCCTCTCACACATTCTCTCTATATGTGACATACTGTCTCTCCTCATCATCCGTCCTCACACATTCTCTCTATATGTGACATACTGTCTCTCCTCATCATCATCCGTCCTCTCACACATTCTCTCTATATGTGACATACTGTCTCTCCTCATCATCCGTCCTCACACATTCTCTATATGTGACATACTGTCTCTCCCCATCATCCGTCCTCTCACACATTCTCTCTATATGTGACATACTGTCTCTCCTCATTATCCGTCCTCTCACACATTCTCTCTATATGTTACATACTGTCTCTACGTCATCCGTCCTCTCACACATTCTCTCTATATGTGACATACTGTCTCTCCCCATCATCCGTCCTCTCACACATTCTCTCTATATGTGACATACTGTCTCTCCCCATCATCCGTCCTCTCACACATTCTCTCTATATGTGACATACTGTCTCTCCCCATCATCCGTCCTCTCACACATTCTCTCTATATGTGACATACTGTCTCTCCTCATCATCCGTCCTCTCACACATTCTCTCTATATGTGACATACTGTCTCTCCTCATCATCCGTCCTCTCACACATTCTCTCTATATGTGACATACTGTCTCTCCTCATCATCCGTCCTCACACATTCTCTATATGTGACATACTGTCTCTCCCCATCATCCGTCCTCTCACACATTCTCTCTATATGTGACATACTGTCTCTCCCCATCATCCGTCCTCTCACACATTCTCTCTATATGTGACATACTGTCTCTCCCCATCATCCGTCCTCTCACACATTCTCTCTATATGTGACATACTGTCTCTCCTCATCATCCGTCCTCTCACACATTCTCTCTATATGTGACATACTGTCTCTCCTCATCATCCGTCCTCTCACACATTCTCTCTATATGTGACACTGTCTCTCCCCATCATCAGTCCTCTCACACATTCTCTCTATATGTGACATACTGTCTCTCCCCATCATCATCCGTCATGTGTCCTCTCACACATTCTCTCTATATGTGACATACTGTCTCTCCCCATCATCCGTCCTCTCACATTCTCTCTATATGTGACATACTGTCTCTCCCCATCTCCGTCCTCTCACACATTCTCTCTATATGTGACATACTGTCTCTCCCCATCATCAGTCCTCTCACATTCTCTCTATATGTGACATACTGTCTCTCCCCATCATCTGTCCTCTCACACCTTCTCTCTATATGTGACATACTGTCTCTCCCCATCATCCGTCCTCTCACACATTCTCTCTATATGTGACATACTGTCTCTCCCCATCATCCGTCCTCTCACACCTTCTCTCTATATGTGACATACTGTCTCTCCCCATCATCCGTCCTCTCACACATTCTCTCTATATGTGACACTGTCTCTCCCCATCATCATCAGTCCTCTCACATATTCTCTCTATATGTGACATACTGTCTCTCCTCATCATCCGTCATGTGTCCTCTCTCTATATGTGACATACTGTCTCTCCCCATCATCAGTCCTCTCACACATTCTCTCTATATGTGACATACTGTCTCTCCTCATCATCCATCCTCTCACACATTCTCTCTATATGTGACATACTGTCTCTCCTCATCATCCGTCCTCACACATTCTCTCTATATGTGACATACTGTCTCTCCTCATCATCCGTCCTCTCACACATTCTCTCTATATGTGACATACTGTCTCTCCCCATCATCCGTCCTCTCACACATTCTCTCTATATGTGACATACTGTCTCTCCCCATCATCCGTCCTCTCACACATTCTCTCTATATGTGACATACTGTCTCTCCTCATCATCCGTCCTCACACATTCTCTCTATATGTGACATACTGTCTCTACGTCATCCGTCCTCACACATTCTCTCTATATGTGACATACTGTCTCTCCTCATCATCCGTCCTCTCACACATTCTCTCTATATGTGACATACTGTCTCTCCTCATCATCCGTCCTCTCACACATTCTCTCTATATGTGACATACTGTCTCTCCCCATCATCCATCCTCTCACACATTCTCTCTATATGTGACATACTGTCTCTCCTCATCATCCGTCCTCACATATTCTCTCTATATGTGACATACTGTCTCTCCCCATCATCCGTCCTCTCACACATTCTCTCTATATGTGACATACTGTCTCTCCTCATCATCCGTCCTCACATTCTCTCTATATGTGACATACTGTCTCTCCTCATCATCCGTCCTCTCACACATTCTCTCTATATGTGACATACTGTCTCTCCTCATCATCCGTCCTCACACATTCTCTCTCTATGTGACATACTGTCTCTCCCCATCATCCGTCCTCTCACACATTCTCTCTATATGTGACATACTGTCTCTCCTCATCATCCATCCTCTCACACCTTCTCTCTATATGTGACATACTGTCTCTCCTCATCATCCATCCTCTCACACATTCTCTCTATATGTGACATACTGTCTCTCCTCATCATCCATCCTCTCACACCTTCTCTCTATATGTGACATACTGTCTCTCCTCATCATCCGTCCTCTCACACATTCTCTCTATATGTGACATACTGTCTCTCCCCATCATCCGTCCTCTCACACATTCTCTCTATATGTGACATACTGTCTCTCCCCATCATCTGTCCTCTCACACATTCTCTCTATATGTGACATACTGTCTCTCCCCATCATCCGTCCTCTCACACATTCTCTCTATATGTGACATACTGTCTCTCCCCATCATCCGTCCTCTCACACATTCTCTCTATATGTGACATACTGTCTCTCCTCATCATCCGTCCTCTCACACATTCTCTCTATATGTGACATACTGTCTCTCCTCATCATCCGTCCTCTCACACATTCTCTCTATATGTGACATACTGTCTCTCCCCATCATCCATCATGTGTCCTCTCTCTATATGTGACACACTGTCTCTCCCCATCATCCGTCCTCTCACACATTCTCTCTATATGTGACATACTGTCTCTCCTCATCATCCGTCCTCTCACACATTCTCTCTATATGTGACATACTGTCTCTCCTCATTATCCGTCCTCTCACACATTCTCTCTATATGTTACATACTGTCTCTACGTCATCCGTCCTCTCACACATTCTCTCTATATGTGACATACTGTCTCTACGTCATCCGTCCTCTCACACATTCTCTCTATATGTGACATACTGTCTCTCCCCATCATCCGTCCTCTCACACATTCTCTCTATATGTGACATACTGTCTCTCCTCATCATCATCCGTCCTCTCACACATTCTCTCTATATGTGACATACTGTCTCTCCCCATCATCCGTCCTCTCACACATTCTCTCTATATGTGACATACTGTCTCTCCTCATCATCCGTCCTCACACATTCTCTCTATATGTGACATACTGTCTCTCCTCATCATCCGTCCTCTCACACATTCTCTCTATATGTGACATACTGTCTCTCCCCATCATCAGTCCTCTCACACATTCTCTCTATATGTGACATACTGTCTCTCATCATCCGTCCTCTCACACATTCTCTCTATATGTGACATACTGTCTCTCCTCATCATCCGTCCTCACACATTCTCTCTATATGTGACATACTGTCTCTCCCCATCATCATCCGTCATGTGTCCTCTCACACATTCTCTCTATATGTGACATACTGTCTCTCCCCATCATCTGTCCTCTCACACATTCTCTCTATATGTGACATACTGTCTCTCCCCATCATCTGTCCTCTCACACATTCTCTATATGTGACATACTGTCTCTCCTCATCATCCGTCCTCTCACACATTCTCTCTATATGTGACACTGTCTCTCCCCATCATCATCCGTCCTCTCACACATTCTCTCTATATGTGACATACTGTCTCTCCTCATCATCCGTCCTCTCACACATTCTCTCTATATGTGACATACTGTCTCTCCTCATCATCCGTCCTCTCACACATTCTCTCTATATGTGACATACTGTCTCTCCCCATCATCCGTCCTCACACATTCTCTCTATATGTGACATACTGTCTCTCCTCATCATCTGTCCTCTCACACATTCTCTCTATATGTGACATACTGTCTCTCCTCATCATCCGTCCTCACACATTCTCTCTATATGTGACATACTGTCTCTCCTCATCATCTGTCCTCTCACACATTCTCTCTATATGTGACATACTGTCTCTCCTCATCATCCGTCCTCTCACACATTCTCTCTATATGTGACATACTGTCTCTCCCCATCATCCGTCCTCTCACACATTCTCTCTATATGTGACATACTGTCTCTCCCCATCATCCGTCCTCTCACATTCTCTCTATATGTGACATACTGTCTCTCCTCATCATCTGTCCTCTCACACATTCTCTCTATATGTGACATACTGTCTCTCCCCATCATCCGTCCTCTCACATTCTCTCTATATGTGACATACTGTCTCTCCCCATCATCCATCATGTGTCCTCTCTCTATATGTGACACACTGTCTCTCCTCATCATCCGTCCTCTCACACATTCTCTCTATATGTGACATACTGTCTCTCCCCATCATCCGTCCTCTCACACATTCTCTCTATATGTGACATACTGTCTCTCCCCATCATCCGTCCTCTCACATTCTCTCTATATGTGACATACTGTCTCTCCTCATCATCTGTCCTCTCACACATTCTCTCTATATGTGACATACTGTCTCTCCCCATCATCCGTCCTCTCACATTCTCTCTATATGTGACATACTGTCTCTCCCCATCATCCATCATGTGTCCTCTCTCTATATGTGACAATGTGTCATATAGCCGGTGTATCTCTCCATGCAGTAGGTCCCCTCAGCCTTATTGTATATAGATGGATATATTGTTCTTCCCTTAGCCCCGGAGACCCTTATGCAGGCCCTGGAGGACCTGGATTACCTGGCAGCGCTGGATGATGATGGGAATCTCTCAGAGGTTGGAATTGTGATGTCAGAGTTTCCATTGGATCCGCAAATCTCTAAGTCTCTGATAGCTGCCTGCGAGTTCCAGTGCGTCACCGAAATGCTGACACTGGCTGCCATGCTGTCCGGTACGATAGGGCGTTACACCGTGCAGGGGATCAGTCATGGGGGGTATATTGGGGAGTTGTAGGAGGGGTTATATAGGTATAGTGTAGGAGGGTTAGAGGGAGGGGTAATATAGGTATAGTGTAGGAGGGGTAATATAGGTATAGTGTAGGAGGGTTAGAGGGAGGGGTAATAAAGGCAGTGTAGGAGGGGTAATATAGGCATAGTGTAGGAGAGGTTAGAGGGAGGGGTATATAGGTATAGTGTAGGAGGGTTAGAGGGAGGGGTATATAGGTATAGTGTAGGAGGGGTAATATAGGTATAGTGTAGGAGGGTTAGAGGGAGGGGTATATAGGTATAGTGTAGGAGGGGTAATATAGGTATAGTGTAGGAGGGGTTAGAGGGAGGGGTATATAGGTATAGTGTAGGAGGGTTAGAGGGAGGGGTAATATAGGTATAGTGTAGGAGAGGTTAGAGGGAGGGGTAATATAGGTATAGTGTAGGAGAGGTTAGAGGGAGGGGTAATATAGGTATAGTGTAGGAGAGGTTAGAGGGAGGGGTAATATAGGTATAGTGTAGGAGGGGTTAGAGGGAGGGGTAATATTAGGTATAGTGTAGGAGGGTTAGAGGGAAGGGTAATATAGGTATAGTGTAGGAGGGGTAATATAGGTATAGTGTAGGAGGGTTAGAGGGAGGGGTAATATAGGTATAGTGTAGGAGGGGTAATATAGGTATAGTGTAGGAGGGGTAATATAGGTATAGTGTAGGAGGGTTAATATAGGTATAGTGTAGGAGGGGTATATAGGTATAGTGTAGGAGGGGTAATATAGGTATAGTGTAGGAGAGGTTAGAGGGAGGGGTAATATAGGTATAGTGTAGGAGGGGTAATATAGGTATAGTGTAGGAGGGGTAATATAGGTATAGTGTAGGAGGGTTAGAGGGAGGGGTATATAGGTATAGTGTAGGAGGGTTAGAGGGAGGGGTATATAGGTATAGTGTAGGAGGGTTAATATAGGTATAGTGTAGGAGGGGTTAGAGGGAAGGGTAATATAGGTATAGTGTAGGAGGGTTAGAGGGAAGGGTAATATAGGTATAGTGTAGGAGGGGTAATATAGGTATAGTGTAGGAGGGGTTATATAGGTATAGTGCAGGAGGGTGAGAGGGAGGGGTATATAGGTATAGTGTAGGAGGGGTAATATAGGTATAGTGTAGGAGGGGTTAGAGGGAGGGGTATATAGGTATAGTGTAGGAGGGGTAATATAGGTATAGTGTAGGAGGGGTTAGAGGGAGGTGTAATATAGGTATAGTGTAGGAGGGTTAGAGGGAGGGGTAATATAGGTATAGTGTAGGAGGGGTTAGAGGGAGGGGTATATAGGTATAGTGTAGGAGGGGTAATATAGGTATAGTGTAGGAGGGGTTAGAGGGAGGGGTAATATAGGTATAGTGTAGGAGGGTTAGAGGGAGGGGTAATATAGGTATAGTGTAGGAAGGGTAATATAGGTATAGTGTAGGAGAGGTTAGAGGGAGGGTATATAGGTATAGTGTAGGAGGGGTATATAGGTATAGTGTAGGAGGGGTAATATAGGTATAGTGTAGGAGGGTTAGAGGGAGGGGTAATATAGGTATAGTGTAGGAGGGGTTAGAGGGAGGGGTAATATAGGTATAGTGTAGGAGGGGTTAGAGGGAGGGGTAATATAGGTATAGTGTAGGAGGGCTAAGAGGGAGGGGTTTATAGGTATAGTGTAGGAGGGTTAGAGGGAGGGGTATATAGGTATAGTGCAGGAGGGTGAGAGGGAGGGGTAATATAGGTATAGTGTAGGAGGGGTAATATAGGTATAGTGTAGGAGGGTTAGAGGGAGGGGTAATATAGGTATAGTGTAGGAGGGGTTAGAGGGAGGGGTATATAGGTATAGTGTAGGAGGGTTAGAGGGAGGGGTAATATAGGTATAGTGTAGGAGGGTTAATATAGGTATAGTGTAGGAGGGGTTAGAGGGAGGGGTATATAGGTATAGTGTAGGAGGGGTAATATAGGTATAGTGTAGGAGGGGTTAGAGGGAGGGGTAATATAGGTATAGTGTAGGAGGGGTAATATAGGTATAGTGTAGGAGGGGTTATATAGGTATAGTGCAGGAGGGTGAGAGGGAGGGGTATATAGGTATAGTGTAGGAGGGGTAATATAGGTATAGTGTAGGAGGGGTTAGAGGGAGGGGTATATAGGTATAGTGTAGGAGGGGTAATATAGGTATAGTGTAGGAGGGGTTAGAGGGAGGTGTAATATAGGTATAGTGTAGGAGGGTTAGAGGGAGGGGTAATATAGGTATAGTGTAGGAGGGGTTAGAGGGAGGGGTATATAGGTATAGTGTAGGAAGGCTAAGAGGGAGGGGTTTATAGGTATAGTGTAGGAGGGGTTAGAGGGAGGGGTATATAGGTATAGTGTAGGAGGGTTAGAGGGAGGGGTATATAGGTATAGTGTAGGAGGGGTAATATAGGTATAGTGTAGGAGGGGTTAGAGGGAGGGGTAATATAGGTATAGTGTAGGAGGGGTAATATAGGTATAGTGTAGGAGGGGTTATATAGGTATAGTGCAGGAGGGTGAGAGGGAGGGGTATATAGGTATAGTGTAGGAGGGGTAATATAGGTATAGTGTAGGAGGGGTTAGAGGGAGGGGTATATAGGTATAGTGTAGGAGGGGTAATATAGGTATAGTGTAGGAGGGGTTAGAGGGAGGTGTAATATAGGTATAGTGTAGGAGGGTTAGAGGGAGGGGTAATATAGGTATAGTGTAGGAGGGGTTAGAGGGAGGGGTATATAGGTATAGTGTAGGAAGGCTAAGAGGGAGGGGTTTATAGGTATAGTGTAGGAGGGGTTAGAGGGAGGGGTATATAGGTATAGTGTAGGAGGGTTAGAGGGAGGGGTAATATAGGTATAGTGTAGGAGGGGTAATATAGGTATAGTGTAGGAGGGGTAATATAGGTATAGTGTAGGAGGGCCATTCAGCTTATTCTCTGGAATCCTATTTACTTATCCCCTATTTTCTGCCCTAGTTGCCCCCGGCTGCTTCCTTCCGCCTCCCTATAGTGAATCTGTGCTGAGCGCTCGTCGTGATCTGCAGGTTCCTGAGGGCGATCACATGACCCTGATTAATGCGTACAATCACTACAAGGAAGGTAAGTACACCCACTGCAGGTGTCCTTTCTGTAATCGGCTTTATAGGACTGCTAGAAGCGAGGTAATAACAGGGATATTATAAATGTATTATTACGTAATCACATAAACATTGTCCTAGGTATCAGGCATCTGCTGTTTATCATACTGATATATTCCTGCAGTTATGTTGGTAAAAGTTCTCTCCCCAGAGTCTAGTCTGCACGAGGACATGAAGTTATAGTATATAGCTGGGCAGCACAGATGGTGTAATGGTTAACATTACTGCCTCACAGCAGTGAGGTCGTGGGTTCAATTCCCACCACGGCCCTAACTGTGTGGAGTTTGTATATTCTCCCTGTGCTTGCGTGTGTTTCCTCCCACACTCCAAAAATATACTGGTAGGTTAATTGGCTTCCCAGCTAAATTAACCCTATTGTGTATGTCTGTGTGCATGTGATAGGGAATATAGATTGTAAGCTCCACTGGGGCAGGGATTGATGTGAATGGACAAAATATTCTCTGTAAAGCGCTGCGGAATATGTGTGCACTATATAAATAACTGGTAATAATAAATAACTGGGACGCTCTGCTTGTATGTATGAACCAGTGTATCACCAGCCTTGTAGTGAGGGGTTACTATTAATAAATTAGCAATTATGCCTCCGTTCTCTACTGAAGCTCATTCTCTATGCTGCAGGGAATAAAGCTCCATATGATCTGAGTACAGACTTTATACTGTATTTAGATTTAACTCCAAAATTTATGGTTAAAATCGAAAGAAAAACCTATGGAAAACATTCTATCAGTAATCTCTACCGACCTCCCCGCTGTCTGCGTACAGTATGTCACATATAGAGAGAATGTGTGAGAGGACGGATGATGAGGAGAGACAGTATGTCACATATAGAGAGAATGTGTGAGAGGACGGATGATGGGGAGAGACAGTATGTCACATATAGAGAGAATGTGTGAGAGGACTGATGATGAGGAGAGACAGTATGTCACATATAGAGAGAATGTGTGAGAGGACGGATGATGGGGAGAGACAGTATGTCACATATAGAGAGAATGTGTGAGAGGACTGATGATGGGGAGAGACAGTATGTCACATATAGAGAGTGTGTGAGAGGACACTTGATGAGGAGAGACAGTATGTCACATATAGAGAGAATGTGTGAGAGGACGGATGATGGGGAGAGACAGTATGTCACATATAGAGAGAATGTGAGAGGACGGATGATGAGGAGAGACAGTATGTCACATATAGAGAGAATGTGTGAGAGGACGGATGATGGGGAGAGACAGTATGTCACATATAGAGAGAAGGTGTGAGAGGACGGATGATGAGGAGAGACAGTATGTCACATATAGAGAGAATGTGTGAGAGGACGGATGATGGGGAGAGACAGTATGTCACATATAGAGAGAATGTGTGAGAGGACGGATGATGGGGAGAGACAGTATGTCACATATAGAGAGAATGTGTGAGAGGACGGATGATGAGGAGAGACAGTATGTCACATATAGAGAGAATGTGTGAGAGGACAGATGATGAGGAGAGACAGTATGTCACATATAGAGAGAATGTGTGAGAGGACAGATGATGAGGAGAGACAGTATGTCACATATAGAGAGTGTGTGAGAGGACGGATGATGAGGAGAGACAGTATGTCACATATAGAGAGAATGTGAGAGGACGGATGATGGGGAGAGACAGTATGTCACATATAGAGAGTGTGTGAGAGGACGGATGATGGGGAGAGACAGTATGTCACATATAGAGAGAATGTGTGAGGACAGATGATGAGGAGAGACAGTATGTCACATATAGAGAGTGTGTGAGAGGACGGATGATGAGGAGAGACAGTATGTCACATATAGAGAGAATGTGTGTGAGGACGGATGATGGGGAGAGACAGTATGTCACATATAGAGAGTGTGTGAGAGGACAGATGATGGGGAGAGAGAGTATGTCACATATAGAGAGAATGTGTGAGGACGGATGATGAGGAGAGACAGTATGTCACATATAGAGAGAATGTGTGAGAGGACGGATGATGGGGAGAGACAGTATGTCACATATAGAGAGAATGTGTGAGAGGACGGATGATGAGGAGAGACAGTATGTCACATATAGAGAGAATGTGTGAGAGGACGGATGATGGGGAGAGACAGTATGTCACATATAGAGAGAATGTGTGAGAGGACTGATGATGAGGAGAGACAGTATGTCACATATAGAGAGAATGTGTGAGAGGACGGATGATGGGGAGAGACAGTATGTCACATATAGAGAGAATGTGTGAGAGGACTGATGATGGGGAGAGACAGTATGTCACATATAGAGAGAATGTGTGAGGACGGATGATGAGGAGAGACAGTATGTCACATATAGAGAGAATGTGTGAGAGGACGGATGATGGGGAGAGACAGTATGTCACATATAGAGAGAATGTGAGAGGACGGATGATGAGGAGAGACAGTATGTCACATATAGAGAGAATGTGTGAGAGGACGGATGATGGGGAGAGACAGTATGTCACATATAGAGAGAAGGTGTGAGAGGACGGATGATGAGGAGAGACAGTATGTCACATATAGAGAGAATGTGTGAGAGGACGGATGATGAGGAGAGACAGTATGTCACATATAGAGAGAATGTGTGAGGACGGATGATGGGGAGAGACAGTATGTCACATATAGAGAGAATGTGTGAGAGGACGGATGATGGGGAGAGACAGTATGTCACATATAGAGAGAATGTGTGAGAGGACGGATGATGGGGAGAGACAGTATGTCACATATAGAGAGAATGTGTGAGAGGACAGATGATGAGGAGAGACAGTATGTCACATATAGAGAGTGTGTGAGAGGACGGATGATGAGGAGAGACAGTATGTCACATATAGAGAGAATGTGAGAGGACGGATGATGGGGAGAGACAGTATGTCACATATAGAGAGAATGTGTGTGAGGACGGATGATGGGGAGAGACAGTATGTCACATATAGAGAGTGTGTGAGGACGGATGATGAGGAGAGACAGTATGTCACATATAGAGAGAATGTGTGAGAGGACGGATGATGGGGAGAGACAGTATGTCACATATAGAGAGAATGTGTGAGAGGACGGATGATGGGGAGAGACAGTATGTCACATATAGAGAGAATGTGTGAGAGGACAGATGATGAGGAGAGACAGTATGTCACATATAGAGAGTGTGTGAGAGGACGGATGATGAGGAGAGACAGTATGTCACATATAGAGAGAATGTGAGAGGACGGATGATGGGGAGAGACAGTATGTCACATATAGAGAGTGTGTGAGAGGACGGATGATGGGGAGAGACAGTATGTCACATATAGAGAGAATGTGTGAGGACAGATGATGAGGAGAGACAGTATGTCACATATAGAGAGTGTGTGAGAGGACGGATGATGAGGAGAGACAGTATGTCACATATAGAGAGAATGTGTGTGAGGACGGATGATGGGGAGAGACAGTATGTCACATATAGAGAGTGTGTGAGAGGACAGATGATGGGGAGAGAGAGTATGTCACATATAGAGAGAATGTGTGAGAGGACGGATGATGGGGAGAGACAGTATGTCACATATAGAGAGAATGTGTGAGAGGACGGATGATGGGGAGAGACAGTATGTCACATATAGAGAGTGTGTGAGAGGACGGATGATGGGGAGAGACAGTATGTCCCATAGAGAGTGTGTGTGAGAGGACGGATGATGAGGAGAGACAGTATGTCACATATAGAGAGAATGTGTGAGAGGACGGATGATGAGGAGAGACAGTATGTCACATATAGAGAGAATGTGTGAGAGGACGGATGATGAGGAGAGACAGTATGTCACATATAGAGAGAATGTGTGAGAGGACGGATGATGGGGAGAGACAGTATGTCACATATAGAGAGAATGTGTGTGAGGACGGATGATGGGGAGAGACAGTATGTCACATATAGAGAGTGTGTGAGAGGACGGATGATGGGGAGAGACAGTATGTCACATATAGAGAGTGTGTGAGAGGACGGATGATGGGGAGAGACAGTATGTCACATATAGAGAGAATGTGTGTGAGGACGGATGATGGGGAGAGACAGTATGTCACATATAGAGAGAATGTGTGAGGACAGATGATGGGGAGAGAGAGTATGTCACATATAGAGAGAATGTGTGAGAGGACGGATGATGGGGAGAGACAGTATGTCACATATAGAGAGTGTGAGAGGACAGATGATGGGGAGAGACAGTGTCACATATAGAGAGAATGTGTGAGAGGACGGATGATGAGGAGAGACAGTATGTCACATATAGAGAGAATGTGTGAGAGGACGGATGATGGGGAGAGACAGTATGTCACATATAGAGAGTGTGAGAGGACAGATGATGGGGAGAGACAGTGTCACATATAGAGAGAATGTGTGAGAGGACGGATGATGGGGAGAGACAGTATGTCACATATAGAGAGAATGTGTGTGAGGACGGATGATGGGGAGAGACAGTATGTCACATATAGAGAGAATGTGTGAGGACAGATGATGGGGAGAGAGAGTATGTCACATATAGAGAGAATGTGTGAGAGGACGGATGATGGGGAGAGACAGTATGTCACATATAGAGAGTGTGAGAGGACAGATGATGGGGAGAGACAGTGTCACATATAGAGAGAATGTGTGAGGACGGATGATGAGGAGAGACAGTATGTCACATATAGAGAGAATGTGTGAGGACGGATGATGGGGAGAGACAGTATGTCACATATAGAGAGAATGTGTGAGGACGGATGATGGGGAGAGACAGTATGTCACATATAGAGAGAATGTGTGAGAGGACGGATGATGGGGAGAGACAGTATGTCACATATAGAGAGAATGTGAGAGGACGGATGATGAGGAGAGACAGTATGTCACATATAGAGAGAAGGTGTGAGAGGACGGATGATGAGGAGAGACAGTATGTCACATATAGAGAGAATGTGTGAGAGGACGGATGATGAGGAGAGACAGTATGTCACATATAGAGAGAATGTGTGAGGACGGATGATGGGGAGAGACAGTATGTCACATATAGAGAGAATGTGTGAGAGGACGGATGATGGGGAGAGACAGTATGTCACATATAGAGAGAATGTGTGAGAGGACAGATGATGAGGAGAGACAGTATGTCACATATAGAGAGAATGTGTGAGAGGACAGATGATGAGGAGAGACAGTATGTCACATATAGAGAGAATGTGAGAGGACGGATGATGGGGAGAGACAGTATGTCACATATAGAGAGTGTGTGAGAGGACGGATGATGGGGAGAGACAGTATGTCACATATAGAGAGAATGTGTGAGGACAGATGATGAGGAGAGACAGTATGTCACATATAGAGAGTGTGTGAGAGGACGGATGATGAGGAGAGACAGTATGTCACATATAGAGAGAATGTGTGTGAGGACGGATGATGGGGAGAGACAGTATGTCACATATAGAGAGTGTGTGAGAGGACAGATGATGGGGAGAGAGAGTATGTCACATATAGAGAGAATGTGTGAGAGGACTGATGATGAGGAGAGACAGTATGTCACATATAGAGAGAATGTGTGAGAGGACGGATGATGAGGAGAGACAGTATGTCACATATAGAGAGAATGTGTGAGAGGACGGATGATGAGGAGAGACAGTATGTCACATATAGAGAGAATGTGTGAGAGGACGGATGATGGGGAGAGACAGTATGTCACATATAGAGAGAATGTGTGTGAGGACGGATGATGGGGAGAGACAGTATGTCACATATAGAGAGTGTGTGAGAGGACGGATGATGGGGAGAGACAGTATGTCCCATAGAGAGTGTGTGTGAGAGGACGGATGATGGGGAGAGACAGTATGTCACATATAGAGAGAATGTGTGTGAGGACGGATGATGGGGAGAGACAGTATGTCACATATAGAGAGAATGTGTGAGGACAGATGATGGGGAGAGAGAGTATGTCACATATAGAGAGAATGTGTGAGAGGACGGATGATGGGGAGAGACAGTATGTCACATATAGAGAGTGTGAGAGGACAGATGATGGGGAGAGACAGTATGTCACATATAGAGAGAATGTGTGAGAGGACGGATGATGAGGAGAGACAGTATGTCACATATAGAGAGAATGTGTGAGGACGGATGATGAGGAGAGACAGTATGTCACATATAGAGAGAATGTGTGAGGACGGATGATGGGGAGAGACAGTATGTCACATATAGAGAGAATGTGTGAGAGGACGGATGATGGGGAGAGACAGTATGTCACATATAGAGAGAATGTGAGAGGACGGATGATGAGGAGAGACAGTATGTCACATATAGAGAGAATGTGTGAGGACGGATGATGAGGAGAGACAGTATGTCACATATAGAGAGAATGTGTGAGAGGACGGATGATGAGGAGAGACAGTATGTCACATATAGAGAGAATGTGTGAGGACGGATGATGAGGAGAGACAGTATGTCACATATAGAGAGAATGTGTGAGAGGACGGATGATGATGGGGAGAGACAGTATGTCACATATAGAGAGAATGTGTGAGAGGACAGATGATGAGGAGAGACAGTATGTCACATATAGAGAGAATGTGTGAGAGGACGGATGATGAGGAGAGACAGTATGTCACATATAGAGAGAATGTGTGAGGACGGATGATGGGGAGAGACAGTATGTCACATATAGAGAATGTGTGAGGACGAATGATGGGGAGAGACAGTATGTCACATATAGAGAGAATGTGTGAGAGGACAGATGATGGGAAGAGACAGTATGTCACATATAGAGAGAATGTGTGAGAGGACGGATGATGGGGAGAGACAGTATGTCACATATAGAGAGAATGTGTGAGAGGACGGATGATGGGGAGAGACAGTATGTCACATAGAGAGAATGTGTGAGGACGGATGATGGGGAGAGACAGTATGTCACATATAGAGAGAATGTGTGAGAGGACAGATGATGGGAAGAGACAGTATGTCACATATAGAGAGAATGTGTGAGAGGACGGATGATGGGGAGAGACAGTATGTCACATATAGAGAGAATGTGTGAGAGGACGGATGATGGGGAGAGACAGTATGTCACATATAGAGAGAATGTGTGAGAGGACGGATGATGGGGAGAGACAGTATGTCACATATAGAGAGAATGTGTGAGAGGACGGATGATGAGGAGAGACAGTATGTCACATATAGAGAGAATGTGTGAGAGGACGGATGATGGGGAGAGACAGTATGTCACATATAGAGAGAATTTGTGAGGACGGATGATGGGGAGAGACAGTATGTCACATATAGAGAGAATGTGTGAGAGGACACATGACGGATGATGAGGAGAGAATGTGTGAGAGGACGGATGATGAGGAGAGACAGTATGTCACATATAGAGAGAATGTGTGAGAGGACGGATGATGGGGAGAGACAGTATGTCACATATAGAGAGAATGTGTGAGAGGACGGATGATGGGGAGAGACAGTATGTCACATATAGAGAGAATTTGTGAGGACGGATGATGGGGAGAGACAGTATGTCACATATAGAGAGAATGTGTGAGAGGACACATGACGGATGATGAGGAGAGAATGTGTGAGAGGACGGATGATGAGGAGAGACAGTATGTCACATATAGAGAGAATGTGTGAGAGGACAGATGATGAGGAGAGACAGTATGTCACATATAGAGAGAATGTGTGAGAGGACGGATGATGATGGGGAGAGACAGTATGTCACATATAGAGAGAATGTGTGAGAGGACAGATGATGAGGAGAGACAGTATGTCACATATAGAGAGAATGTGTGAGAGGACGGATGATGAGGAGAGACAGTATGTCACATATAGAGAGAATGTGTGAGAGGACGGATGATGAGGAGAGACAGTATGTCACATATAGAGAGAATGTGTGAGAGGACGGATGATGAGGAGAGACAGTATGTCACATATAGAGAGAATGTGTGAGAGGACGGATGATGAGGAGAGACAGTATGTCACATATAGAGAGAATGTGTGAGAGGACGGATGATGAGGAGAGACAGTATGTCACATATAGAGAGAAGGTGTGAGAGGACGGATGATGAGGAGAGACAGTATGTCACATATAGAGAGAATGTGTGAGAGGACGGATGATGAGGAGAGACAGTATGTCACATATAGAGAGAATGTGTGAGGACGGATGATGGGGAGAGACAGTATGTCACATATAGAGAGAATGTGAGAGGACGGATGATGAGGAGAGACAGTATGTCACATATAGAGAGAATGTGTGAGAGGACGGATGATGAGGAGAGACAGTATGTCACATATAGAGAGAATGTGAGAGGACGGATGATGAGGAGAGACAGTATGTCACATATAGAGAGAATGTGTGAGAGGACGGATGATGAGGAGAGACAGTATGTCACATATAGAGAATGTGTGAGAGGACGGATGACGTAGAGACAGTATGTCACATATAGAGAGAATGTGTGAGAGGACGGATGATGAGGAGAGACAGTATGTCACATATAGAGAGATGAGGAGAGACAGTATGTCACAAATAGAGAGAAGGTGTGAGAGGACGGATGATGAGGAGAGACAGTATGTCACATATAGAGAGAATGTGTGAGGACGGATGATGGGGAGAGACAGTATGTCACATATAGAGAGAATGTGTGAGAGGACGGATGATGGGGAGAGACAGTATGTCACATATAGAGAGAATGTGTGAGAGGACGGATGATGAGGAGAGACAGTATGTCACATATAGAGAGAATGTGTGAGAGGACGGATGATGAGGAGAGACAGTATGTCACATATAGAGAATGTGTGAGAGGACGGATGATGGGGAGAGACAGTATGTCACATATAGAGAGAATGTGTGAGAGGACAGATGATGAGGAGAGACAGTATGTCACATATAGAGAGAATGTGTGAGAGGACGGATGATGGGGAGAGACAGTATGTCACATATAGAGAGAATGTGTGAGAGGACGGATGATGGGGAGAGACAGTATGTCACATATAGAGAGAATGTGTGAGAGGACGGATGATGGGGAGAGACAGTATGTCACATATAGAGAGAATGTGTGAGAGGACGGATGATGGGGAGAGACAGTATGTCACATATAGAGAGAATGTGTGAGAGGACGGATGATGAGGAGAGACAGTATGTCACATATAGAGAGAATGTGTGAGAGGATGGATGATGAGGAGAGACAGTATGTCACATATAGAGAGAATGTGTGAGAGGACGGATGATGAGGAGAGACAGTATGTCACATATAGAGAGAATGTGTGAGGACGGATGATAGGGAGAGACAGTATGTCACATATAGAGAGAATGTGTGAGAGGACGGATGATGGGGAGAGACAGTATGTCACATATAGAGAGAATGTGAGAGGACGGATGATGATGGGGAGAGACAGTATGTCACATATAGAGAGAATGTGTGAGAGGACAGATGATGAGGAGAGACAGTATGTCACATATAGAGAGAATGTGTGAGAGGACGGATGATGAGGAGAGACAGTATGTCACATATAGAGAGAATGTGTGAGGACGGATGATGGGGAGAGACAGTATGTCACATATAGAGAGAATGTGTGAGAGGATGGATGATGAGGAGAGACAGTATGTCACATATAGAGAGAATGTGTGAGGACGGATGATGGGGAGAGACAGTATGTCACATATAGAGAGAATGTGTGAGAGGACGGATGATGGGGAGAGACAGTATGTCATATAGAGAGAATGTGTGAGAGGACGGATGATGAGGAGAGACAGTATGTCACATATAGAGAGAATGTGTGAGAGGACGGATGATGGGGAGAGACAGTATGTCACATATAGAGAGAATGTGTGAGAGGACGGATGATGAGGAGAGACAGTATGTCACATATAGAGAGAATGTGTGAGAGGACGGATGATGGGGAGAGACAGTATGTCACATATAGAGAGAATGTGTGAGAGGACGGAAGATGGGGAGAGACAGTATGTCACATATAGAGAGAATGTGTGAGAGGACGGATGATGGGGAGAGACAGTATGTCACATATAGAGAGAATGTGTGAGGACGGATGATGGGGAGAGACAGTATGTCACATATAGAGAGAATGTGTGAGGACGGATGATGGGGAGAGACAGTATGTCACATATAGAGAGAATGTGTGAGAGGACACATGACGGATGATGAGGAGAGAATGTGTGAGAGGACGGATGATGAGGAGAGACAGTATGTCACATATAGAGAGAATGTGTGAGAGGACGGATGATGGGGAGAGACAGTATGTCACATATAGAGAGAATGTGTGAGAGGACGGATGATGAGGAGAGACAGTATGTCACATATAGAGAGAATGTGTGAGAGGACGGATGATGAGGAGAGACAGTATGTCACATATAGAGAGAATGTGTGAGAGGACGGATGATGAGGAGAGACAGTATGTCACATATAGAGAGAATGTGTGAGAGGACAGATGAGGAGAGACAGTATGTCACATATAGAGAGAATGTGTGAGAGGACAGATGATGAGGAGAGACAGTATGTCACATATAGAGAGAATGTGTGAGATGACGGATGATGAGGAGAGACAGTATGTCACATATAGAGAGAATGTGTGAGAGGACACATGACGGATGATGATGGGGAGAGACAGTATGTCACATATAGAGAGAATGTGTGAGAGGACACATGACGGATGATGATGGGGAGAGACAGTATGTCACATATAGAGAGAATGTGAGAGGACGGATGATGAGGAGAGACAGTATGTCACATATAGAGAGAATGTGTGAGAGGACGGATGATGATGGGGAGAGACAGTATGTCACATATAGAGAGAATGTGTGAGAGGACAGATGATGAGGAGAGACAGTATGTCACATATAGAGAGAATGTGTGAGAGGACGGATGATGAGGAGAGACAGTATGTCACATATAGAGAGAATGTGTGAGAGGACGGATGATGAGGAGAGACAGTATGTCACATATAGAGAGAATGTGTGAGAGGACGGATGATGAGGAGAGACAGTATGTCACATATAGAGAGAAGGTGTGAGAGGACGGATGATGGGGAGAGACAGTATGTCACATATAGAGAGAATGTGTGAGAGGACGGATGATGGGGAGAGACAGTATGTCACATATAGAGAGAATGTGTGAGAGGACGGATGATGAGGAGAGACAGTATGTCACATATAGAGAGAATGTGTGAGAGGACGGATGATGGGGAGAGACAGTATGTCACATATAGAGAGAATGTGAGAGGACGGATGATGATGGGGAGAGACAGTATGTCACATATAGAGAGAATGTGTGAGAGGACAGATGATGGGGAGAGACAGTATGTCACATATAGAGAGAATGTGTGAGGACGGATGATGGGGAGAGACAGTATGTCACATATAGAGAGTGTGTGAGAGGACGGATGATGAGGAGAGACAGTATGTCACATATAGAGAGAATGTGTGAGAGGACGGATGATGGGGAGAGACAGTATGTCACATATAGAGAGAATGTGTGAGGACGGATGATGAGGAGAGACAGTATGTCACATATAGAGAGAATGTGTGAGAGGACAGATGATGGGGAGAGACAGTATGTCACATATAGAGAGAATGTGTGAGAGGACACATGACGGATGATGATGGGGAGAGACAGTATGTCACATATAGAGAGAATGTGTGAGAGGACGGATGATGGGGAGAGACAGTATGTCACATATAGAGAGAATGTGTGAGGACGGATGATGAGAGACAGTATGTCACATATAGAGAGAATGTGTGAGAGGACGGATGAGGAGGAGAGACAGTATGTGACATATATAGAGAGAGTGTGTGAGAGGACGGAGATGGGGAGAGACAGTATGTCACATATAGAGAGAATGTGTGAGAGGACACATGACGGATGATGATGGGGAGAGACAGTATGTCACATATAGAGAGAATGTGTGAGAGGACGGATGACGTAGAGACAGTATGTCACATATAGAGAGAATGTGTGAGAGGACGGATGATGAGGAGAGACAGTATGTCACATATAGAGAGAATGTGTGAGGACGGATGATGAGGAGAGACAGTATGTCACATATAGAGAATGTGTGAGAGGACGGATGACGTAGAGACAGTATGTCACATATAGAGAGAATGTGTGAGAGGACGGATGATGGGGAGAGACAGTATGTCACATATAGAGAGATGGGGAGAGACAGTATGTCTCTGACGGATGATGGGGAGAGACAGTATGTCACATATAGAGAGAATGTGTGAGAGGACGGAAGATGGGGAGAGACAGTATGTCACATATAGAGAGAATGTGTGAGAGGACGGATGATGAGGAGAGAAAGTATGTCACATATAGAGAGAATGTGTGAGGACGGATGATGAGGAGAGACAGTATGTCACATATAGAGAGAATGTGTGAGAGGACGGATGACGTAGAGACAGTATGTCACATATAGAGAGAATGTGTGAGAGGACGGATGATGAGGAGAGACAGTATGTCACATATAGAGAGAATGTGTGAGAGGACGGATGATGAGGAGAGACATTATGTCACCTATAGAGAGAATGTGTGAGGACGGATGATGAGGAGAGACAGTATGTCACATATAGAGAGAATGTGTGAGAGGACGGATGATGGGGAGAGACAGTATGTCACATATAGTGAGAATGTGTGAGAGGACGGATGATGGGGAGAGACAGTATGTCACATATAGAGAGAATGTGTGAGAGGACGGATGATGAGGAGAGACAGTATGTCACATATAGAGAGAATGTGTGAGAGGACGGATGATGGGGAGAGACAGTATGTCACATATAGAGAGAATGTGTGAGAGGACGGAAGATGGGGAGAGACAGTATGTCACATATAGAGAGAATGTGTGAGAGGACGGATGATGGGGAGAGACAGTATGTCACATATAGAGAGAATGTGTGAGATGACGGATGATGAGGAGAGACAGTATGTCACATATAGAGAGAATGTGTGAGAGGACGGATGATGAGGAGAGACAGTATGTCACATATAGAGAGAATGTGTGAGAGGACGGATGATGGGGAGAGACAGTATGTCACATATAGAGAGAATGTGTGAGAGGACGGATGATGAGGAGAGACAGTATGTCACATAGAGAGAATGTGTGAGAGGACACATGACGGATGATGATGGGGAGAGACAGTATGTCACATAGAGAGAGAATGTGTGAGAGGACGGATGATGGGGAGAGACAGTATGTCACATATAGAGAGAATGTGAGAGGACGGATGATGGGGAGAGACAGTATGTCACATATAGAGAGAATGTGAGAGGACGGATGATGAGGAGAGACAGTATGTCACATATAGAGAGAATGTGTGAGAGGACGGATGATGAGGAGAGACAGTATGTCACATATAGAGAGAATGTGTGAGAGGACGGATGATGAGGAGAGACAGTATGTCACATATAGAGAGAATGTGTGAGAGGACGGATGATGAGGAGAGACAGTATGTCACATATAGAGAGAATGTGTGAGAGGACGGATGATGAGGAGAGACAGTATGTCACATATAGAGAGAATGTGTGAGAGGACGGATGATGGGGAGAGACAGTATGTCACATATAGAGAGAATGTGAGAGGACGGATGATGAGGAGAGACAGTATGTCACATATAGAGAGAATGTGTGAGAGGACGGATGATGGGGAGAGACAGTATGTCACATATAGAGAGAATGTGAGAGGACGGATGATGAGGAGAGACAGTATGTCACATATAGAGAGAATGTGTGAGAGGACGGATGATGAGGAGAGACAGTATGTCACATATAGAGAGAATGTGAGAGGACGGATGATGAGGAGAGACAGTATGTCACATATAGAGAGAATGTGTGAGAGGACGGATGATGGGGAGAGACAGTATGTCACATATAGAGAGAATGTGAGAGGACGGATGATGAGGAGAGACAGTATGTCACATATAGAGAGAATGTGTGAGAGGACGGATGATGAGGAGAGACAGTATGTCACATATAGAGAGAATGTGTGAGAGGACACTTGATGAGGAGAGACAGTATGTCACATATAGAGAGAATGTGTGAGAGGACGGATGATGAGGAGAGACAGTATGTCACATATAGAGAGAATGTGTGAGAGGACGGATGATGAGGAGAGACAGTATGTCACATATAGAGAATGTGTGAGAGGACGGATGATGAGGAGAGACAGTATGTCACATATAGAGAGAATGTGTGAGAGGACGGATGATGAGGAGAGACAGTATGTCACATATAGAGAATGTGTGAGAGGACGGATGACGTAGAGACAGTATGTCACATATAGAGAGAATGTGTGAGAGGACGGATGATGAGGAGAGACAGTATGTCACATATAGAGAATGTGTGAGAGGACGGATGACGTAGAGACAGTATGTCACATATAGAGAGAATGTGTGAGAGGACGGATGATGGGGAGAGACAGTATGTCACATAGAGAGAGAATGTGTGAGAGGACGGATGATGAGGAGAGACAGTATGTCACATATAGAGAGAACGTGTGAGAGGACGGATGATGAGGAGAGACAGTATGTCACATATAGAGAGAATGTGTGAGAGGACGGATGATGGGGAGAGACAGTATGTCACATATAGAGAGAATGTGTGAGAGGACGGAAGATGGGGAGAGACAGTATGTCACATATAGAGAGATGGGGAGAGACAGTATGTCTCTGACGGATGATGGGGAGAGACAGTATGTCACATATAGAGAGAATGTGAGAGGACGGATGATGAGGACAGACAGTATGTCACATATAGAGAGAATGTGTGAGAGGACGGATGATGGGGAGAGACAGTATGTCACATATAGAGAGAATGTGTGAGAGGACGGATGATGGGGAGAGAGTATGTCACATATAGAGAGTGTGTGAGAGGACGGATGATGAGGAGAGACAGTATGTCACATATAGAGAATGTGTGAGAGGACGGATGATGGGGAGAGACAGTATGTCACATATAGAGAGAATGTGTGAGAGGACGGAAGATGGGGAGAGACAGTATGTCACATATAGAGAGAAGGTGTGAGAGGACGGATGATGAGGAGAGACAGTATGTCACATATAGAGAGAATGTGTGAGGACGGATGATGGGGAGAGACAGTATGTCACATATAGAGAGAATGTGTGAGAGGACGGATGATGGGGAGAGACAGTATGTCACATACAGAGAGAATGTGTGAGAGCACAGATGATGGGAAAGAGACAGTATGTCACATATAGAGAGAATGTGAGAGGACGGATGATGAGGAGAGACAGTATGTCACATATAGAGAGAATGTGTGAGAGGACGGATGATGAGGAGAGACAGTATGTCACATATAGAGAGAATGTGCGAGAGGACGGATGATGAGGAGAGACAGTATGTCACATATAGAGAATGTGTGAGAGGACGGATGATGGGGAGAGACAGTATGTCACATATAGAGAGAATGTGAGAGGACGGATGACGTAGAGACAGTATGTCACATATAGAGAGAATGTGTGAGAGGACGGATGATGAGGAGAGACAGTATGTCACATATAGAGAGAATGTGTGAGGACGGATGATGAGGAGAGACAGTATGTCACATATAGAGAGAATGTGTGAGAGGACGGATGATGGGGAGAGACAGTATGTCACATATAGAGAGAATGTGTGAGAGGACGGATGATGAGGAGAGACAGTATGTCACATATAGAGAGAATGTGTGAGAGGACAGATGATGGGGAGAGACAGTATGTCACATATAGAGAGAAGGTGTGAGAGGACAGATGATGGGGAGAGACAGTATGTCACATATAGAGAGAATGTGTGAGAGGACGGATGATGAGGAGAGACAGTATGTCACATATAGAGAGAATGTGTGTGAGGACGGATGATGGGGAGAGACAGTATGTCACATATAGAGAGAATATGTGAGAGGACGGATGATGGGGAGAGACAGTATGTCACATATAGAGAGAATGTGTGAGAGGACGGATGATGAGGAGAGACAGTATGTCACATATAGAGAGAATGTGTGAGAGGACGGATGATGGGGAGAGACAGTATGTCACATATAGAGAGAATGTGTGAGAGGACGGATGATGGGGAGAGACAGTATGTCACATATAGAGAGAATGTGTGAGAGGACGGATGATGAGGAGAGACAGTATGTCACATATAGAGAATGTGTGAGAGGACAGATGATGGGGAGAGACAGTATGTCACATATAGAGAGAATGTGTGAGTGGACGGATGATGAGGAGAGACAGTATGTCACATATAGAGAGAATGTGTGAGAGGACGGATGACGTAGAGACAGTATGTCACATATAGAGAGAATGTGTGAGAGGACGGATGATGAGGAGAGACAGTATGTCACATATAGAGAGAATGTGTGAGAGGACGGATGACGTAGAGACAGTATGTCACATATAGTGAGAATGTGTGAGAGGACGGATGATGAGGAGAGACAGTATGTCACATATAGAGAGAAGGTGTGAGAGGACGGATGATGAGGAGAGACAGTATGTCACATATCGAGAGAATGTGTGAGAGGACGGATGATGAGGAGAGACAGTATGTCACATATAGAGAGAAGGTGTGAGAGGACGGATGATGAGGAGAGACAGTATGTCACATATCGAGAGAATGTGTGAGAGGATGGATGATGAGGAGAGACAGTATGTCACATATCGAGAATGTGTGAGAGGACAGATGATGGGGAGAGACAGTATGTCACATATAGAGAGAATGTGTGAGTGGACGGATGATGAGGAGAGACAGTATGTCACATATAGAGAGAATGTGTGAGAGGACGGATGACGTAGAGACAGTATGTCACATATAGAGAGAATGTGAGAGGACGGATGATGAGGAGAGACAGTATGTCACATATAGAGAGAATGTGTGAGAGGACGGATGACGTAGAGACAGTATGTCACATATAGAGAGAATGTGTGAGAGGACAGATGATGAGGAGAGACAGTATGTCACATATAGAGAGAAGGTGTGAGAGGACGGATGATGAGGAGAGACAGTATGTCACATATCGAGAGAATGTGTGAGAGGATGGATGATGAGGAGAGACAGTATGTCACATATCGAGAATGTGTGAGAGGACAGATGATGGGGAGAGACAGTATGTCACATATAGAGAGAATGTGTGAGTGGACGGATGATGAGGAGAGACAGTATGTCACATATAGAGAGAATGTGTGAGAGGACGGATGAGGAGAGACAGTATGTCACATATAGAGAGAATGTGTGAGAGGACGGATGATGAGGAGAGACAGTATGTCACATATAGAGAGAAGGTGTGAGAGGACGGATGATGAGGAGAGACAGTATGTCACATATAGAGAGAATGTGTGAGAGGACGGATGATGAGGAGAGACAGTATGTCACATATAGAGAGAATGTGTGAGAGGACAGATGATGAGGAGAGACAGTATGTCACATATAGAGAGAATGTGTGAGAGGACGGATGATGAGGAGAGACAGTATGTCACATATAGAGAGAATGTGTGAGAGGACGGATGATGGGGAGAGACAGTATGTCACATATAGAGAGAATGTGTGAGAGGACGGATGATGAGGAGAGACAGTATGTCACATATAGAGAGAATGTGAGAGGACGGATGATGAGGAGAGACAGTATGTCACATATAGAGAGAATGTGTGAGAGGACGGATGATGAGGAGAGACAGTATGTCACATATAGAGAGAATGTGAGAGGACGGATGACGTAGAGACAGTATGTCACATATAGAGAGAATGTGTGAGAGGACGGATGATGAGGAGAGACAGTATGTCACATATAGAGAGAATGTGTGAGAGGACGGATGATGGGGAGAGACAGTATGTCACATATAGAGAGAATGTGTGAGAGGACGGAAGATGGGGAGAGACAGTATGTCACATATAGAGAGATGGGGAGAGACAGTATGTCTCTGACGGATGATGGGGAGAGACAGTATGTCACATATAGAGAGAAGGTGTGAGAGGACAGATGATGAGGAGAGACAGTATGTCACATATAGAGAGAATGTGTGAGAGGACGGATGATGAGGAGAGACAGTATGTCACATATAGAGAGAATGTGAGAGGACGGATGATGAGGAGAGACAGTATGTCACATATAGAGAGAATGTGTGAGGACGGATGATGGGGAGAGACAGTATGTCACATATAGAGAGAATGTGTGAGAGGACGGATGATGAGGAGAGACAGTATGTCACATATAGAGAGAATGTGTGAGGACGGATGATGGGGAGAGACAGTATGTCACATATAGAGAGAATGTGTGAGAGGATGGATGATGAGGAGAGACAGTATGTCACATATAGAGAGAATGTGTGAGAGGACGGATGATGAGGAGAGACATTATGTCACATATAGAGAGAATGTGTGAGAGGACGGATGACGTAGAGACAGTATGTCACATATAGAGAGAATGTGTGAGAGGACGGATGATGAGGAGAGACAGTATGTCACATATAGAGAGAATGTGTGAGAGGACGGATGATGAGGAGAGACAGTATGTCACATATAGAGAGAATGTGTGAGAGGACGGATGATGAGGAGAGACAGTATGTCACATATAGAGAGAATGTGTGAGGACGGATGATGGGGAGAGACAGTATGTCACATATAGAGAGAATGTGTGAGAGGACGGATGACGTAGAGACAGTATGTCACATATAGAGAGAATGTGTGAGAGGACGGATGATGAGGAGAGACAGTATGTCACATATAGAGAGAATGTGTGAGAGGACGGATGATGAGGAGAGACAGTATGTCACATATAGAGAGAATGTGTGAGAGGACGGATGATGGGGAGAGACAGTATGTCACATATAGAGAGAATGTGTGAGAGGACGGATGATGGGGAGAGACAGTATGTCACATATAGAGAGAATGTGTGAGAGGACACATGACGGATGATGAGGAGAGACCGTATGTCACATATAGAGAGAATACAGATCTTTATGTATGAATAGCCTTCAAGTATACTCTTCCACAAAATACCTTACCTACTTCCAGGTGTTGGCTAGCTGCAGACACACATCTATGTCACTGGCCAACTACGGGCGATTCAAAATAGTTCAAATCTCAAAGTTGCTTATGCTGCTATG
Source organism: Taudactylus pleione (assembly GCA_031769625.1). NCBI lineage: Eukaryota > Metazoa > Chordata > Amphibia > Anura > Myobatrachidae > Taudactylus > Taudactylus pleione. The sequence continues at coordinate 18,749 of JAUIMM010002162.1, read as the reverse complement.
GAGAAATGTGCGTTCCGAAACACAAGATAAGCCAAACGGACTTTCCACCTAGATGGACGTTAGCCTCCTAGGTATAAGATGGTCTCAGTGTTACCCCTCTGCTGTGGTTTATATGGACGTTAGCCACCTAGAGATAAGATGGTCTCAGTGTTACCCCTCTGCTGTGGTTTATATGGACGTTAGCCACCTAGAGATAAGATGGTCTCAGTGTTACCCCTCTGCTGTGGTTTATATGGACGTTAGCCACCTAGAGATAAGATGGTCTCAGTGTTACCCCCCTGCTGTGGTTTATGGACGTTAGCCACCTAGAGATAAGACGGTCTCAGTGTTATCCCTGTGTTTAGTAAGATATTCTTGTACTTGTTTTGTTCCTTCATCATCCTGAGTTTTCTATAGTCAGGTTGTAGCATCCCGCTTGCTGTCCTCCTGCAATGTATAATGAAATTGCAACAAGTTACCTCTGTGTTTTTATAGAGGGTGATGGCTGGTGTGCCCATTGTGCCGTATGCCCACGGGCCATGCACCAGGCTGACCTCCTCCGTGCAGAACTCACAGATATCATGCAGAGGATTGAGCTGCCAATCTCTGATCCAGCTTTCCCTGACGAGGACTGCATGCTGAACGTGACAAAGGCGCTGCTCTCCGGGGGCTTCCTGAAGGTGAGATGATTATTATAGTGAGGAAAGGAGATCCCAGAGCCAATTATGCAGATTTAGCTCCACAGAAACCTCAATAAGATCCGGTCTGGGGAGTAGAAGAGAAGGACTGACAATGTGATTATCTGAGTGCACATTAGGGTACTGGGGAGCACAATTCAGGGAAAAGACGACAATGCCCCTATGATGCCCCATTACCGGTATTAGAATGACTGAGCTGTTCTTGTTGCCTCTGTTTATATGTACTGTGGGTTTTATTATGGGGGAGAACGTGGTATAAAGATTACCACGGAACATTCATCTTAAGTACTACATTACTGACTAGACTGACACATATCAGACATGTCCATATACCGTCTTCTTCCCCAGGTGGCACGCGACGTGGATGGACAAGGAAATTACGTGATGCTTACACACAAACACGTGGCTAATCTGCACCCCTCCTCCGTGTACTATGGCTGCTCTGATCCTCCAACGTGGGTACTATACCACGACTTCAACATCTCTCAGGACAACTGTATCAGTGTAGCTACAGAGATCCAGCCCGAAATGTGAGCCCTCAGTCCCCAAATTCTCTGCATCCCAAGTCTTACCTTTCACCCCAACTTCTCTTCCTAATAATAGCCACATAAACCCCCCCCCCCCCCCGACATTGACAGCACTGTCCCAGATTCCTCCCCCAACATTGTCCCCGATTCCACCCCCAACATTGACAGCATTGTCCCCAAATTCCATTCCCAACATCAACAGCATTGTCCCCAGATTCCACTCCCAACATTGACATCATTGTCCCCAGATTCTATCCCCAACATTGACAGCATCCCCAATTCCTCCCCCAACATTGACAGCATTGTCCGATTCAATCCCCAACATTGACAGCATTGTCCCCAGATTCCGCCCCCAACATTGTCCCCAGATTCCGCCCCCAACATTGTCCCCAGATTCCGCCCCCAACATTGTCCCCAGATTCCGCCCCCAACATTGTCCCCAGATTCCGCCCCCAACATTGTCCCCAGATTCCGCCCCCAACATTGTCCCCAGATTCCGCCCCCAACATTGTCCCCAGATTCCGCCCCCAACATTGTCCCCAGATTCCGCCCCCAACATTGTCCCCAGATTCCGCCCCCAACATTGTCCCCAGATTCCACTACCAACATTGTCCCCAGATTCCACTACCAACATTGTCCCCGATTCCACTACCAACATTGTCCCCGATTCCACTACCAACATTGTCCCCGATTCCACTACCAACACTGTCCCCGATTCCACTACCAACACTGTCCCCGATTCCACTACCAACACTGTCCCCGATTCCACTACCAACATTGTCCCCGATTCCACTACCAACATTGACAGCATTGTTCCTGATTCCTCCCCCCAACATTGACAGCATCGTCCCCAGATTCCTCCCCCTACATTGACAGCATTGTCCCAGTTTCCTCCCCCAACATTGACAGTATTGTCCCCGATTCCTTCCCCAACATTGACAGCATTGTCCCCGATTCCATCCCCAACATTGACAGCATTGTCCCAGATTCCTCCCCAAACATTGTCCCCAAATTCCATCCCCAACATTGTCCCCAGATTCCGCCCCCAACATTGTCCCCAGATTCCGCCCCCAACATTGTCCCCAGATTCCGCCCCCAACATTGTCCCCAGATTCCGCCCCCAACATTGTCCCCAGATTCCGCCCCCAACATTGTCCCCAGATTCCGCCCCCAACATTGTCCCCAGATTCCGCCCCCAACATTGTCCCCAGATTCCGCCCCCAACATTGTCCCCAGATTCCGCCCCCAACATTGTCCCCAGATTCCACTACCAACATTGTCCCCAGATTCCACTACCAACATTGTCCCCGATTCCACTACCAACACTGTCCCCGATTCCACTACCAACACTGTCCCCGATTCCACTACCAACACTGTCCCCGATTCCACTACCAACACTGTCCCCGATTCCACTACCAACATTGTCCCCGATTCCACTACCAACATTGACAGCATTGTTCCTGATTCCTCCCCCCAACATTGACAGCATCGTCCCCAGATTCCTCCCCCTACATTGACAGCATTGTCCCAGTTTCCTCCCCCAACATTGACAGTATTGTCCCCGATTCCTTCCCCAACATTGACAGCATTGTCCCCGATTCCATCCCCAACATTGACAGCATTGTCCCAGATTCCTCCCCAAACATTGTCCCCAAATTCCATCCCCAACATTGACAGCATTGTCCCTGATTCCATCTCCAACATTGACAGCATTGTACCCAGATTCCATCCCCAACATTGACAGCATTGTACCCAGATTCCATCCCCAACATTGACAGCATTGTACCCAGATTCCATCCCCAACATTGACAGCATTGTACCCAGATTCCATCCCCCCCAACATTGACAGCATTGTCCCAGATTCCTCCCCAAACATTGTCCCCAAATTCAATCTCCAACATTGACAGCATTATCCCCGATTCCATCCCCCCCCCCAACATTGACAGCATTGTCCCCGATTCCATCCCCCCCCCAACATTGACAGCATTGTCCCCGATTCCATCCCCCCCCCCAACATTGACAGCATTGTCCCCGATTCCATCCCCCCCCCCCCCAACATTGACAGCATTGTCCCCGATTCCATCCCCCCCCCCCCCCAACATTGACAGCATTGTCCCCGATTCCATCCCCCCCAACATTGACAGCATTGTCCCCGATTCCATCCCCCCCCAACATTGACAGCATTGTCCCCGATTCCATCCCCCCCCCCCCCCCAACATTGACAGCATAGTCCCCGATTCCATCCCCCCCCAACATTGACAGCATTGTCCCCGATTCCATCTCCACCCAACAATGACAGCATTGTCCCCGATTCCGTCCCCAACATTACCAGCATTGTCCCCGATTCCATCCCCAACATTGATAGCTTTGTCCCAAATCCCAGGAAACTGCATGGTCCAAAATCTACCACCAGATTCCATCCTCAGCATTGTCCCCAATTCCATCCCCAACATTGTCCCCAAATTCCATCCCCAGCATTGTCCCCGATTCCTCCCCCAGCATTGTCCCCGATTCCATCCCCCCAACATTGTCCCCAAATTCCATCCCCAACATTGACAGCATTGTCCCCAAATTCCACTCCCAACATTGACATCATTGTCCCCAGATTCTATCCCCAACATTGACAGCATCCCCAATTCCTCCCCCAACATTGACAGCATTGTCCGATTCAATCCCCAACATTGACAGCATTGTCCCCAGATTCCGCCCCCAACATTGTCCCCGATTCCATTCCCAACATTGACAGCATTGTCCCCGATTCCATCCCCAGCATTGTCCCAGATTCCATTCCCAACATTGACAGCATTGTACCCAGATTCCATCCCCCCCCAACATTGACAGTATTGTCCCCCGATTCCATCCCCAACATTGACAGCATTGTACCCAGATTCCATCCCCAACATTGACAGCATTGTACCCAGATTCCAGCCAAACTGCATGGTCCAAAATCTACCACCAATAGCAACTGCTTCACACCAGAGGTGTCTGCATCAGCACCACTGACATATATGTCCCCTTTCCTGACTTACACTACATGGGCTCGTATCTCCCTCTCCTCGCCTGCAGTCAGCCACCAGCCCTACCATTGTATGCATCTCTTGCTGTGTTCGCTCATCCACCCTCTTATCTGTCTTCCATGATTTGTTATTGCAGTCTCAGCCTTTGATGGTCCTATTTATTTAACAGGTTGTTGGAGTTTGCCCCTCAGTATTACCTGAGTAACCTCCCTGCGAGTGAGAGCCGGGATCTGCTTATGGAACTGCAGGAGAGGTTTAAAGACCATGAGACCTTCCAGGTCCAAAGTGAGGAGGAAGATTATTCTGTGAGGGAGGAGGAAGGGAAGGACTCGTGCTGTGTGCAGTGAGGAAGCTGTGACTGACATGCACTTTATATATAATGAGCCAAGGCGGGCGGCCGCCTACAACACTACAATAACTCTCAGGAGTAAGGACCAGTCCTGACATTATCCTGCCAGTAACCACAAGAGATTCCAGCGGGATCAGAAACTTCTCCGTCTATATGTAGCTTAGTGTGTAAGCTGTTCCTACATTTCTGTCTGTCCTGGCACGTCATCGATGGTACATGCTGAGGAGATAGACAGACAAGCCTATGAGAGATAGAAGTTGGGAGTTTATGAAAGGGTATTTATAATTTTTATAAATGTGAAGCATTTTTAGTTATGTTTTTTAAATTGTTCTTTTTTATTTAGAAATGTCACCTGCTGAGCCTGACAGCCATATGTGCGGCTCACCCACCTAATGGGGAAGGGGACTTTGTGTCTGATATAAGGCTTCCGCGCTTTGGCTGGTGCGCTGCAGAGAGGTGCTGACCTGCCTCACTTCTCTTCCATGATTTTGCAGTAAGGTGCATATGTATCGTCTTTTCTTTTCGGCCTGATGGAGGTTTGGGTGGTTATATGTAGGGATATTAGCCAATGATCAGGGTCTGATGGAGCTCTGGGTGGTTATATGTAGGGATATTAGCCAGTGATCAGGGTCTGATGGAGCTCTGGGTGGTTATATGAAGGGATATTAGCCAGTGACCAGGGTCTGATGGAGCTCTGGGTGGTTATATGTAGGGATATTAGCCAGTGATCAGGGTCTGATGGAGCTCTGGGTGGTTATATGAAGGGATATTAGCCAGTGACCAGGGTCTGATTTAGGTTAGTGACCATGTTCTGATGGAGGTACTATATGGGTAGCTTATGTTTAGAAGGTATTAGCCTGTGACCTGGGTCTGATGGAGGTTTGGGTGGCTGTATGTTTAGAAGGCGGTAGCCAGTGACCTGGGTCTGATGGAGGTTTGGGTGGCTGTATGTTTAGAAGGTGGTAGCCAGTGACCTGGGTCTGATGGAGGTTTGGGTGGCTGTATGTTTAGAAGGTGGTAGCCAGTAACCTGGGTCTGATGGAGGTTTGGGTGGCTGTATGTTTAGAAGGCAGTAGCCAGTGACCAGGGTCTGATGGAGGTTTGGGTGGCTGTATGTTTAGAAGGCGGTATCCAGTGACCTGGGTCTGGAGGAGGTTTGGGTGGCTGTATATGTAGGAGGCATTAGCCTGTGACCAGGGTCTAATGGAGGTTTGGGTGGTTATATGTAGGGTATTAGCCAGTGATCAGGGTCTGATGGAGGTCTTGGAGGCTTATATTTAGGAGGCATTCGCTAGTGACCATGTTCTGATGGAGGTACTGTATGGGTAGCTTTTGTTTAGAAGGAATTAAGCCTGTGACCTGGGTCTGATGAAGGTTTGGGTGGCTCTATTTTTAGTAGGCATTAGCCTGTGACCTGGGTCTGATGGAGGTTTGGGTGGCTGTATATTTAGTAGGCATTAGCCTGTGACCTGGGTCTGATGGAGGTTTGGGTGACTGTATATTTAGTAGGCATTAGCCTGTGACCTGGGTCTGATGAAGGTTTGGGTGGCTCTATTTTTAGGAGGCATTAGCCTGTGACCTGGGTCTGATGGAGGTTTGGGTAGCTGTATATTTAGGAGGTGGTAGCCAGGACCTGGTCTAATGGAGGCCTATTTGAAGAGGAATAACAGCTGTATCCACAGGATGTGGCAGAAGTGAGCGTATAATAATATACCAGCATCTGATCCTGCTAATTACTGACTTGCTATATCTGTAATTCTGTGCTCTGCATAAGAGATATTAGTCAGGGCCATTACAGAATTAGGGGCTTCCTGATAACGGCTGGAAAATGGACTTTGTGCAATGAATTCTGAGCACTAGTGTTGCTGCTTATTATGTGAATTGTCTCCATTCTGTATCTCTGCATTATATAATATTTATCACTACACACATCAATGTACTGTGTCTGCATGGGGTGTCCCCAATTATCACAATAAACCACATAAATTATAGTAATTATGGTTTGACAGCGAGCCTATAACGGAGTGCACCTGATGGTCCAGCGAATGCGTAGTAAGTAGAGACCCCTCCCCCACCTCTGAAAGGGGCATCGGGATTGTCTACATCATCCGGAGACCTCACTGTGTAAGAAGCGGATTTATAGCATAAGGCGTCTGAGCAGACTGTAGGGTAAAGTAGGAGCAATCATTTCTATTTTAAGACCAGATTAGTAAAAACATCGTCACAAATTCTGCAGTAAATGGAAAAATGATCGCCGATAGGCATGAGCCCTCTGCGCCTTTTCTTTTATGTAGTGTGATAGTACGGAGATAAAATAATCTCACTTCTGCAGTGTTACTCCAACACTACGTGACAAAAGCCTCCTCTGTGACAGACTAATATATCAGGAGACAATCACTACTAAGGATCACCATATACAGTGACAAAAGCCTCCTCTGTGACAGACTAATATATCAGGAGACAATCACTACTAAGGATCATCATATACAGTGACAAAAGCCTCCTCTGTGACAGACTAATACATCAGGAGACAATCACTACTAAGGATCACTGTATACAGTGACAAAAGCCTCCTCTGTGACAGACTAATATATCAGGAGACAATCACTACTAAGGATCACTGTATACAGTGACAAAAGCCTCCTCTGTGACAGACTAATATATCAGGAGACAATCACTACTAAGGATCATCGTATACAGTGACAAAAGCCTCCTCTGTGACAGACTAATATATCAGGAGACAATCACTACTAAGGATCACCATATACAGTGACAAAAGCCTCCTCTGTGACAGACTAATATATCAGGAGACAATCACTACTAAGGATCATCGTATACAGTGACAAAAGCCTCCTCTGTGACAGACTAATATATCAGGAGACAATCACTACTAAGGATCACTGTATACAGTGACAAAAGCCTCCTCTGTGACAGACTAATATATCAGGAGACAATCACTACTAAGGATCACTGTATACAGTGACAAAAGCCTCCTCTGTGACAGACTAATATATCAGGAGACAATCACTACTAAGGATCACTGTATACAGTGACAAAAGCCTCCTCTGTGACAGACTAATATATCAGGAGACAATCACTACTAAGGATCACCATATACAGTGACAAAAGCCTCCTCTGTGACAGACTAATATATCAGGAGACAATCACTACTAAGGATCATCATATACAGTGACAAAAGCCTCCTCTGTGACAGACTAATACATCAGGAGACAATCACTACTAAGGATCACTGTATACAGTGACAAAAGCCTCCTCTGTGACAGACTAATATATCAGGAGACAATCACTACTAAGGATCACTGTATACAGTGACAAAAGCCTCCTCTGTGACAGACTAATATATCAGGAGACAATCACTACTAAGGATCATCATATACAGTGACAAAAGCCTCCTCTGTGACAGACTAATATATCAGGAGACAATCACTACTAAGGATCACCATATACAGTGACAAAAGCCTCCTCTGTGACAGACTAATATATCAGGAGACAATCACTACTAAGGATCACCGTATACAGTGACAAAAGCCTCCTCTGTGACAGACTAATATATCAGGAGACAATCACTACTAAGGATCATCATATACAGTGACAAAAGCCTCCTCTGTGACAGACTAATATATCAGGAGACAATCACTACTAAGGATCACTGTATACAGTGACAAAAGCCTCCTCTGTGACAGACTAATATATCAGGAGACAATCACTACTAAGGATCACTGTATACAGTGACAAAAGCCTCCTCTGTGACAGACTAATATATCAGGAGACAATCACTACTAAGGATCATCATATACAGTGACAAAAGCCTCCTCTGTGACAGACTAATATATCAGGAGACAATCACTACTAAGGATCATCATATACAGTGACAAAAGCCTCCTCTGTGACAGACTAATATATCAGGAGACAATCACTACTAAGGATCACTGTATACAGTGACAAAAGCCTCCTCTGTGACAGACTAATATATCAGGAGACAATCACTACTAAGGATCACCGTATACAGTGACAAAAGCCTCCTCTGTGACAGACTAATATATCAGGAGACAATCACTACTAAGGATCACTGTATACAGTGACAAAAGCCTCCTCTGTGACAGACTAATATATCAGGAGACAATCACTACTAAGGATCACTGTATACAGTGACAAAAGCCTCCTCTGTGACAGACTAATATATCAGGAGACAATCACTACTAAGGATCATCATATACAGTGACAAAAGCCTCCTCTGTGACAGACTAATATATCAGGAGACAATCACTACTAAGGATCACTGTATACAGTGACAAAAGCCTCCTCTGTGACAGACTAATATATCAGGAGACAATCACTACTAAGGATCATCATATACAGTGACAAAAGCCTCCTCTGTGACAGACTAATACATCAGGAGACAATCACTACTAAGGATCACTGTATACAGTGACAAAAGCCTCCTCTGTGACAGACTAATATATCAGGAGACAATCACTACTAAGGATCACCATATACAGTGACAAAAGCCTCCTCTGTGACAGACTAATATATCAGGAGACAATCACTACTAAGGATCACCATATACAGTGACAAAAGCCTCCTCTGTGACAGACTAATATATCAGGAGACAATCACTACTAAGGATCACCGTATACAGTGACAAAAGCCTCCTCTGTGACAGACTAATATATCAGGAGACAATCACTACTAAGGATCACCGTATACAGTGACAAAAGCCTCCTCTGTGACAGACTAATATATCAGGAGACAATCACTACTAAGGATCACTGTATACAGTGACAAAAGCCTCCTCTGTGACAGACTAATATATCAGGAGACAATCACTACTAAGGATCATCGTATACAGTGACAAAAGCCTCCTCTGTGACAGACTAATATATCAGGAGACAATCACTACTAAGGATCACCATATACAGTGACAAAAGCCTCCTCTGTGACAGACTAATATATCAGGAGACAATCACTACTAAGGATCATCATATACAGTGACAAAAGCCTCCTCTGTGACAGACTAATACATCAGGAGACAATCACTACTAAGGATCATCGTATACAGTGACAAAAGCCTCCTCTGTGACAGACTAATACATCAGGAGACAATCACTACTAAGGATCACCGTATACAGTGACAAAAGCCTCCTCTGTGACAGACTAATATATCAGGAGACAATCACTACTAAGGATCACTGTATACAGTGACAAAAGCCTCCTCTGTGACAGACTAATATATCAGGAGACAATCACTACTAAGGATCACCTGTATACAGTGACAAAAGCCTCCTCTGTGACAGACTAATACATCAGGAGACAATCACTACTAAGGATCACTGTATACAGTGACAAAAGCCTCCTCGGTGACAGACTAATATATCAGGAGACAATCACTACTAAGGATCACTGTATACAGTGACAAAAGCCTCCTCTGTGACAGACTAATATATCAGGAGACAATCACTACTAAGGATCACCGTATACAGTGACAAAAGCCTCCTCTGTGACAGACTAATACATCAGGAGACAATCACTACTAAGGATCACCGTATACAGTGACAAAAGCCTCCTCTGTGACAGACTAATATATCAGGAGACAATCACTACTAAGGATCACCATATACAGTGACAAAAGCCTCCTCTGTGACAGACTAATACATCAGGAGACAATCACTACTAAGGATCATCATATACAGTGACAAAAGCCTCCTCTGTGACAGACTAATATATCAGGAGACAATCACTACTAAGGATCATCATATACAGTGACAAAAGCCTCCTCTGTGACAGACTAATATATCAGGAGACAATCACTACTAAGGATCACCATATACAGTGACAAAAGCCTCCTCTGTGACAGACTAATATATCAGGAGACAATCACTACTAAGGATCACTGTATACAGTGACAAAAGCCTCCTCTGTGACAGACTAATATATCAGGAGACAATCACTACTAAGGATCATCATATACAGTGACAAAAGCCTCCTCTGTGACAGACTAATATATCAGGAGACAATCACTACTAAGGATCACTGTATACAGTGACAAAAGCCTCCTCTGTGACAGACTAATATATCAGGAGACAATCACTACTAAGGATCACTGTATACAGTGACAAAAGCCTCCTCTGTGACAGACTAATATATCAGGAGACAATCACTACTAAGGATCATCATATACAGTGACAAAAGCCTCCTCTGTGACAGACTAATATATCAGGGAGACAATCACTACTAAGGATCATCATATACAGTGACAAAAGCCTCCTCTGTGACAGACTAATATATCAGGAGACAATCACTACTAAGGATCACCTGTATACAGTGACAAAAGCCTCCTCTGTGACAGACTAATATATCAGGAGACAATCACTACTAAGGATCACTGTATACAGTGACAAAAGCCTCCTCTGTGACAGACTAATATATCAGGAGACAATCACTACTAAGGATCATCATATACAGTGACAAAAGCCTCCTCTGTGACAGACTAATATATCAGGAGACAATCACTACTAAGGATCACCGTATACAGTGACAAAAGCCTCCTCTGTGACAGACTAATATATCAGGAGACAATCACTACTAAGGATCACTGTATACAGTGACAAAAGCCTCCTCTGTGACAGACTAATATATCAGGAGACAATCACTACTAAGGATCACCATATACAGTGACAAAAGCCTCCTCTGTGACAGACTAATATATCAGGAGACAATCACTACTAAGGATCACCGTATACAGTGACAAAAGCCTCCTCTGTGACAGACTAATATATCAGGAGACAATCACTACTAAGGATCACTGTATACAGTGACAAAAGCCTCCTCTGTGACAGACTAATATATCAGGAGACAATCACTACTAAGGATCACCATATACAGTGACAAAAGCCTCCTCTGTGACAGACTAATATATCAGGAGACAATCACTACTAAGGATCACCATATACAGTGACAAAAGCCTCCTCTGTGACAGACTAATATATCAGGAGACAATCACTACTAAGGATCACTGTATACAGTGACAAAAGCCTCCTCTGTGACAGACTAATATATCAGGAGACAATCACTACTAAGGATCACTGTATACAGTGACAAAAGCCTCCTCTGTGACAGACTAATATATCAGGAGACAATCACTACTAAGGATCACCGTATACAGTGACAAAAGCCTCCTCTGTGACAGACTAATATATCAGGAGACAATCACTACTAAGGATCATCATATACAGTGACAAAAGCCTCCTCTGTGACAGACTAATATATCAGGAGACAATCACTACTAAGGATCACTGTATACAGTGACAAAAGCCTCCTCTGTGACAGACTAATATATCAGGAGACAATCACTACTAAGGATCATCATATACAGTGACAAAAGCCTCCTCTGTGACAGACTAATATATCAGGAGACAATCACTACTAAGGATCATCGTATACAGTGACAAAAGCCTCCTCTGTGACAGACTAATATATCAGGAGACAATCACTACTAAGGATCACCATATACAGTGACAAAAGCCTCCTCTGTGACAGACTAATATATCAGGAGACAATCACTACTAAGGATCACTGTATACAGTGACAAAAGCCTCCTCTGTGACAGACTAATATATCAGGAGACAATCACTACTAAGGATCACCGTATACAGTGACAAAAGCCTCCTCTGTGACAGACTAATATATCAGGAGACAATCACTACTAAGGATCACTGTATACAGTGACAAAAGCCTCCTCTGTGACAGACTAATATATCAGGAGACAATCACTACTAAGGATCACTGTATACAGTGACAAAAGCCTCCTCTGTGACAGACTAATATATCAGGAGACAATCACTACTAAGGATCACTGTATACAGTGACAAAAGCCTCCTCTGTGACAGACTAATATATCAGGAGACAATCACTACCAAGGATCATCATATACAGTGACAAAAGCCTCCTCTGTGACAGACTAATATATCAGGAGACAATCACTACCAAGGATCATCATATACAGTGACAAAAGCCTCCTCTGTGACAGACTAATATATCAGGAGACAATCACTACTAAGGATCACCGTATACAGTGACAAAAGCCTCCTCTGTGACAGACTAATATATCAGGAGACAATCACTACTAAGGATCACCGTATACAGTGACAAAAGCCTCCTCTGTGACAGACTAATATATCAGGAGACAATCACTACTAAGGATCACTGTATACAGTGACAAAAGCCTCCTCTGTGACAGACTAATATATCAGGAGACAATCACTACTAAGGATCACTGTATACAGTGACAAAAGCCTCCTCTGTGACAGACTAATATATCAGGAGACAATCACTACTAAGGATCACTGTATACAGTGACAAAAGCCTCCTCTGTGACAGACTAATATATCAGGAGACAATCACTACTAAGGATCATCATATACAGTGACAAAAGCCTCCTCTGTGACAGACTAATATATCAGGAGACAATCACTACTAAGGATCACTGTATACAGTGACAAAAGCCTCCTCTGTGACAGACTAATATATCAGGAGACAATCACTACTAAGGATCACCATATACAGTGACAAAAGCCTCCTCTGTGACAGACTAATATATCAGGAGACAATCACTACTAAGGATCATCTAATACAGTGACAAAAGCCTCCTCTGTGACAGACTAATATATCAGGAGACAATCACTACTAAGGATCACTGTATACAGTGACAAAAGCCTCCTCTGTGACAGACTAATATATCAGGAGACAATCACTACTAAGGATCATCGTATACAGTGACAAAAGCCTCCTCTGTGACAGACTAATATATCAGGAGACAATCACTACTAAGGATCACTGTATACAGTGACAAAAGCCTCCTCTGTGACAGACTAATACATCAGGAGACAATCACTACTAAGGATCATCGTATACAGTGACAAAAGCTTCCTCTGTGACAGACTAATACATCAGGAGACAATCACTACTAAGGATCACCGTATACAGTGACAAAAGCCTCCTCTGTGACAGACTAATACATCAGGAGACAATCACTACTAAGGATCACTGTATACAGTGACAAAAGCCTCCTCTGTGACAGACTAATATATCAGGAGACAATCACTACTAAGGATCACTGTATACAGTGACAAAAGCCTCCTCTGTGACAGACTAATATATCAGGAGACAATCACTACTAAGGATCATCATATACAGTGACAAAAGCCTCCTCTGTGACAGACTAATATATCAGGAGACAATCACTACTAAGGATCACTGTATACAGTGACAAAAGCCTCCTCTGTGACAGACTAATATATCAGGAGACAATCACTACTAAGGATCACCGTATACAGTGACAAAAGCCTCCTCTGTGACAGACTAATATATCAGGAGACAATCACTACTAAGGATCACTGTATACAGTGACAAAAGCCTCCTCTGTGACAGACTAATACATCAGGAGACAATCACTACTAAGGATCACTGTATACAGTGACAAAAGCCTCCTCTGTGACAGACTAATATATCAGGAGACAATCACTACTAAGGATCACCGTATACAGTGACAAAAGCCTCCTCTGTGACAGACTAATATATCAGGAGACAATCACTACTAAGGATCACTGTATACAGTGACAAAAGCCTCCTCTGTGACAGACTAATATATCAGGAGACAATCACTACTAAGGATCACCGTATACAGTGACAAAAGCCTCCTCTGTGACAGACTAATATATCAGGAGACAATCACTACTAAGGATCATCATATACAGTGACAAAAGCCTCCTCTGTGACAGACTAATATATCAGGAGACAATCACTACTAAGGATCACCGTATACAGTGACAAAAGCCTCCTCTGTGACAGACTAATATATCAGGAGACAATCACTACTAAGGATCACCGTATACAGTGACAAAAGCCTCCTCTGTGACAGACTAATATATCAGGAGACAATCACTACTAAGGATCACTGTATACAGTGACAAAAGCCTCCTCTGTGACAGACTAATATATCAGGAGACAATCACTACTAAGGATCACTGTATACAGTGACAAAAGCCTCCTCTGTGACAGACTAATATATCAGGAGACAATCACTACTAAGGATCACTGTATACAGTGACAAAAGCCTCCTCTGTGACAGACTAATATATCAGGAGACAATCACTACTAAGGATCACCATATACAGTGACAAAAGCCTCCTCTGTGACAGACTAATATATCAGGAGACAATCACTACTAAGGATCACCATATACAGTGACAAAAGCCTCCTCTGTGACAGACTAATATATCAGGAGACAATCACTACTAAGGATCACCGTATACAGTGACAAAAGCCTCCTCTGTGACAGACTAATATATCAGGAGACAATCACTACTAAGGATCATCGTATACAGTGACAAAAGCCTCCTCTGTGACAGACTAATATATCAGGAGACAATCACTACTAAGGATCATCGTATACAGTGACAAAAGCCTCCTCTGTGACAGACTAATATATCAGGAGACAATCACTACTAAGGATCACTGTATACAGTGACAAAAGCCTCCTCTGTGACAGACTAATATATCAGGAGACAATCACTACTAAGGATCACCATATACAGTGACAAAAGCCTCCTCTGTGACAGACTAATATATCAGGAGACAATCACTACTAAGGATCACCGTATACAGTGACAAAAGCCTCCTCTGTGACAGACTAATATATCAGGAGACAATCACTACTAAGGATCACCGTATACAGTGACAAAAGCCTCCTCTGTGACAGACTAATATATCAGGAGACAATCACTACTAAGGATCACCGTATACAGTGACAAAAGCCTCCTCTGTGACAGACTAATATATCAGGAGACAATCACTACTAAGGATCATCATATACAGTGACAAAAGCCTCCTCTGTGACAGACTAATATATCAGGAGACAATCACTACTAAGGATCATCGTATACAGTGACAAAAGCCTCCTCTGTGACAGACTAATATATCAGGAGACAATCACTACTAAGGATCACTGTATACAGTGACAAAAGCCTCCTCTGTGACAGACTAATATATCAGGAGACAATCACTACTAAGGATCATCGTATACAGTGACAAAAGCCTCCTCTGTGACAGACTAATATATCAGGAGACAATCACTACTAAGGATCACCATATACAGTGACAAAAGCCTCCTCTGTGACAGACTAATACATCAGGAGACAATCACTACTAAGGATCACTGTATACAGTGACAAAAGCCTCCTCTGTGACAGACTAATACATCAGGAGACAATCACTACTAAGGATCACTGTATACAGTGACAAAAGCCTCCTCTGTGACAGACTAATATATCAGGAGACAATCACTACTAAGGATCACCGTATACAGTGACAAAAGCCTCCTCTGTGACAGACTAATATATCAGGAGACAATCACTACTAAGGATCACTGTATACAGTGACAAAAAGCCTCCTCTGTGACAGACTAATACTATCAGGAGACAATCACTACTAAGGATCACCGTATACAGTGACAAAAGCCTCCTCTGTGACAGACTAATATATCAGGAGACAATCACTACTAAGGATCACCGTATACAGTGACAAAAGCCTCCTCTGTGACAGACTAATATATCAGGAGACAATCACTACTAAGGATCATCATATACAGTGACAAAAGCCTCCTCTGTGACAGACTAATATATCAGGAGACAATCACTACTAAGGATCACCGTATACAGTGACAAAAGCCTCCTCTGTGACAGACTAATATATCAGGAGACAATCACTACTAAGGATCACCGTATACAGTGACAAAAGCCTCCTCTGTGACAGACTAATATATCAGGAGACAATCACTACTAAGGATCACCGTATACAGTGACAAAAGCCTCCTCTGTGACAGACTAATATATCAGGAGACAATCACTACTAAGGATCACTGTATACAGTGACAAAAGCCTCCTCTGTGACAGACTAATATATCAGGAGACAATCACTACTAAGGATCACTGTATACAGTGACAAAAGCCTCCTCTGTGACAGACTAATATATCAGGAGACAATCACTACTAAGGATCATCATATACAGTGACAAAAGCCTCCTCTGTGACAGACTAATATATCAGGAGACAATCACTACTAAGGATCACTGTATACAGTGACAAAAGCCTCCTCTGTGACAGACTAATATATCAGGAGACAATCACTACTAAGGATCACAGTATACAGTGACAAAAGCCTCCTCTGTGACAGACTAATATATCAGGAGACAATCACTACTAAGGATCATCATATACAGTGACAAAAGCCTCCTCTGTGACAGACTAATATATCAGGAGACAATCACTACTAAGGATCACTGTATACAGTGACAAAAGCCTCCTCTGTGACAGACTAATATATCAGGAGACAATCACTACTAAGGATCACTGTATACAGTGACAAAAGCCTCCTCTGTGACAGACTAATATATCAGGAGACAATCACTACTAAGGATCATCAGTATACAGTGACAAAAGCCTCCTCTGTGACAGACTAATATATCAGGAGACAATCACTACTAAGGATCACCGTATACAGTGACAAAAGCCTCCTCTGTGACAGACTAATATATCAGGAGACAATCACTACTAAGGATCACAGTATACAGTGACAAAAGCCTCCTCTGTGACAGACTAATATATCAGGAGACAATCACTACTAAGGATCACTCGTATACAGTGACAAAAGCCTCCTCTGTGACAGACTAATATATCAGGAGACAATCACTACTAAGGATCATCGTATACAGTGACAAAAGCCTCCTCTGTGACAGACTAATATATCAGGAGACAATCACTACTAAGGATCACTGTATACAGTGACAAAAGCCTCCTCTGTGACAGACTAATATATCAGGAGACAATCACTACTAAGGATCACTGTATACAGTGACAAAAGCCTCCTCTGTGACAGACTAATATATCAGGAGACAATCACTACTAAGGATCACTGTATACAGTGACAAAAGCCTCCTCTGTGACAGACTAATATATCAGGAGACAATCACTACTAAGGATCACTGTATACAGTGACAAAAGCCTCCTCTGTGACAGACTAATACATCAGGAGACAATCACTACTAAGGATCACTGTATACAGTGACAAAAGCCATCCTCTGTGACAGACTAATATATCAGGAGACAATCACTACTAAGGATCACTGTATACAGTGACAAAAGCCTCCTCTGTGACAGACTAATATATCAGGAGACAATCACTACTAAGGATCACCGTATACAGTGACAAAAGCCTCCTCTGTGACAGACTAATATATCAGGAGACAATCACTACTAAGGATCACCTGTATACAGTGACAAAAGCCTCCTCTGTGACAGACTAATATATCAGGAGACAATCACTACTAAGGATCACCGTATACAGTGACAAAAGCCTCCTCTGTGACAGACTAATATATCAGGAGACAATCACTACTAAGGATCACGTATACAGTGACAAAAGCCTCCTCTGTGACAGACTAATATATCAGGAGACAATCACTACTAAGGATCATCATATACAGTGACAAAAGCCTCCTCTGTGACAGACTAATATATCAGGAGACAATCACTACTAAGGATCATCGTATACAGTGACAAAAGCCTCCTCTGTGACAGACTAATATATCAGGAGACAATCACTACTAAGGATCATCGTATACAGTGACAAAAGCCTCCTCTGTGACAGACTAATATATCAGGAGACAATCACTACTAAGGATCACCAGTATACAGTGACAAAAGCCTCCTCTGTGACAGACTAATATATCAGGAGACAATCACTACTAAGGATCACTGTATACAGTGACAAAAGCCTCCTCTGTGACAGACTAATATATCAGGAGACAATCACTACTAAGGATCACTGTATACAGTGACAAAAGCCATCCTCTGTGACAGACTAATATATCAGGAGACAATCACTACTAAGGATCACTGTATACAGTGACAAAAGCCTCCTCTGTGACAGACTAATATATCAGGAGACAATCACTACTAAGGATCATCGTATACAGTGACAAAAGCCTCCTCTGTGACAGACTAATATATCAGGAGACAATCACTACTAAGGATCATCATATACAGTGACAAAAGCCTCCTCTGTGACAGACTAATATATCAGGAGACAATCACTACTAAGGATC
>JAUIMM010002161.1:182500-331803 GCA_031769625.1 Taudactylus pleione | reverse complement strand
GCCACACAGTTGCCATAAATCATAAGTATTAAACAATTACTTCTGGTTTACTCACAAATTTATGATTTTTTTTTTCAGTACTTAGGAAGACAGTGGAGCTGTACACACCCACAGAGCATTGGGCACAGCTAACCTGCTTCTTATAATAAGCCCTTGAACATTTTCAGCTCCAGGCCTATGTGACCCTTAATCCGGCCCTGCGGCTCTCCCATTACCCACTGCGGGAGCCGGAAGATGGCTCCCGCAGTGGGAGCAGCGGCAGCCGCTGAGAGTCTGACAGACTCTCAGAGGCTGCTGATTACAGCAAACACACAGCTGCCGGCTCCGGTGGCTGTGTGTTTGTGCTGTGTAGCGCTAACCGGACTCCGTCCGGTCAGCGCTACACACGCGGTGCAGTCTGTGTCACAGTGACACAGACTGCACCGGCCCGCGGCCCGCATGACGCTGCGGCCCGGGGGGCACATGGCACCCTGCCCCCTGGCCCAGCCCGCCACTGAGGATACTGGTGTAGCTGGCGCTGAGGAGGAAGTTGGCGAGGAGGATTCTGATGGTGATGTGGTTTGTTTAAATCAGGCTCCGGGGGAGACAGTTGTTGTCCGTGGGATGAAAAAGCCCATCACGGTCATGCCTGGGCAGAAGACCAAACATTCCACCTCTTTGGTCTGGCAATATTTCTATCCAAATCCGGACAACAACTGTCTTGCCATATGTACCATATGTAAAGGTGAAATAAGTAGGGGTAGGGACGTCAACCACCTAGGAACATCCTCCCTTATACGGCACCTGCAGCGCGTTCATAAAAAGTTACTGTCAAGTTCAGAAACTTTGGCTAAGACCGTAAGCAGTCCAGGGACACCTAAATCCCGTTGTCCTGTTGTAACCAAGCGCCTGCAAACCACACCGTCAACTCCCTCCTTAGTCAGGATCGGAAGTAGTCCTGCAGGCCATGTCACTGGCATGACTGACTCTCCTATCCCGGATATAGGTGACAGAAATGGCAGCACGTGTATAGATAGTATCAGACCAATGTTACATGTAATAATACACACACACAATAGTGTAATACTATAGAGACAGTGTGTGCAGGGGGGGAATGATGTGTTACTAGAGTACAGCCGTGTTCCTCACTAGGTGACAGATATGGCAGCACGTGTATAGATAGTATCACACCAATGTTACATGTAATAATACACACACACAATAGTGTAATACTATAGAGACAGTGTGTGCAGGGGGGGAATGATGTGTTACTAGAGTACAGCCGTGTTCCTCACTAGGTGACAGATATGGCAGCACGTGTACAGATAGTATCACACCAATGTTACATGTAATAATACACACACACAATAGTGTAAAACTATAGAGACAGTGTGTGCAGGGGGGGAATGATGTGTTACTAGAGTACAGCCGTGTTCCTCACTAGGTGACAGATATGGCAGCACGTGTATAGATAGTATCACACCAATGTTACATGTAATAATACACACACACAATAGTGTAATACTATAGAGACAGTGTGTGCAGGGGGGGAATGATGTGTTACTAGTGTACAGCCGTGTTCCTCACTAGGTGACAGAAATGGCAGCACGTGTATAGATAGTATCACACCAATGTTACATGTAATAATACACACACACACACACAATAGTGTAATACTATAGAGACAGTGTGTGCAGGGGGGGAATGATGTGTTACTAGAGTACAGCCGTGTTCCTCACTAGGTGACAGATATGGCAGCACGTGTACAGATAGTATCACACCAATGTTACATGTAATAATACACACACACAATAGTGTAAAACTATAGAGACAGTGTGTGCAGGGGGGGAATGATGTGTTACTAGAGTACAGCCGTGTTCCTCACTAGGTGACAGATATGGCAGCACGTGTATAGATAGTATCACACCAATGTTACATGTAATAATACACACACACAATAGTGTAATACTATAGAGACAGTGTGTGCAGGGGGGGAATGATGTGTTACTAGTGTACAGCCGTGTTCCTCACTAGGTGACAGAAATGGCAGCACGTGTATAGATAGTATCACACCAATGTTACATGTAATAATACACACACACACACACAATAGTGTAATACTATAGAGACAGTGTGTGCAGGGGGGGAATGATGTGTTACTAGAGTACAGCCGTGTTCCTCACTAGGTGACAGAAATGGCAGCACGTGTACAGATAGTATCACACCAATGTTACATGTAATAATACACACACACACACAATAGTGTAATACTATAGAGACAGTGTGTGCAGGGGGGGAATGATGTGTTACTAGTGTACAGCCGTGTTCCTCACTAGGTGACAGAAATGGCAGCACGTGTATAGATAGTATCACACCAATGTTACATGTAATAATACACACACACAATAGTGTAATACTATAGAGACAGTGTGTGCAGGGGGGAATGATGTGTTACTAGTGTACAGCCGTGTTCCTCACTAGGTGACAGATATGGCAGCACGTGTACAGATAGTATCACACCAATGTTACATGTAATAATACACACACACACACAATAGTGTAATACTATAGAGACAGTGTGTGCAGGGGGGGAATGATGTGTTACTAGTGTACAGCCGTGTTCCTCACTAGGTGACAGAAATGGCAGCACGTGTATAGATAGTATCACACCAATGTTACATGTAATAATACACACACACACACACACACACAATAGTGTAATACTATAGAGACAGTGTGTGCAGGGGGGGAATGATGTGTTACTAGTGTACAGCCGTGTTCCTCACTAGGTGACAGAAATGGCAGCACGTGTATAGATAGTATCACACCAATGTTACATGTAATAATACACACACACACACACACACACAATAGTGTAATACTATAGAGACAGTGTGTGCAGGGGGGGAATGATGTGTTACTAGAGTACAGCCGTGTTCCTCACTAGGTGACAGAAATGGCAGCACGTGTATAGATAGTATCACACCAATGTTACATGTAATAATACACACACACACAATAGTGTAATACTATAGAGACAGTGTGTGCAGGGGGGGAATGATGTGTTACTAGAGTACAGCCGTGTTCCTCACTAGGTGACAGATATGGCAGCACGTGTACAGATAGTATCACACCAATGTTACATGTAATAATACACACACACACAATAGTGTAATACTATAGAGACAGTGTGTGCAGGGGGGAATGATGTGTTACTAGTGTACAGCCGTGTTCCTCACTAGGTGACAGAAATGGCAGCACGTGTACAGATAGTATCACACCAATGTTACATGTAATAATACACACACACAATAGTGTAATACTATAGAGACAGTGTGTGCAGGGGGGAATGATGTGTTACTAGAGTACAGCCGTGTTCCTCACTAGGTGACAGATATGGCAGCACGTGTATAGATAGTATCACACCAATGTTACATGTAATAATACACACACACACACAATAGTGTAATACTATAGAGACAGTGTGTGCAGGGGGGGGAATGATGTGTTACTAGAGTACAGCCGTGTTCCTCACTAGGTGACAGAAATGGCAGCACGTGTATAGATAGTATCACACCAATGTTACATGTAATAATACACACACACACACAATAGTGTAATACTATAGAGACAGTGTGTGCAGGGGGGGAATGATGTGTTACTAGTGTACAGCCGTGTTCCTCACTAGGTGACAGATATGGCAGCACGTGTATAGATAGTATCACACCAATGTTACATGTAATAATACACACACACAATAGTGTAATACTATAGAGACAGTGTGTGCAGGGGGGGAATGATGTGTTACTAGAGTACAGCCGTGTTCCTCACTAGGTGACAGAAATGGCAGCACGTGTATAGATAGTATCACACCAATGTTACATGTAATAATACACACACACACAATAGTGTAATACTATAGAGACAGTGTGTGCAGGGGGGAATGATGTGTTACTAGTGTACAGCCGTGTTCCTCACTAGGTGACAGATATGGCAGCACGTGTATAGATAGTATCACACCAATGTTACATGTAATAATACACACACACACAATAGTGTAATACTATAGAGACAGTGTGTGCAGGGGGGAATGATGTGTTACTAGTGTACAGCCGTGTTCCTCACTAGGTGACAGATATGGCAGCACGTGTATAGATAGTATCACACCAATGTTACATGTAATAATACACACACACACACAATAGTGTAATACTATAGAGACAGTGTGTGCAGGGGGGGAATGATGTGTTACTAGTGTACAGCCGTGTTCCTCACTAGGTGACAGATATGGCAGCACGTGTATAGATAGTATCACACCAATGTTACATGTAATAATACACACACACAATAGTGTAATACTATAGAGACAGTGTGTGCAGGGGGGGAATGATGTGTTACTAGTGTACAGCCGTGTTCCTCACTAGGTGACAGATATGGCAGCACGTGTACAGATAGTATCACACCAATGTTACATGTAATAATACACACACACACACAATAGTGTAATACTATAGAGACAGTGTGTGCAGGGGGGGAATGATGTGTTACTAGTGTACAGCCGTGTTCCTCACTAGGTGACAGATATGGCAGCACGTGTATAGATAGTATCACACCAATGTTACATGTAATAATACACACACACAATAGTGTAATACTATAGAGACAGTGTGTGCAGGGGGGGAATGATGTGTTACTAGAGTACAGCCGTGTTCCTCACTAGGTGACAGATATGGCAGCACGTGTACAGATAGTATCACACCAATGTTACATGTAATAATACACACACACACAATAGTGTAATACTATAGAGACAGTGTGTGCAGGGGGGGAATGATGTGTTACTAGTGTACAGCCGTGTTCCTCACTAGGTGACAGATATGGCAGCACGTGTATAGATAGTATCACACCAATGTTACATGTAATAATACACACACACAATAGTGTAATACTATAGAGACAGTGTGTGCAGGGGGGGAATGATGTGTTACTAGAGTACAGCCGTGTTCCTCACTAGGTGACAGAAATGGCAGCACGTGTATAGATAGTATCACACCAATGTTACATGTAATAATACACACACACAATAGTGTAATACTATAGAGACAGTGTGTGCAGGGGGGGAATGATGTGTTACTAGAGTACAGCCGTGTTCCTCACTAGGTGACAGATATGGCAGCACGTGTATAGATAGTATCACACCAATGTTACATGTAATAATACACACACACACACAATAGTGTAATACTATAGAGACAGTGTGTGCAGGGGGGAATGATGTGTTACTAGAGTACAGCCGTGTTCCTCACTAGGTGACAGATATGGCAGCACGTGTACAGATAGTATCACACCAATGTTACATGTAATAATACACACACACAATAGTGTAATACTATAGAGACAGTGTGTGCAGGGGGGGAATGATGTGTTACTAGTGTACAGCCGTGTTCCTCACTAGGTGACAGATATGGCAGCACGTGTATAGATAGTATCAGACCAATGTTACATGTAATAATACACACACACAATAGTGTAATACTATAGAGACAGTGTGTGCAGGGGGGGAATGATGTGTTACTAGTGTACAGCCGTGTTCCTCACTAGGTGACAGATATGGCAGCACGTGTATAGATAGTATCACACCAATGTTACATGTAATAATACACACACACACAATAGTGTAATACTATAGAGACAGTGTGTGCAGGGGGGGAATGATGTGTTACTAGAGTACAGCCGTGTTCCTCACTAGGTGACAGATATGGCAGCACGTGTATAGATAGTATCACACCAATGTTACATGTAATAATACACACACACAATAGTGTAATACTATAGAGACAGTGTGTGCAGGGGGGGAATGATGTGTT
Organism: Taudactylus pleione; assembly: GCA_031769625.1. Classification (NCBI taxonomy): domain Eukaryota; kingdom Metazoa; phylum Chordata; class Amphibia; order Anura; family Myobatrachidae; genus Taudactylus; species Taudactylus pleione. The sequence goes on along the minus strand of JAUIMM010002161.1, from coordinate 325,957 downwards.
ACTAGTGTACAGCCGTGTTCCTCACTAGGTGACAGATATGGCAGCACGTGTATAGATAGTATCACACCAATGTTACATGTAATAATACACACACACACAATAGTGTAATACTATAGAGACAGTGTGTGCAGGGGGGGAATGATGTGTTACTAGAGTACAGCCATGTTCCTCACTAGGTGACAGATATGGCAGCACGTGTACAGATAGTATCACACCAATGTTACATGTAATAATACACACACACACACAATAGTGTAATACTATAGAGACAGTGTGTGCAGGGGGGGAATGATGTGTTACTAGAGTACAGCCGTGTTCCTCACTAGGTGACAGATATGGCAGCACGTGTATAGATAGTATCACACCAATGTTACATGTAATAATACACACACACACAATAGTGTAATACTATAGAGACAGTGTGTGCAGGGGGGGAATGATGTGTTACTAGAGTACAGCCGTGTTCCTCACTAGGTGACAGATATGGCAGCACGTGTATAGATAGTATCAGACCAATGTTACATGTAATAATACACACACACAATAGTGTAATACTATAGAGACAGTGTGTGCAGGGGGGAATGATGTGTTACTAGTGTACAGCCGTGTTCCTCACTAGGTGACAGAAATGGCAGCACGTGTATAGATAGTATCACACCAATGTTACATGTAATAATACACACACACAATAGTGTAATACTATAGAGACAGTGTGTGCAGGGGGGAATGATGTGTTACTAGAGTACAGCCGTGTTCCTCACTAGGTGACAGATATGGCAGCACGTGTACAGATAGTATCACACCAATGTTACATGTAATAATACACACACACACACAATAGTGTAATACTATAGAGACAGTGTGTGCAGGGGGGAATGATGTGTTACTAGTGTACAGCCGTGTTCCTCACTAGGTGACAGATATGGCAGCACGTGTATAGATAGTATCACACCAATGTTACATGTAATAATACACACACACACACAATAGTGTAATACTATAGAGACAGTGTGTGCAGGGGGGGAATGATGTGTTACTAGTGTACAGCCGTGTTCCTCACTAGGTGACAGATATGGCAGCACGTGTACAGATAGTATCACACCAATGTTACATGTAATAATACACACACACAATAGTGTAAAACTATAGAGACAGTGTGTGCAGGGGGGGAATGATGTGTTACTAGAGTACAGCCGTGTTCCTCACTAGGTGACAGAAATGGCAGCACGTGTACAGATAGTATCACACCAATGTTACATGTAATAATACACACACACACACAATAGTGTAATACTATAGAGACAGTGTGTGCAGGGGGGGAATGATGTGTTACTAGAGTACAGCCGTGTTCCTCACTAGGTGACAGATATGGCAGCACGTGTATAGATAGTATCACACCAATGTTACATGTAATAATACACACACACACAATAGTGTAATACTATAGAGACAGTGTGTGCAGGGGGGAATGATGTGTTACTAGTGTACAGCCGTGTTCCTCACTAGGTGACAGATATGGCAGCACGTGTACAGATAGTATCACACCAATGTTACATGTAATAATACACACACACACAATAGTGTAATACTATAGAGACAGTGTGTGCAGGGGGGGAATGATGTGTTACTAGAGTACAGCCGTGTTCCTCACTAGGTGACAGATATGGCAGCACGTGTATAGATAGTATCACACCAATGTTACATGTAATAATACACACACACACAATAGTGTAATACTATAGAGACAGTGTGTGCAGGGGGGGAATGATGTGTTACTAGAGTACAGCCATGTTCCTCACTAGGTGACAGAAATGGCAGCACGTGTATAGATAGTATCACACCAATGTTACATGTAATAACACACACACACACACACAATAGTGTAATACTATAGAGACAGTGTGTGCAGGGGGGGAATGATGTGTTACTAGAGTACAGCCGTGTTCCTCACTAGGTGACAGATATGGCAGCACGTGTATAGATAGTATCAGACCAATGTTACATGTAATAATACACACACACAATAGTGTAATACTATAGAGACAGTGTGTGCAGGGGGGGAATGATGTGTTACTAGTGTACAGCCGTGTTCCTCACTAGGTGACAGATATGGCAGCACGTGTATAGATAGTATCACACCAATGTTACATGTAATAATACACACACACAATAGTGTAATACTATAGAGACAGTGTGTGCAGGGGGGGAATGATGTGTTACTAGTGTACAGCCGTGTTCCTCACTAGGTGACAGATATGGCAGCACGTGTATAGATAGTATCACACCAATGTTACATGTAATAATACACACACACACAATAGTGTAATACTATAGAGACAGTGTGTGCAGGGGGGGAATGATGTGTTACTAGAGTACAGCCGTGTTCCTCACTAGGTGACAGAAATGGCAGCACGTGGATAGATTGTCTCTATAGTATTACACTATTGTGTGTGTGTGTATTATTACATGTTTGGAGTTGCATACGGAACATTGAAATTTCAGTGGACCTCTAGTGATAAGTATCATATAATCTGTATTTGAACATGTATTTTTGCACATGTCTTTGTCCGTTATCTCTATGTATTTTAGTTATCCCCAGATAGTTAGTTTCCCTACAGGTGGGTTACTAAAGGTTCCCAGCTGGTTGTTTCCCTACAGGTGGGTTACTAAAGGTTCCCAGCTGGTTGTTTCCCTACAGGTGGGTTACTAAAGGTTCCCAGCTGGTTGTTTCCCTACAGGTGGGTTACTAGTGATTCCCAGCTGGTTGTTTCCCTACAGGTGGGTTACTAAAGGTTCCCAGCTGGTTGTTTCCCTACAGGTGGGTTACTAAAGGTTCCCAGATAGTTGTTTTTCTTCAATGGCTTACAAGTGTTTCCCAGCTAGTTGGTACAGATGGTAATACTTTTAGTAATGATACTAATAATCTCTAGCTATTTGGTCATTTACTGAGGGATTCTTAGTGTTGGCTAGTTCCCATCAGATGGGTTACTAGTGTTCCCTAGTAAGTTGCTCATATACAGATGTGTTCTTAGTGGTCCCCAGCTAGTTGGGTCTCTGCTGATGGGTTACTAGTGATCACCAGCTATTTGGCTCCCTACTTATGGGTTACTAGTGATCCAAAGCTAGCTGGTTCCCAACAGATGGGTTTTTAGTGATCCCTTGCTAGTTGTTTCCCTACAGATTGGATCCTAGTGATTTCCAGCTAGTTGTTTCCCTCCTAATGGTTTACTAGTGATACCTAGTTAGTTGCTCATTTATATATGTGTGCCTAGCGTTCCCCAGCAAGTTGGTTTCCTACAGATGGTTTCCTGTTGATCCCTAGCTAGTTACTTCCCTACATATGAGTTCCTAGTGATCCCCAGCTAGTTGGTATTCATTCTCTCTCTCTGTCTCCCTCTCTCTCTGTCTCCCTCTCTCTCTGTCTCTCTCTCTGTCTCTCTGTCTCTCTCTCTGTCTCTCTCTCTCTCCCTGTCTCTCTGTCTCTCTCTCGTTCCCAACAGATGGGTTACTAGTTTTCCCCAGTTGGTTTGTTCTATACAGAGGTCTTACTAATGATCCCTAGTTGGCTGGTCCTGTACAGAGGAGTTCCTAGTAATCCCCAGCTAGTTGGTGTTTTCTCTCCTCCCCCCCCCCCCCCTCTCTCTCTCTCTCTCTCTCTCTCTCTCTCCCCCCCCCCCCCCCCCCCGACAGATGGGTTACTAGTTTTCACCAGTTGGTTGGTTCTATACATAGGTGTTACTAGTGATCCCTAGTTGGCTGGTCCTGTACAGAGATGTTACTAGTGATCCCCAATTGGCTGATTACATATAGATGGGTTACTAGGCATTCCCAGTTGGCCGGTTTTGTACAGAGAGTTGCTAGGGATCCCAATGTGGCTGGTTTACTAATGGTTCCCAGATAGTTGGTTCCCTACAGATGGGTAAAGGTGCATACACACAGTCAGATTTGTCAGATGAACGATTTGACCAAGAGATTTGAACTAAGAACGATTTTGACTGCATTAAAATTAATGGAATCGTTCAAATCTGACTGCAAACACATCAGATATTGTTATCTGACCATCGGGAACGCGCATCGTTCATCTGACAAACACGTCAGATTTTCCTTCAGATATCAACGATTGAACGATTTTTAAAATAGTTATCGTTCAGATTTGAAGAAAAATCTGACCGTGTGTACGCGCCATTACTAGTAATCCCTAGCTACTTTGGTTCTTTACAGATGGGTCCTAGTGATTTCCAACTGGCTGGTTCCCTAAAGATGGATTACCGGTGATCCCTAGCTAGTTGGTTCCCCCAAGTTGGGTTACTAATGATACCCAGTTGGTTGGTTCTCTAAAGATAAATTACTAGTGATCCCTAACTAGTTGTTTCTATACAGATGGGTTACTAGTTATCCCCAGCAACCTGGTTCCCTACAAATAGGTTGCTAGTGATCCTCAGCTAGCTTTTTCTACTTCAGGGTCCATAGGGTATCCACAGGATACCTTGGGGTATAGGTGTGACGTCAGTCGCAGGGCACCATAGAGTTAAGCTTTCAGCCTCCCAGGATGCACTAGGTCCCCCTCCTATACCCCGCCCCCGGGCCAAGGCACCTCAGTTTAGTTTGGTGCCCGGCCGGAGTCGGGTGCACCTGTTGGAGTGGGGGCTAGAAGAGCCCCTGAAGCTTTTTCTTCATGCAGCTGTGGCTGCACATCTGGATGAACAGCATGGACAGTCAGTCCTGACGTCCATGCTGTCTTCCCTACACCCCGCCGGTACCAGAACGCCGGTACTGATCCGGGGATGCTGGTGGGCGTCTGGGGTCACAGCTAGCGGTGACCCCAGATGCTCCGGACCATGGCCGGATTCAAGGGGGACAGAGGTAAGCAGCGGGGTCCCGCGGTGGGTCCCCGCTGATCACATGGTCCTAAGTCCCCAGGCAGGGGGCTCCCTGGGGACTGGCTGCAGCGTGGAGCCAGGCGACCAACCTGCGCTTCCACTACCCCCTGGGACAGCGGACCGCAGCAGAGCGGTAGCGCTGCGGCGTCCCAGGGGTTAAATGCATGCCAGGGGAGCGCGCCTTCCCTGTCTCACAGCCGGCGCCTCCCCCGCTGCACACAGCCCTCTCTGCACTGTGCTGACTGGTCCTGTGTCAGCGCTCCTCCCCCAGGCCAGCTTCTCTCTGCTCCTCGGCGGCCATCTTCTCTGCAACGCATGGTGAACGCTGCTGGAAGTCTGGAAGGAAGCATCGTGGTCTGGGTCCCCCCGCATACCTCTCCTCCGCTGTGGCTCAGGTCTGTGTATGCAGCGCTGTGTCCTACCAGGCCCTGTGTCTGTGTAGTTGAGTGATCAGCGCTGTTAGTGCAGGAATTGTTATTTCTCTGCATTGTATGTGACTGTGCTAGCGCTGCCTGTAACTTTTCTTCTCTAAACTGTCAGCTTTATTACTGTCCCTGTTCTTTCTGCTAAAGCCCTTGCGGTGCGGTGCTGCAGGGTGGTCTCTCGCCTATTTAATACTTAATTGGTGAGAGAGGTCACATACGTGGTGCCATCATGTCTGAAAGTGATTTTCCCCTCCGGCTACAGTGTACCACGTGCAAAGTACCGTTAGCGGAGGGGGAGGGTAGCGCGGAGGGCCTTTGCCGGCAGTGTTTGTCCATGGCGCGGCCTATTACGGTTACAGCACCGGTACAGGAGCCGCCCTGGGCTTGTTTCGCTCAGGCGTTAACAGCTTTAGTGGGCCAGTTAGCTCCGCAGCCCGCGTTTACTCCGATGGGTTTGTCCCAGCAGTCTGTGGTGTCGTCACCCATGCAGGGGTTCCCACGACAATTGGTGGTACCCCACAGTCTCCCTATTTCCCCGCTCCCGGGTTCTCAGGAGCCAGCGTGGGTTAACTCCCTGACGAGTTCTGTACAGCACTTGTCGGATGTGTTGCAAGGGGAGTCTGTGATGCGGCCTCATAAAAGGCCGGTGGCGTCTCTGTCCGCTCCTTATGAGGATGACGAAGGGACGTCTGATGATGGGGAGATTCTGGATCCTTACGATCAGGAACCTTTCCATACTAAGGACGCTGATGCTAAGTCCAAAGTATATATTCCTGGACTTATTCGGGCGGTCCGCACAGCCTTGGTGATTGAGGACGAAGTTCCCCCAGCGGCTAAATCTAAGTATGCCTTTTTCAAAGATGTGAAGGGCGATGCCACAGTCTTTCCTCTTTCGGGTCAGTTGGTGGACCATTTAGAGGAGGCGTGGAAACAACCTGGCAAAAGATACCAGCCGCAGAGACGCCTGGCGGTGGCTTATCCGTTCGCGGATAATTATTTTGCTAAGTGTGAATCCCCTCCACAGGTGGATTCTCACGTGACCCGTCTTGTCCGTAGTGCCACATTGCCGATGCCATCCATGTCCTCCCTTAAGGATGCTACGGACCGCAAGGTAGAAATCTGCCTGAAGTCCGCTTATTCCCTTGCAGGGGGGGCAGCACGGCCGGCTATGGCCATTTGCTGGGTTGCCAGAGCGATGGAGCGCTGGGCGGATTCATTAGAGGCTTCTTTTGAATCCGACTGTCCGGCCGAACAGGCGGAGTTGATTGGCAATCTCCGTGATTCGGCCACCTACATCAACGAGGCGGCTCTAGACATTAGTACTCTGGTGTCTAGAATTTCTTCAGCAGCGGTAGCTGCTCGTCGCACCTTGTGGCTGCGATCCTGGAAGGCGGACGCAGATCCAAGAAAGGTCTGGAAGCGTTGCCGTTTACCGGAGAAGTTCTCTTCGGTCCGGATCTGGATAAGATTGTGGCCACGCTGGCGGCAGCCAAATCTGCTTGTCGGCCGCTGCTCCTTCTGGTTCTGGACCATCGTCCTTTCGGTCATCTAGGGCCCAGGGCAGGCCCAAACCACAGTCGTTTCCTCGACAGGCTGGCCCTAAGAAATCGGTCAAGCCCCGGAAACAGGCATGGAGTACCAGACGTCCGGCCCCCAAGCCAGATGACAAGCCTGCGGCCTGACGGTCCGGGTCTCCCCTTGGGGGATCCCAGGGTGGGAGGCCGCCTGCTGCAGTTCTCCCGGTGTTGGTCGTTCACTACGACAGACACTTGGGTTCTGGAGGTGGTCTCTCACGGGTACGCCCTCTCCTTCCGGCACAGACCCCCGGCTCGATTCTTCACCACGGGTCTACCATCAGACCGGAACAAGGCTATGGAGCTGCGGAAGGTATTGCACACTATGCTCCAGGCTGGAGTTATAGTGCCTGTTCCATTCTCCCAGAGGGGCCAGGGTTTCTATTCAAATCTATTTTTGGTACAGAAACCCAATGGGTCATATCGTCCGATTCTCAACCTCAAAGCACTCAACAAGTCTTTGCGGGTCCCGAAGTTTCGGATGGAGACCCTACGGTCCATCATTCTGGCGCTGGAACCTGGGGACTACATGGTGTCATTGGACATACAGGACGCTATGGCGGTCATGGCGGCTTCTCTGCGGCTGCAAGGAGTCCGCATGTTGCCGTACTTGGACGACCTGTTATTGGTGGCAGGATCTCCAGAGCTCCTGTTACACCACTTGGACCTGACCATTGCAACGGCACGGCTGGCTAATCAACTGGCAGAAGTCCACTCTAATCCCGTCTCGGAGGATTCTGCATCTTGGAGCCTTATTGGACTCGGGACAGCAAAGGATCTTCGTGACGGAGGACAAGATCTCTGCTTTACAGTCAAGGGTGCGCAGTTGTCTGCACAGCCGCCGGGTGTCCTTACACTCGGCGATGAGGTTACTGGGCTCCATGGTGTCGGTGTTCGACATGGTGGAATACGCCCAGTTTCACTCCAGACCTCTGCAGCACCTGATCCTGTCCAAGTGGAACGGGCTGCCTCAGTCTCTGAAGTTCCAGACGATTGTGCTCACCCCGGAGGTTCGCCTGTCCCTTGCGTGGTGGTTAAAGACGACCCACCTCAACAAGGGACGTCCGTTCTGGGTTCCAAATTGGGTCCTGTTGACAACGGACGCCAGTCTTCGGGGCTGGGGAGCAGTTTCGGGTCCACACTTGTTCCAGGGCAGGTGGACACCGACAGAAGCGGAGCTTCCAATAAATATCTTGGAACTCCGTGCGGTCTTCAATGCTCTCCTGCAGGCACAGCGGTTTCTCCAGGGTCACCCGGTGCAGGTCCAGTCGGACAATGCTACCACCGTGGCCTACATAAACAGGCAAGGAGGAACTCGCAGTCGGGCGGCTCTCGTAGAGGTCTCTCGGATCCTGGTTTGGGCGGAGCGCAATCTTCCGGCCATATCAGCGGTCTTCATCCCGGGAGTGCTAAATTGGGAGGCGGACTTTCTAAGTCGCCAGGACGTTCATCCAGGGGAATGGTCCCTGCACCCGGACGTTTTTCAACTACTGGTGGACAGGTGGGGTCTTCCAGAAATCGACCTCATGGCGTCCCGGCACAACAACAAGTTGCCGGTGTACGGGTCTCGCACAAGAGACGAAGGGGCGTCTCTGGTGGATGCTCTGTCCGTCCGGTGGACGTTCAGGTTCGCATACCTGTTCCCTCCGGTCTCCCTTCTTCCACGGGTAATCCGGAAATTCAAACAGGAAGGAGGGACGCTCCTGTTGATAGCTCCCGCGTGGCCCAGACGGCACTGGTTCTCAGACCTTCAGGGTCTGTCCGTGGACAGTCCTCTGCGGTTGCCGCTACGACCGGACCTTCTGTCTCAGGGTCCTTGTCTTCACCCGGACCTGACTCGGCTGTCTTTGGCGGCGTGGCTGTTGAGACGGCCATGCTGAGGTCCTGGGGGTTTTCCAGCTCTGTGGTGCGTACCATGTTACGAGCTCGGAAACCGTCTTCCGCGAGGATATACCATCGCGTGTGGCATACGTTCTTCCAGTGGTGTCGACCGAGAGGTTATGCACCGCGGGAGTTTCGTCTGTCTCGGATTCTCGCCTTCCTGCAAGCGGGACTAGATCATGGGCTTCGCCTTGCTTCTTTGAAGGTACAGGTTTCGGCCCTATCTGTCTGGTTTCACCGTAGGATTGCTACAATCCCGGATGTGCGCACCTTTATGCAAGGTGTTCTCCGTATTCAGCCGCCCTTTGTTCCACCTGTGGCGCCTTGGGATTTGGCTGTGGTCCTGAGGGCTCTCCAAGGACCGCCGTTTGAACCACTGGGCTCAGTGGATATTAAATGGCTAACAGCTAAGACTGTTTTCCTTCTGGCCGTTGCTTCAGCCAGACGTGTTTCTGAGTTAGGGGCTCTTTCTTGTAGACCCCCTTTCTTGGTTTTTCATGGGAACAGGGCAGTGCTCCGCACTCGGCCCGAGTTTCTTCCCAAAGTTGTTTCCCAGTTTCATATTAACGAGGAAATAGTTGTTCCGGCCTTTAACTCACCGGGTCTTTCCGTGGGTGAGGCCTCTTTGGATGTTGTGCGGGCCTTAAGGACTTATGTTGACCGCACTTCTTTGTTTAGGAAGTCGGACGCTTTGTTGTCCTCTATGGCTTCTGTAAAAAGGGTTGGCCTGCTTCAAAGCAAACTTTGGCAGCCTGGATCCGTATGGCTATTTCTGAAGCTTATCTTCATGAAGGCCTACCGGTCCCTCCTTCTCTGAAGGCTCATTCCACTAGGTCTGTGGGTCCTTCGTGGGCAGCTCGACGTGGTGCCTCGGCAGTTCAGATCTGCAAGGCTGCTACGTGGTCTTCTGTCCATACCTTCGTGAGGTATTACAGGTTTGACACCTTCGCCTCTCAGGATGCTTCCTTCGGGCGGCGGATTCTCCTTTCTGCACAGGAGCGTCCCCACCCTTAAAGGATACTGCTTTGGGACATCCCCAAGGTATCCTGTGGATACCCTATGGACCCTGAAGTAGAAAATATGAGATATGGTAAGAACTTACCCTTGTTATCTCTATTTCTACGAAGTCCATAGGGTTCCACAGGACTCCCGCCCTGTCGCACCTGTGCTGCAGATGGGCTTTGCTCTGGTCACCGGTTTTCCGTCTCCCTCTGGTGAGAATGTGATTCTTGTATGTGTCCAGATCTTTGTTCTCTCTCTTCCTTCTCCTCCTCCGGCCTATGGCTTGGTAACTAACTGAGGTGCCTTGGCTCGGGGGCGGGGTATAGGAGGGGGACCTAGTGCATCCTGGGAGGCTGAAAGCTTAACTCTATGGTGCCCTGCGACTGACGTCACACCTATACCCCAAGGTATCCTGTGGAACCCTATGGACTTCGTAGAAATAGAGATAACAAGGGTAAGTTCTTACCATATCTCATATTTTCCCTACAGATGGGTTACTAGTGGCTCCCAACTAGTTGGTTCCCTACAAATGGTTTTTTAGTGATCCCTTGTTTGTTGGTACTATAAAGATGCGTTTGTAGTGGTTCCCAGTTAGTTGGTTCCCTACAAATGAGTTACTAGGGATCCCCAGTTGTCCATTTCTGTGTAGATGAGTTACTAGTGATCCCCAGTTGTCCGTTTCTGTGTAGATGGGTTACTAGTGATCTCCAGTTGTCCGTTTCTGTGTAGATGAGTTACTAGTGATCTCCAGTTGTCCGTTTCTGTGTAGATGGGTTACTAGTGATCTCCAGTTGTCCGTTTCTGTGTAGATGAGTTACTAGTGATCTCCAGTTGGCTGGTTCCATACAGATGGGTTACTGGTGATTCCCAGTTGGATGACTCTGTACACAATAAGTTAATAGTGATCCTTGGCTAGCTGGTTCTGTACAGAAGAGTTACTAGGGATCCTTGGTTGGCTGATTATGTACAGATAGGTTACTAAGGATCCACAGTTGGATGGTTGCACATCCGTACAGAACCAGATAGTCAAGGATCACTAGTAACCCATAGTGTATGGACGCAATGGGTTAATTGTGATTCTTGGCTACCTGGCTCCGTACAGGTGTGTTACTTGTGACCCCGAGTAGCTTGTCCTGATGGATAAAACTCACCTCATCATGGACCTAATTTTATGTTTTCTAGGCACAGTGTCCATTTGGGACTTGAAGACCAAGTCTGTTTTGCAGAAGGTTCGGCAGGGAGGTGTCATTAAGCAGTACCCATTCCTCAGCTTTTCTGCCCATGACGACGCTGTGCGCTGCATCGAGTGGTGCAAAGCCGACAGGTAATGGATTTCCTTCAGGTTATACAGGTATCTGCCAGAGTCTTATCCTCTCATTACTTACACTACAGTGACCCCATCCTAGCTACTGATGTGTCATCTTCATCACCTGCACCTGGTTATACAGGTACCTGCCAGAGTCTTATCCTCTCATTACTTACACTACAGTGACCCCATCCTAGCTACTGATGGGTCATCTTCATCACCTGCACCTGGTTATACAGGTACCTGCCAGAGTCTTATCCTCTCATTACTTACACTACAGTGACCCCATCCTAGCTACTGATGGGTCATCTTCATCACCTGCACCTGGTTATACAGGTACCTGCCAGAGTGTTATCCTCTCATTACTTACACTACAGTGACCCCATCCTAGCTACTGATGGGTCATCGTCATCACCTGCACCTGGTTATACAGGTACCTGCCAGAGTCTTATCCTCTCATTACTTACACTACAGTGACCCCATCCTAGCTACTGACGGGTCATCTTCATCACCTGCACCTGGTTATACAGGTACCTGCCAGAGTGTTATCCTCTCATTACTTACACTACAGTGACCCCATCCTAGCTACTGATGGGTCATCTTCATCACCTGCACCTGGTTATACAGGTACCTGCCAGAGTCTTATCCTCTCATTACTTACACTACAGTGACCCCATCCTAGCTTCTGATGGGTCATCTTCATCACCTGCACCTGGTTATACAGGTACCTGCCAGAGTGTTATCCTCTCATTGCTTACACTACAGTGACCCCATCCTAGCTACTGATGTGTCATCCTCATCACCTGCACCTGGTTATACAGGTACCTGCCAGAGTGTTATCCTCTCATTATTTACACTACAGTGACTCCATCCTAGCTACTGATGGGTCATCTTCATCACCTGCACCTGGTTATACAAGTACCTGCCAGAGTGTTATCCTCTCATTACTTACACTACAGTGACCCCATCCTAGCTACTGATGGGTCATCTTCATCACCTGCACCTGGTTATACAGGTTCCTGCCAGAGTGTTATCCTTTCATTACTTAAACTACAGTGACCCCATCCTAGCTACTGATGTGTCATCTTCATCACCTGCACCTGGTTATACAGGTTCCTGCCAGAGTGTTATCCTCTCATTACTTACACTACAGTGACCCCATCCTAGCTACTGATGGGTCATCTTCATCACCTGCACCTGGTTATACAGGTACCTGCCAGAGTCTTATCCTCTCATTACTTACACTACAGTGACCCCATCCTAGCTACTGATGGGTCATCTTCATCACCTGCACCTGGTTGGTCTCAGCTGCCAGCGGGCGTTGGACACACTGGTTGCTGTGCTCTGGACTGGACAATGTTTTTTGTGTCTCTCTCCCAGTAATTTCCTGGTGACGTGCAGTAATGATCGACGTTTGAAGTTTTGGGACCTACGACGTCTGTGTGCGCCAACTGTCAACATCAAGCGATTCCAGTTGACAGAAATGGCGTGGTTGTTGCCGTACTGTGGCGTGGTGGTGGCAGAGGACAACTGCAGCGCTTCGTAAGTACTGTACAACACGCATCTATCACATCAGTGTTTCAGGGTTTGCAAGACTATTTATTATATGCCATCTTGTCTAGGCACGGGTTATGCGGCCTCCATTATGTGGACTCCGGCTTCCTCGCCTATAAGCCATATTTTGTCGCTCCGCGCAAAGGAACAGTGTGGGTAAGATTCCTCATTGTCTTGTCTCTTTATGGCGAACACGTTGTACACTTGCTATGACGTCCTCATGTTTTCCATAGACTAAGGTGTATGTTTGTGTCACTTTTCACTTAATTACATGAATTACTTTAAAAGTTTATAAGGAAAAAATTTTGGGGCCAATAGTGAGAGGAAGTATAAGCTGATAAATCATAGGAGCAACACAGAGCGATCCACAAATAGGGCGAGCGCACAGCCTCCGCAACGCTGATTGGGACTAGGAGACACGAGATGAGGAAAGCTGGAAGCAAGGATAGTACTAGGCAGGAACATGAGGAAGAAGGGACCTGCCTGTAAGAGCTTACATTCTACGCATTGGGCTAAAGAGTGTGATGGTGAACTGGGCAGAAGAGTGGATACCAGGCGGACCTAAATTAAATTTTAATAAGCCGCAGGTTCTAAACCCCAGTGGTTTGGTGGCAGGTTCTAAACACCGGTGGTTTGGTGGCGGGTTCTAAACCCCAGTGGTTTGGTTGCGGTTTGATGGCAGCTTCTAAACCCCGGTGGTTTGGTGGTGGCTTCTAAACACCGGAGGTTTGGGGGGTGGGTTCTAAACCCCGGGGGTTTGGTGGCGGTTCTACACCCCGGGGGTTTGGTGGTGTTTTGATGGCGGCTTCTCAACCCCGAGGGTTTGGTGGCAGGTTCTAAACCCCGGAGGTTTGGTGGCGGGTTCTAAACCCTGGGGGTTTGGTGGCGGTATGATGGCAGGTTCTAAACCCCGGGGGTTTGATGGCAGGTTCTAAACCCCGGGTGTTTGGTGGCGGTATGATGGCAGGTTCTAAACCCCGGGGGTTTGGTGGTGGTTTGATGGTGGGTTCTAAACCCCGGAGGTTTGGTGGCGGGTTCTAAACCCCGGGTGTTTGGTGGCGGTATGATGGCAGGTTCTAAACCCCGGGGGTTTGGTGGTGGTTTGATGGTGGGTTCTAAACCCCGGAGGTTTGGTGGCGGGTTCTAAACCCTGGGTGTTTGGTGGCGGTATGATGGTGGGTTCTAAACACCGGGGGTTTGGTGTTGGTTGACTGGTAGAAGGGGAATATTGGCTGGGTCCATTCACATTTGCCTAAAAGGAAATTTGAGAGTAATTATTGTAATGGGAGGAAGCGGCTGCTCGGCAGTCTGTGTATGGCGTATCTGTGGATGGCGTAGAAGAAGAAATGATTTGTCCTCAGACTGTTGCTGCAGTCACGCCAATCAGCTCTCTCGGTGAGCTAGGTCCTGTGCGACTCTGCTTGTGCCGAGCTTAGTCCCTGGCACCCAAATATGCGCCGTTTGTATGTCTGTGTCACTTAACCTGAATCTGTATGTGAAGTGCTATGATGCAGCGGCCGCAACTTTTTTCCACGCAAAGATCTGTTTTGCTTTGTTTACAGACTTAGGAGCTTATTCAGACCCGATCGCTAAGCAGCGGCCGCTCGCTCTTGCCGATAATCGCACATCTGCGCATGCGTATGGTTCGCAATGTGCGTGTGCAAGCCAGTCATAGCGATCGGGAATCGAGCGCTCGTTGTACACAGACTGGCCGCTACTTTGAGTGACAGATTGCGCCGTTTGTTGGTGATAATAGGGGAAGGTGCTTGTGAACGGGGGAGTGGATACGCGAATGCAGGCGTGTCTGGCCGTCAGAGCGGAGTTTAATGGGTGTGTATAATTAGCATGAAAGCGTCATTCACCACATCACTTGGTTGTATTTTAGCCTGAACTGATCGCAGTGCTTGCGGGAGGGTAAGGTCTATCACAAGGGCTGCGAGCAGCTCCGATGGGTCTCGATGTTCACGATTAATCAGACACTTCCTGGAGATGACGTGTGCAGCGAGTGACGGGTGGGATGTTTTATAGTCCTGCGTACGCTCACTGCCGTCGCTCACTAAGACATAGAGGGCGTCCTTACACCGCACAGTGCGATCGCTTGATTTGCATACCCGGCCCCTTTTGCAAACAAGCGACCGCAGCTTAGCGATCGGGTCTGAATCAGGTCCTTAGTCACATACAGATATACAAGTGTCATCTATCAAATCATTTATCAGTGAAGCCTCCTGGTGCGTCCTAGTCACATCGCATTACGACTAAGGGCCATATTCAATTAGCGGCGAAATTGCCAAAAAAAAACTGCGAAACGTTTTCACCATCTCAGACCAGGTGAAAAAAAAAAAGCAAAATCCCCTATTTCTGCAGCAGAGTCCATTGGGTGTCCACAGGATAGCTTGGGGTATAGGCATGGCGTCATCCATCGGGCACCACACAGACTGTAGGTCGGTGTAGTTGATGATAGCGCCATTTGTACAGGCATTTCTCTGCATGGAGTGTGACTTTATGCTAGCGCTGTCTGTATTTCTACTGTCAGCCATTTTACTATCCCTATATCTCCTTTTCTCTCAGCCCTCATGGTGCCAGTGCTGTCAGGGTGAGAATTTACCTCACAATTTAAGGTGTTTCTTACTGTACGGTGGGTCACATACCGATGTGTCAGGGAGCGAGGACTCTGTTAGAGGAGCACCTCTCCTGTTTTCGTGCTCCAGGTGTAAAGCAAGTGTGGGGGAGGGGGAATTACTTCAGGATGGGTTATGTGCTGCGTGCTTGGCCATTCCTGGTACTCCTGCTGTCCTCACAGGAATCTCCCTGGGCTTGTTTTGCAGAAGCTTTGAATGTCCTAGTGGATAGGTTATCAGCCCCCCCTACGTTCCCCCAATTGGGCTTCACGCAGCAGGCGGTAGTCCCGTCCCCCATACTAGGGGTCCCGGGGCAGATGGTGGTTGCACAGTGCCCCCTCATCAGACTCTTTCTCAAGCGAAATCTGTCTGGGTGAGCTGTCGGTCTGCCACGGTGCAGAACCTAATGGACCGGTTGCAACAGCCACCTCTTAGGCCTGCTAAGAGACCATTATTGTCATTCCCGACTACACAGTATGAGGAGGATGACATGTCGTCAGATGATGGCAAGCTTCTGGATTTGTCTGACACTGGCGCCCCACAATCAGGGGCGGAGATATATATTCCAGGCCTCATACTGGCAGTCCGTATGGCCATGGTAATTACAGACGAGAGCCTCCCTGCGGCTACACCTACGTATGCTTATTTTTTGGATGTTAAGGGTGCTGCTGCAGTTTCTCCCCTATCTGGTCAGCTAGTGGATCACTTGGAGGAGGCGTGGAAGTCTCTGGGGAAACTGTTTCAACCTCAAAAACGTTTGGCCTATGCATAGCCCTTTGCGGAGAATTATTTCACTAAATGGTAGTCTCCTCCCCAGGTCTCGGGTGGATTCCCATGTAACGTGCTTAGTGAAGAGTGCAACATTACCTATGACATACATGTCCTCTCTGACTGATGCTACAGACCGTAAGTGGAGGTGTGACTTAAGTCTATCTACTCCCTCACTGGAGGGGCCTCCAGACCGGCTATGGCTGTCTGCTCGGTGGCTCAGGCCATGGAAAGATTGGTGGACGCCTTGGAAGCATCTTTTTCCTCGGAGGTTACCAGTGAGCAGGTTGTGTTAGAGTGGAAACTCCAGGATTCCGCTGCGTACATTAATGAAGCAGCTTTGGATGTGAGTATACTTACTTCTAGGGTTTGCTTGCCGCTCCTTGTGGTTACGCTCTTGGAGAGTGGATGCTGAATCCAAAAAGGGTTTGGAATGCTTACCATATAATAGTCAGGTACAGTTTGGCCCCCGATTTGGGCAAGATTGTGGATACACTGGCGGCAGCAAAATCTGCATATCTACCTTCAGCCCCGGCACCATCTGGGTCTAGGACCCCATCCTTTCGACCATATCACCCACAGGGTAAGCCTAAGGTGCAGTCCTTTCCGAGACCTTCAGGGTCCAAAAAGGCCAAGAAACAGGCTTGGAGCAACAGACGTCCAGCCGCTAAGCAGGACGACAAACCCTCAGCCTGACTGGATGGGCCTCCCCTTGGAGGACCCCAGGGTGGGAGGCCGGCTTCTGCAAATCGCCCAGTGCTGGTGCCAGACCACCACAGACACTTGGGTAAGGGAAGTGCTATCTCAGGGGTATGCCCTCTCCTTCTGCAGAAGGCCCCCTCATCAGTTCTTCACAGCAGGCCTTTTTTCAGATCCAGAGAAGGCCCTGGCAATTTAGAAGGTGGTGCACTCTATGCTCCAAACGGGGGTCATAGTGCCTGTTCCGTTACTCCTAAGGGGGGTGGGTTATTACTCCAACCTCTTTCAGGTTCAAAAACCCTGAACAAGTTTCTAAGGGTCCCTCGGTTCCGGATGGAGACTCTGCGTTCCATTATATTAGCTATGGAACCTGGGGATTTTATGCTGTCTCTGGATATTCCGGATGCATACCTGCATATCCCCATTGCCAGGGCTCATCAACGTTACCTCAGATTTGCGGTACTAGATCATCATTACCAGTTCCAGGCTCTGCCGTTTGGCCTGTGCACAGCGCCCCAGGTGTTTACAAAGGTCATGGGGGCCCACCTGCGGTTGCAGGGGGTTCGCCTGTTACCATACTTGGACGACCTTCTGCTGTTGGCAGGGTCTACAGAAGTGCTTCGCAGCCATCTGCAGCTGACAATATCAGTGTTGCAGACTCACGACTGGAAGAAATCCTCCCTAATTCCTTCTCAGAGTATGGTCCATCTGGGGGCATTGTTGGACTTTCAGCAGCAGAGGATCTTGACGAAAGAAGAGATCTCCATGTTGCAGTCCAGGATACGCAATTGCCTCCAGGGTCGCCGAGTGTCTCTTCACTCGGCAATGAGGTTACTCGGTTCCATGGTGTCGACGTTCATCATGGTGGAGTATGCCCAGTTTCATTCCAGACCTCTGCAGATGTTGATTCTCTCCAGATGGGACGGATTACCCCTTCAGATAAAGACACAAATAATTGTGTTATCTCCAGTGGTGCGCCTGTATCTGACTTGGTGGTTACAGAAGTCTCATCTCAACAGGGGACGCCCGTTTTGGATCTCAGACTTTGGTCCTAAAGACAGATACCTGTGACGGGTCCACACGTCTTCCAGGGACGGTGGACGTCAGCGGAATCTGCCCTGCCGATCAGTATATTGGAACTTCGGGCAGTGTTCAGAGCGCTGCAACAATCAAGACTAATTCTGCGCGGAAAACCCGTAGAAATTCAGCCAGACAACACCACCACGGTGGCTTACATAAAACGTTAAGGTGGGACTCGAAGTCAGGCGGCCCTAAAAGAGGTATCCCGCATTCTGACTTGGGCGGAAGGCAATATCCCAGCTCTCTCTGCAGTGTTCCTTCCAGGATTACTCAACTGGGAAGCGGACTTCCTCAGCCGTCACAACATGCATCCTGGGAATAGTCTCTTCACCAGGAGGTATTTCAACTACTAGTGGACAAGTGGGGCCTTCCCGAAATAGACCTCATTGCCTCCAGACACAACAGCAAGCTGCGGGTGTACAGATCCCGAACAAGAGACGCAGAGGCTCTCCTGGTAGATGCTCTGTCGGTATGGTGGACCTTCCAGTTTGCCTACCTGTTTCCTCTGTTCTCCCTTCTTCCTCTAGTACTTCAAAAGTTCAAGCAAGAAGGGGCAAGATCCTGCTGGTGGCTCCAGCATTGCCCAGACGTCATTGGTACTCAGATCTTCAGTGTCTCTCCATCGACACTCCGTTGCTGTTGCCTCAACGTCTGGACCTGTTGTCTCAGGGTCCTTGCCTTTACCCGATCCTAGGTCATCTGTCTTTGACGGCGTGGCTCTTGAGACATTCCCTCCTAAGGTCAAAGGGTTTCTCCAGATCTGTGGTGAATACTATGCTCAGTGCTCGGAAACCTTCTGCCAGGATTTACCACAGGGTGTGGCATACCTATTTTGATGGTGTCGTCCTAGAGGGTACGATCCCCAGGTGTTTCGGATATCCAGAGTGCTGGCTTTCCTACAGTCGGGCTTAGATCTTGGTCTCCGCCTCGCCTCCATAAAGGTGCATGTCTCCGGTCTGTTGGTGTGGTTTCTGCGTAGGATTGCTCAGCTTCCTGATATCCGCACCTTTATGCAAGGTGTCCTTCACATTCAGCTTCCCTTTGTCCCTCCAGTGGCTCCTTGGGATTTGGCTGTGGTCCTGAGGGCACTCCAAGGACCTCCATTTGAACCCCTGGGCTCAGTGGCTTTTAAATAGCTTACAGCGAAGACTGTGTTTCTTCTGGCTATTGCTTTGGCTAGAGGGGTGTCAGATTTGGAGGCTCTTTCCTGTCGCCCTCCCTTTCTGATTTTTCATCCGGAGAGGGTGGTACTTCGGACCCGCCCTGGTTTCCTTCCCAAGGTGGTGTTTGGTTTCCACATTAATGAGGGAATTATAGTACCAGCTTTAAACTCATCGGATCTCTCAGCTGGTGAGGCGTCATTGGTGTGGTACGGGCTCTACGGATTTATGTGTACTGTACCAGTTCTCTTCGAAAATCAGACTCCATGTTTGTGCTGTATGGATTTCACAAGAAGGGTTGGCCTGCCAACAAGCAGACTTTGGCACAGTGGATTCGCATGGTGATCTTTGAGGCTTACACTCATGAGGGTCTTCCAGTGCTGCCCTCTGTTACGGCTCATTCTACAAGGTCAGTGGGTCCTTCGTGGGCATCTTGCTGTGGCACCTCGGCTGTACAGCTTTGTAAGGCGTGTGGTGTTCTGTCCATACCTTTGTCAGGTATTACGCTTTTGATACCTTTGCCTCTCAGGATGCTTCCTTCGGGTGGCGGATTCTCCTTTCTGCACAGGAGCGTCCCCACCCTTGAGGGTACTGCTTTGGGACATCCCCAAAGTATCCTGTGGATACCCTATGGAGTCCGCTGCAGAAAATAAGAGATATGGTAAGAACTTACCTTGGTTAACTCTATTTCTGTGAGGTCCATAGGGGACTCCCACCCTGTCTCACCTGTGCTTCAGATGGGTTTTGTTCTGGTCACCGGCTTTTCCACCTCCTTCTATGTGTGTTCCAGACTTTCTTCTCTCTTTTTCTCCTCCTCCGGCCTATGGCTTACTACTAAAACTGAAGGGTCCTGGGGGCGGGGTATAGGAGAGAGGGCCCCGGTGCATCCTGGGATGAAAAGTTTTAACTGTGGGGTGCCCGATGGACGAAGCCATGCCTATACCCCAAAGTATCCTGTGCAACCCTATGAACCTAACAGAAATAGAGATAACACAGGTAAGTTCTTACCATATCTCTTATTTTTTGACAAAAAATGGGGGGGGGTGTTTCAGGACCCTCACCTAATGATAACTTACCCTAAACATTTTTTGAAAGTTGAGCAATTTGGCGATAAACGACTGGTCAAAAATTTGGAGACAAAAAAAAGTTGAAAATGGGTTCACCGTACCGATGTGCCCACATCTATCCTCCGTCGCGCCACACAACACAGGAGCTCAGTGTGACATGGTAGCGCCAAGCATATTTTTGTGCGTATTTTTACCTTCAAATGCATCTTTTTCGCACAACGATGTGAACAGATAGCACAAGCAGGTTCTGCTGAGTAGAATGATATGCAGCATACCTATGTTGTGTGTGCGTCTGCGGGTGTATCTGTATGCGAAACGCTACGTTACAGAGTTACAACCGCTGAGACTGTAACATAGCGTTTCTAGTTGTGCAAATAAGACGGATTCGATGGTAAAAAGACGCTCGGTGCTACCCAGAGCCACGCGACCATAAGGGCTGTTTAACGCGCAAGAAGGCTAGATGTATGTGGCCCCATCTGTGTTGGGTCTGGTATTTCAGGGGGGGAGGGTGATATGGATAAGTCAAGTGTTTTAAACATTGTACGTGGTTGCAGCAGGCGCTTTTTTAACGGATATTAAAAGTGCGCTTTTACGACACAAAAATATACTTGCATCCATTTTAACGTAACCCAATTTATGTTGAACAGTAATTTCCTGGGAAAACAATGCTTTCTCATTTTTTTTTTATGTTTTTTCATATACTCAAATTATATGTTATTACAGCCAATAATACACTTAATTATTTTCCGATGTTTGTCAGCCATTTTTTTGGGTACAGAGGCAATTTCCTGACTCTTACGCCTATTTTCACCTGAAATCAGCCGTTTTTGCCTCTAATTGAATCCAGCCCTCAGACACATTTTCGGGTGAAAAGGGGCGCTCGGTGCAAGCAGCACATGGCGGCTCACTTGTGCGGCATGGCTTACTGAGACTAGGTGTATAAGGGAACATCTGTTCTGGTAGATGATGGTGGGCACTCTTTTTGTGCTTGGATAGATTTTTTATTATTACAAATATGTAATATTAGGGTTTAGGTACATTATAGAAGCCTGTTCTCAGTGGATAGGCTGGAGGAAGGGTGGGTTAGGTACATTATGGAAGCCTGTTCTCAGTAGATAGGCTGGAGGAAGGGTGGGTTAGGTACATTATGGAAGCCTGTTCTCAGTGGATAGGCTGGAGGAAGGGTGGGTTAGGTACAATATGGAAGCCTGTTCTCAGTGGATAGGCTATAGGTACATTATAGAAGCCTGTTCTCAGTGGGTAGGCTGGAGGAAGGGTGGGTTAGGTACATTATGGAAGCCTGTTCTCAGTGGATAGGCTGGAGGAAGGGTGGGTTAGGTACAATATGGAAGCCTGTTCTCAGTGGATAGGCTATAGGTACATTATGGAAGCCTGTTCTCAGTGGATAGGCTGGAGGAAGGGTGGGTTAGGTACAATATGGAAGCCTGTTCTCAGTGGATAGGCTGGAGGAAGGGTGGGTTAGGTACATTATTGAAGCCTGTTCTCAGTGGATAGGCTGGAGGAAGGGTGGGTTAGGTACATTATGGAAGCCTGTTCTCAGTGGATAGGCTGGAGGAAGGGTGGGTTAGGTACATTATGGAAGCCTGTTCTCAGTGGATAGGCAGGAGGAAGGCTGGGTTAGGTACATTATGGAAGCCTGTTCTCAGTGGATAGGCTGGAGGAAGGGTGGGTTAGGTACATTATTGAAGCCTGTTCTCAGTGGATAGGCTGGAGGAAGGCTGGGTTAGGTACATTATGGAAGCCTGTTCTCAGTGGATAGGCTGGAGGAAGGGTGGGTTAGGTACATTATTGAAGCCTGTTCTCAGTGGATAGGCTGGAGGAAGGGTGGGTTAGGTACAATATGGAAGCCTGTTCTCAGTGGATAGGCTGGAGGAAGGGTGGGTTAGGTACATTACGGAAGCCTGTTCTCAGTGGATAAGCTGGAGGAAGGCTGGGTTAGGTACATTATGGAAGCCTGTTCTCAGTGGATAGGCTGGAGGAAGGGTGGGTTAGGTACATTATGGAAGCCTGTTCTCAGTGGATAGGCTGGAGGAAGGGTGGGTTAGGTACATTACGGAAGCCTGTTCTCAGTGGGTAGGCTGGAGGAAGGGTGGGTTAGGTACATTATGGAAGTCTGTCCTCAGTGGATAGGCTGGAGGAAGGCTGGGTTAGGTACATTATGGAAGCCTGTTCTCAGTGGATAGGCAGGAGGAAGGCTGGGTTAGGTACATTATGGAAGCCTGTTCTCAGTGGATAGGCTGGAGGAAGGGTGGGTTAGGTACAATATGGAAGCCTGTTCTCAGTGGATAGGCTATAGGTACATTATAGAAGCCTGTTCTCAGTGGGTAGGCTGGAGGAAGGGTGGGTTAGGTACATTATGGAAGCCTGTTCTCAGTGGATAGGCTGGAGGAAGGGTGGGTTAGGTACAATATGGAAGCCTGTTCTCAGTGGATAGGCTATAGGTACATTATGGAAGCCTGTTCTCAGTGGATAGGCTGGAGGAAGGGTGGGTTAGGTACAATATGGAAGCCTGTTCTCAGTGGATAGGCTGGAGGAAGGGTGGGTTAGGTACATTATTGAAGCCTGTTCTCAGTGGATAGGCTGGAGGAAGGGTGGGTTAGGTACATTATGGAAGCCTGTTCTCAGTGGATAGGCTGGAGGAAGGGTGGGTTAGGTACATTATGGAAGCCTGTTCTCAGTGGATAGGCAGGAGGAAGGCTGGGTTAGGTACATTATGGAAGCCTGTTCTCAGTGGATAGGCTGGAGGAAGGGTGGGTTAGGTACATTATTGAAGCCTGTTCTCAGTGGATAGGCTGGAGGAAGGCTGGGTTAGGTACATTATGGAAGCCTGTTCTCAGTGGATAGGCTGGAGGAAGGGTGGGTTAGGTACATTATTGAAGCCTGTTCTCAGTGGATAGGCTGGAGGAAGGGTGGGTTAGGTACAATATGGAAGCCTGTTCTCAGTGGATAGGCTGGAGGAAGGGTGGGTTAGGTACATTACGGAAGCCTGTTCTCAGTGGATAAGCTGGAGGAAGGCTGGGTTAGGTACATTATGGAAGCCTGTTCTCAGTGGATAGGCTGGAGGAAGGGTGGGTTAGGTACATTATGGAAGCCTGTTCTCAGTGGATAGGCTGGAGGAAGGGTGGGTTAGGTACATTACGGAAGCCTGTTCTCAGTGGGTAGGCTGGAGGAAGGGTGGGTTAGGTACATTATGGAAGTCTGTCCTCAGTGGATAGGCTGGAGGAAGGCTGGGTTAGGTACATTATGGAAGCCTGTTCTCAGTGGATAGGCTGGAGGAAGGCTGGGTTAGGTACATTATGGAAGCCTGTTCTCAGTGGATAGGCTGGAGGAAGGGTGGGTTAGGTACATTATGGAATCCTGTTCTCAGGCTGGAGGAAGGGTGGGTTAGGTACATTACGGAAGCCTGTTCTCAGTGGGTAGGCTGGAGGAAGGGTGGGTTAGGTACATTACGGAAGCCTGTTCTCAGTGGATAGGCTGGAGAAGGGTGGGTTAGGTACATTATGGAAGCCTGTTCTCAGTGGATAGGGTGGGGCTGATTAGCAGTTATTGTTATTATTGTACATTTATACTACATTTATTCTGTTTTTGCTCTCACGAACTTCCTGTCCTTTTGCAGAGTGTCTCAGGCTCAGACTGGCTGAGTACAGTCACTGCTGGGGACATCAGCGGAGAGGTTATGGTCATCATTCTACCCAGACTCAATGCGCAATCTTTTAACACAAAGCGACCATCTGACCGCAGATTTGTAAGTGTGATCCGTATGTGCTGTATCTTATATATTATCATGCTGCTGTTCCTCATAACTCTATAAGGGGTATATTTACTAAAGTGCGGATTTATAGAAGGGCCCATAGCAACCAATCAGATTCTACTTTTACCTTCTAGAAGATAGCTACAATCTGATTGGTTGCTATGGGCAACAGCTCCACTTCTATAAACCCGCACTTTAGTAAATATACCCCAAAGTATCAAGTGTTCCAGTAGCTGGAATGGCTGTGTAATAAGTGCCCAGTGTTCCAGTAGCTGGAATGGCAGTGTAATAAGTGCCCGGTGTTCCAGTAGCTGGAATGGCAGTGTAATAAGTGCCCGGTGTTCCAGTAGCTGGAATGGAAGCGTGGCTAGTGCCCGGTGTTCCAGTAGCTGGAATGGCAGTGTAATAAGTGCCCGGGGGTTCCAGTAGCTGGAATGGAAGCGTGACAAGTGCCCGGTGTTCCAGTAGCTGGAATGGCAGTGTAATAAGTGCCCGGTGTTCCAGTAGCTGGAATGGCAGTATAATAAGTGCCCAGTGATTCAGTAGCTGGAATGGCAGCGCGATAAGTACAAAATGGTAGTCGCTATACGTAAAGGCAGCCTGATAAATGCCCTACAGTCGCTATATGCAATGAACGCGTGATAAGTGGCCAGTGCTATTGTCGTTATTATGGCAGAGTGATATCAAGCTGGCATTACATATAGCGAATTTATAAGTGCCTGATGTTACATTCTCTATAATGAATGCCTGATAAGTGTCCAGTAATACAGTTGCTATACGTAATGGCAGCTTGATAAGTGCCCAGTATTAGTCGCTATATGTAATGGCAACGAGATAAGTGACCAGTATTACATTCGTTATAGGTAATGACAGTATAAGTAACCAGTATTAAAATCGTTATTATGGCAGCGTGATACGTGGCCAGTATTACAATCGTTATCATGGCAGCGGTATAAGTGCCCATTTTTAGTCGCTATACGTAATGGCTGCGTGATAAATGCCCTGTATAACAGTCGCTATGAGTAATTTAAGCGTAAGAAGTGACCATTATTATAGTCGCTATGCGTAATGGCAGTGTGATAAGTGGCCATTATTACAGTCGCTATGTATAATGGCAGTGTGATAAGTGGCCATTATTACAGTCGCTATGTATAATGGCAGTGTGATAAGTGCCCAGTATTACAGTCGTTGTTATGGCAGCGTGATAAGTGGCCAGTATTACAGTTTTTATTATTTCAGCGCGATAAGTGGCCATTATTACAGTCGCTATGCGTAATGGCAGTGTGATAAGTGGCCAGTATTACAGTCGTTATTATGGCAGCGTGATAAGTGCCTAGTATTACAGTTGCTATACGTAGTGGCAGCGTAATAAGTGCCTAGTATTACAGTCGCTATACATAGTGGCAGCATAAGTGCCTAGTATTACAGTCGCTATATGTAGTGGCAGTGTGATAAGTGCCTAGTATTACAGTCGCTATACATAGTGGCAGCATGATAAGTGCCTAGTATTACAGTCGCTATATGTAGTGTCAGCGTAATAAGTGCCTAGTATTACAGTCGCTATACGTAGTGTCAGCGTAATAAGTGCCTAGTATTACAGTCGCTATATGTAGTGTCAGTGTAATAAGTGCCTAGTATTACAGTCGCTATACATAGTGGCAGCATGATAAGTGGCCATTATTACAGTCGCTATATGTAGTGTCAGCGTAATAAGTGCCCAGTATTACAGTCGCTATACGTAGTGTCAGCGTAATAAGTGCCTAGTATTACAGTCGCTATATGTAGTGTCAGTGTAATAAGTGCCTAGTATTACAGTCGCTATACATAGTGGCAGCATGATAAGTGCCTAGTATTACAGTCGCTATACGTAGTGGCAGCGTAATAAGTGCCTAGTATTACAGCCGCTATACGTAGTGGCAGTGTGATAAGTGCCTAGTATTACAGTCGGTATACGTAGTAGCAGCGTAATAAGTGCCTAGTATTACAGTCGCTATATGTAGTGTCAGCGTAATAAGTGCCTAGTATTACAGTCGCTATATGTAGTGGCAGCATAATAAGTGCCCAGTATTGCAGTCGCTATACGTAATAGCAGCTTGATATGTGTCCTATGTTCCAGTTGTGTTCTTTGTTTTCCCTTGCCATAGCCCCTTTATAAAGCTGATTTCCTGTCGTATGCCCCCCAATCTGATGACACCCGGCCGTCTGATTGCGGTCCCCTGGCAGAGAGCCACGACTGGGAACATTTCAAGCCAAAGTCTTTCCGTGCTGCAGTGGGAAGGTTCAGCCTCCTCTTCCAGGACATGGATCTGGTAAGGGCTGCGCGTGGTACTGGCGTTATATGGACGCGTATAGGTCATGGAGAGGACAAGCGTTATACCTGGATCACAGGTTACTGTCCAGCGAGAATCTGTCTTACGTGACCCTGACTGGTCGCTACCCTGGGACTGGCCGAGCTGCCTGTCTGGGTCGCTACCCTGGGACTGGCCGAGCTGCCTGTCTGGGTCGCTACCCTGGGACTGGCCGAGCTGCCTGTCTGGGTCGCTACCCTGGGACTGGCCGAGCTGCCTGTCTGGGTCGCTACCCTGGGACTGGCCGAGCTGCCTGTCTGGGTCGCTACCCTGGGACTGGCCGAGCTGCCTGTCTGGGTCGCTACCCTGGGACTGGCCGAGCTGCCTGTCTGGGTCGCTACCCTGGGACTGGCCGAGCTGCCTGTCTGGGTCGCTACCCTGGGACTGGCCGAGCTGCCTGTCTGGGTCACTACCCTGGGACTGGCTGAGCTAGTAACAGGCCGGGGTGTATAATGTCACCTGTGATAGATGCTGTAGTGGGTATAGATAGACTAGGCAGTGTCTCCCTTTGCTGGGGGTCTCTTTCCTAAACACAACGAGTGGCCAAGTGTCCAGTTCCTGAGCTTATGGAGAGTGCTCAGCTCTGATTCATAGATATCTATTTATCTGCCCAATCACATAATACGCTGGTACCTTCATCAGGTACCAAGTGTTACAGGATTTCCGTCACTTACCTGGGTATCTGCCCTATGTGCCCTGGGCTCTAGCACCCACCTCCAGGACTAAATCCAGCTCCTGCTGCTCACAACCTCTTGGCTCCAGTGTGGAAACCAGGAGCAGCCACTTCTCTGCACTGGGACGCCTAGAACGACGTGTTTGCCCCAATCCCCATTGCCCAGTAGCTGGCTGTGGCACTACCAGTATGTATAATGTCATACCTGCAGCAGGTTGTGGTGTTTGTGGCCTGATTCAGGGATGTAAGTACATATCCGATATTTGGGGGTCTGTGCATATGCAGATAGGGTCCTGTGTGATCGGTTGCAGTCCCCCCATCACTGACATGCTGCAGCGTTTGGGGGGCCACGCCTGGGACCGTTGTAGAAAATGAGGGACTGTCGCCCCCGTCTAGTTGGCATGCAGATCCCAGGGTCTGCGTTGTAAATTTCCTGTGTACTACTGCCCCATAGCCTGATGTCCATGTTATACCTGTGTGTTCCTGTCTCTCCCTCAGAGGACATTCCAGCGTCTGCACAGCAGGGAGCCTGTCAGGAGGATGCAAGCCAATGAGATGAAGGGTGACCTAAACATGGAGCGCGTGCAGCTGGAGGCCGTACACAAGGTGAGGGTCCCGCTTCTTGTGTCCCCCGGGATAGTCCCAACAGTGCCGCAAGGGAACCATGGCTGGGGTGTAAATGAATGATTGATGTCTCCTCTAGGAGAGAGAGAGATAGTCAGGTGCATAAATATTGAGACATTGACAGAATTTTCATATTTTGGCCTCTATTCACCACCACAATGGCTGTGAAATGAAACAAACAAGATGTGCTTTACCTGCAGACTTTCAGATTTAGTTTGAGGGTAATTACATCCAAATCAGGTGAACGGTGTAGGAATTACAACGGGTTCTATATGTGCCTCCCACTTTTTAAGGGGCCAAAAGTAATGGGACAAACTAAACAATCCTAAATCTAACTTTCACTTTTTAATACTTTGTTGCAAATCCTTTGCAGGCAATTACAGCCTGAAGTCTGGAACGCATAGACATCACCAGACGCTGGGTTTCATCCCTGGTGATGCTTTGCCAGGCCTCTACTGCAAATGTCTTCAGTTCCTGCTTGTTCTTGGGGCATTTTCCCTTCAGTTTTGTCTTCATCAAGTGAAATGCATGCTCAATCGGATTCAGGTCAGGGGATTGACTTGGCCATTGCATAACATTCCACTTTTTAGCCTTAAAAAACTCTTTGGTTGCTTTCGCAGTATGCTTCGGGTCATTGTCCATCTGCACTGTGAAGCGCCGTCCAATGAGTTCTGAAGCATTTGACTGAATATGAGCATATAATATTGCCCGAAACACTTCAGAATTCATTCTGCTGCTTTCGTCAGCAGTCACATCATCAATAAATACAAGGGAACCAGTTCCATTGGCAGCCATACATGCCCACGCCATGACACTACCACCACCATGCTTCACTGATGAGGTGGTATGTTTTGGATCATGAGCAGTTCCTTTCCTTCTCCATACTCTTCTCATCACTCTGGTACAAGTTGATCTTTGTCTCATCTGTCCATAGGATGTTGTTCCAGAACTGTAATGGCTTTTTTAGATGTTGTTTGGAAAACTCTAATCTGGTCTTCCTGTTTTTGTGGCTCACCAATGGTTTACATCTTGTGGTGAACCCTCTATATTCACTCTTGTGAAGTCTTCTCTTGATTGTTGACTTTGACACATATACATCTACCTCCTGGAGAGTGTTCTTGATTTGGCCAACTGTTGTGAAGGGGTTTTTCTTGACCAGGGAAATAATTCTTTTGTCATCAACCACAGTTGTTTTCCATGGTCTTCCGGGTCTTTTGGTGTTGCTGAGCTCTCCGGTGCGTTCTTTCTTTTTAAGAGTGTTCCAAACAGTTGATTTGGCCACACCTAATGTTTTTGCTATCTCTCTGATGGGTTTGTTTTGATTTTTCAGCCTAATGATGGCTTAACTGATAGTCACAGCTGTTTGGATCTCATATTGAGAGTTGACAGCAACTGATTCCAAATGCAAATGTCACACCTAGAATCAACTCCAGACCTTTTACCTGCTTATAGATAATGAAATAATGAGGGAATAGCCCACACCTGTCCATGAAATAGCTTTTGAGTTGATAGTCCCATTACTTTTGGCCCCTTAAAAAGTGGGAGGCACATATAGAAAATGTTGTAATTCCTACACCGTTCACCCGATTTGGATGTAATTACCCTCAAATTAAATCTGAAAGTCTGCAGGTAAATCACATCTTGTTTATTTCATTTCAAAGCCATTGTGGTGGTGAATAGAGGCCAAAATCTGAAAATTCTGTCAATGTCCCAATATTTATGCACCTGACTGTGTGTATATGTATGTATGTATGTGTGTGTGTGTGTGTATATATATATATATATATATATTTACTGTAGATATATACATGTGTTCTTCCCCCAGGTCCGCTTCAGCCCTAACTTGGACTCGTACCCCTGGATTGTGTCGGGTGGGCACTCGGGCCTGGTGAGAGTGCACTGTGTTCGGGGCCTGGTGTCTTCAGTGGGACAGAAGATGCTGCAGGAGAAGAGCTCCCAGTTCCGGGCCATGTATGAGGACACTGAGACGCTGGGAGAGTGTGATTACAGCCCTGAGGTGCAGCATTGTGTGGTGCAGGTCTAGCGTCCACGTGGTGCGGGCAGGGCTGGCCGCGTCATTCCGATCACGCTGTGTCGCCATGTCTGGGGTCATTAAGTCACCTCTGTGGGTTTTTTTTTTTTTACATTGTTTTTAAATGCGCATTTGTACATGTTCCGTACACAGGTCATGCAGCACCCAATCAGAGACCTGCGCTCGTGATGTTCCGTACACAGGTCATGCAGCACTTCGTACAGTAATAGCCCAGGAACGTCACAGGCATAGACAGAGTCCATTCAGAGACCTGCACTGCTGATGCTCCGTACACACGTCATGCAGAGCCCAATCAGAGACCTGCGCTCGTGATGTTCCGTACACAGGTCCTGCAGAGCCCAATCAGAGACCTGCGCTTGTGATGTTCCGTACACACGTCATGCAGAGCCCAATCAGAGACCTGCGCTGCTGATGCTCCGTACACACGTCAAGCAGAGCCCAATCAGAGACCAGCGCTGCTGATGCTCCGTACACACGTCATACAGAGCCCAATCAGAGACCTGCGCTGCTGATGCTCCGTACACACGTCATGCAGAGCCCAATCGGAGACCTGCGCTGCTGCTGATCCGTACACACGTCATGCAGAGCCCATTCAGAGACCTGCGCTGCTGATGTTCCGTACACACGTCATGCAGAGCCCATTCAGAGACCTGCGCTGCTGATGTTCCGTACACACGTCATGCAGAGCCCATTCAGAGACCTGCGCTGCTGCTGATCCGTACACACGTCATGCAGAGCCCATTCAGAGACCTGCGCTGCTGATGTTCCGTACACACGTCATGCAGAGCCCATTCAGAGATTCAGAGACCTGCGCTGCTGATGTTCCGTACACACGTCATGCAGAGCCCATTCAGAGACCTGTGCTGCTGATGTTCCGTACACACGTCATGCAGAGCCCATTCAGAGACCTGCGCTGCTGCTGATCCGTACACACGTCATGCAGAGCCCAATCAGAGACCTGCGCTGCTGATGCTCCATACACACGTCATGCAGAGCCCAATCAGAGACCTGCGCTGCTGATGCTCCGTACACACGTCATACAGAGCCCAATCTGATGGTTCTGTTACACGGGACTGTACGTGGCCGGTTTGTATGTAGATAATAGGCTCCTGGTACATTAGCTCTCCCAAATTTTACTGAATGTCATCGCTCACATTGAGCGCCGTACGGGGGGGGAGGGGAATTTCTGGACGTTTATTAAAGTGTGACTTTTTCTACTTGTGTTTGTGTGATTGTTGTATATAAGGAATGGAGGTGTGTGTGGGGGCGTTTGTGTATAGGCGTGGATGTGTATGTATGGGCATGTGTTTTCGCGTGTGTGTGGTGTGGACGTGTGTGTTCGCGTGCGTTTGTGTATAGGTGTGGATGTGTGTGGTTTGTGTGTGTGTGGACATGTGCGTTTGTGCACAGGTGTGTGTGGTGTGGTGTGGATGTGTATGGGTGTGGTTTGTGTGTGTGTGGACGCGTGCGTTTGTGTATAGGTGTGGATGTGTATGGGTGTGGTTTGTGTGTGTACGCGTGTGTTTGTGTATAGGTGTGTGCATACACTTGTGTGTGTGGACGTGTGCGTTTGTGTATAGGTGTGTGTGTTGGCCATACCTGTGGCTTGGTGTTTATACCAGAACTATCACACAGTCTGTTTCATTGTCTTTATTGTATATAAAACACGAGCACATGAAGAGTTTGGTACAAATATACAGTCACAACAGTGTCACAAACGCCATGTATACAGCCAGCAGGGGTCCTCACCAGTCCGGCCGGGGGCTGCTCACACGACGAGCCCTTTTCGGCGGCTGGAGATGGACCTCCCTGACATACAATAACACAGAAGTGCACACTTATACCACAGACACATAGAACACGGGGAAAACCCAGAAAGGCTGCATCATCCGTGCATGTCCTGCACTCACACTTACTCTGAGGAGCATGGTGCGGAACCTCAGAGCCATCTCTCAGACATCGGGGGCTGGAGAGGGGCATAAGCTGGATTTCTCCTGGGTGCAGACATTATGTGGATTTTGGCAGCACTGGGAGGAAATGTCAGCTCTGTGACACAATCTTTCATCACGACACGGAGATGCTACAGGCTGCCGGTAAGGACCTGACTGGTCTCTGTCCTCCTGCGGGTACCGATAAAGATCAGCGGCAGCCCCTGTCCTTACAGATGTGTCCCCATACATCTAGCCTGCTTGCGCGTTAAACAGCCCTTCTAGTCTCGCCATGTCGTGGCGTTATGCGGTAGCGCTGAGCGTCTTTTTACCTTCAAATGCGTCTTATTCACACAGTGAAGCGAATAGAGAGCACAAGCCGCTTCTGCTGAGTAAAATGATATGCAGCATGCCTATGTTCTCTGTGTGTGTATGTACATGTGATGTGAATAGATAGCACAGGCAGCTTCTGCTGAGTAAAATGATATGCAGCATGTGAGACGCTACGTTAGTGTTACAGCCACTGATAGACATGCTGCATATCATTTTACTCAGCAGAAGCTGCTTGTGCTCTCTATTCGCTTCACTGTGTGTATGAGACGCATTGAAAGGTAAAAAGACGCTCAGCGCTACCGAAACACAAAGCTCCTGTGGTATGTGTGGCACATGGAGGATAGATGTATGTGGACACGTCTGTATACATACAGTAAGTACGCTGAGGAACCCAGTGTGTCCTCCTGCCTATAGGAGTTGGTGCTGATATTATACATAGAAGGTAAATCGCTGAGGACCGTAGTGTCCTGTGCTGTGTCATTGGACATGTCACTGGCACCCTTACAATGTAGAATG
The DNA here is from genome assembly GCA_031769625.1 of Taudactylus pleione. NCBI lineage: Eukaryota > Metazoa > Chordata > Amphibia > Anura > Myobatrachidae > Taudactylus > Taudactylus pleione. Next base: position 293,696 of record JAUIMM010002161.1, on the reverse strand, counting down.
GGTCAGGGATGAAGACCTCACCAAGTCTGAGTACAGGTGTAGGACATAAGACCTGAGAGCTGCGATGCACACCCCGTCCTGTCCTATGTGTGGCTGATACACGCTCGGTGTCTGGGTATCGGCAGAGCTCCCGTTTCTGCTGCTGTGAGATGTGGTACTATATTGCTTCGTGCGGTTCCAGCTACACATTAATCAGTATAGGCCGCCGACATGACATAGCGAGATCAGGCAAATAAGTGGTCTATGTACTAAGCCTTGGAGGGAAATAAATAGCACCAACCAATCAGCTCCTCTCACTGTACAGGCTATGTTTGGAAAATGACAGTTATGAGCGGATTGGTTGGTATTTTACCTCTGTCCACTTTATCTCTCTCCAAAGCTTAGTACACAGACCCCCGCGTCTGACTGGACACAACGTATAATGACAGCAGCTGCCATCTTCTTCCTCTGTTATATGTTGGGTAACGGTGCAAGCAGCAGAACATGGATAGAAATTATGGCTGTTTTAATTAACATTGGGGGTGGTCTTAATCTGCGCAAGTATTATTGCACAGCCACTGAAATGGCGGACACCATGTGGTAAATGGTAACGCATGGCTGTCTGCAGCGTCACGACGGGACAGCGAGGACAGCACTATGTACTTGCTTTGCCAAGAACCCATTAAATTAGTGTTGTGGGTAAATCTTTGTTCTGATTATATCAAACACTTACACCAGGGAGAGACCATTCCCTAATTACACATGGTGTTACCCCTCCCTCCCCCCAATATTATACTGTCTATGAGCCATGTCTGCAATGTGCCTGGATCAATCGCATCGTATCCGCAAACTGCGCCATCTATCGGCAAGCCCAGAGACAGCGGCGTAAGTCCCGTCCCTACCGGCAGCCTGGCCAGACACAAACACTGAGGAGACACAGATTAAAGCTCTCACTTCACGAGACACAACAGATTGCACAATATCCGACCAAGGTGGGTGCTCACGTATATATGGTGTCACGCTGGTGACGGAACATCACGCTTCACTTTGGAATGTTGGCTGAACTCTGCATAGGCGAAGTGGAAAGTCGAACCAGAGATGGGCGAGAACTTTAGGTCGCAGCCACAGAGAGGAGGGTGGTTAATGGTGATAAATGGAATTACTCCCTGGTACAGTGTGCTTCCGTCCCTGTTTCTAAAGCATTAAGGTGAATTTTATTCCTTCCGAGAAGAAGCCTAGAGACCAGGTGTAATCTGCAGCGAGACTCTGTACAGTATCCTGCGAGAGGGGCTTCTCACCGCTTCCCACACATCTGATGGCTTCAGTCTAGCACAGTGATTCCAAACCTCGGTCCTCAAAGCACACTAACAGTCCTGGTTTTTATTGATATACATGACTGTGCACAGACGGGTAAATCAAAATAACCAAGGTATTAATTAAGTCACTTGTGCTCAAGTATGGCTATCCCTAAACCTGGACTGTTAGTGTGCTTTGAGGACGGTGGTTGGGAACCCCTGGTCTAGCAGATTAATGCTGCCTGGATATGGCACATGCTACTCTACGGGACATGAGACCTGTAACTCAGTACTGGCCATTATTGTGTTTCTGATGTAAAGACTGAAGTCACCTGAGACCTTATTCCAACCTTAACAGGACCCTGGCACTAATGCATTGCCAAACACATGCAGGCATGATGGAGCTGACTTCTGCTGTACGGTAACTGGCATTACCCTGCCAGCGGGGATGGTGATTAGCCCCAAATAACCATCAGCTGTTCCCATAGGAGTCCACGGCACTTTTCTTAGTTGCCTCCTACTGGGATGGCTGTGCTCCTCAGGGAGCTTTCCATCCATCTATGGTCTCTCATTACTGAAAGATGTAAGGAGAGGGGTATAGAGGAGATTCGGAGGCATTATGCATGTGATAACAGTGTCATGGTTCAGGAAGCAGGGTACCATGACGGGCAAAGCACACCAAAGCCCACATGGGGAAAATCTGTCATGTTCTGATGAGACCATGACTGAACTTTCTGACCTTCTTTCTGAAAGATACACCTGGTACAAATACATCACGCTAGGAGCACCAGAGCCAGTGTGACGCTTTGGGGTGGCATAGAGGGCATCCAGGGAAGCTCAGAATAGCGCTCAGACACCTGGAGAGGAATTTTACCTTCCAGCATGGTAACAAAGCTCACCTCTACGTTCACCGGAGTATGGGGTCTGAAGGAAGACGGAAGCCTCCAAATGGTCCAGCCAGAAACCAGGCCTCACCCCTACACTGACAGCTGTGGAATAATCTATAGAGGACTGCGCACAGGAGACCCCCCCTCCTCCCCCAATGCTTACAGGGACGAATGGGAAATATTGCAAAGTCCAGGTGCAGAAGAGGTATAATAATATAACAACAGCTAAACAGGCTTCCAAAAATAGTATTGCTTAAGGGGTGTGCACACTTATGCAACTAGCTTGTTATAAGTGTTTTTATATTTTTACTTCTTTGACTTTAAAATGTAATTATTTACATTTGCACTTTGTTGGTTTTATGGAATAAGGTTGTGACTTATCTTTACATCACATAAACTTACAATGGTAGTAAGGGTGTGTGTGTGTATACATATATATATATATATATATATACACACACATAGATATACATACACAATCAGGTGCATAAATATTGGGACATTTACAGAATTTTAATATTTTGGCCTCTATTCACCACCACAATGGCTTTGAAATGAAACAAACAAGATGTGCTTTACCTGCAGACTTTCAGATTTAATTCGAGGGTAATTACATCCAATGGTGAATGGTGTAGGAATTACAACGGTTTCTATATGTGCCTCCCACTTTTTAAGGGGCCAAAAGTAATGGGACTATCAACGCAAAAGCTATTTCATGGACTGGTTTGGGCTTTCATTATAAATTAAGCAGGTAAAAGGTCTGGAGTTGATTCTAGGTGTGACATTTGCATTTGGAATCAGTTGCTGTCGACTCTCAATATGAGATTCAAAGAGCTGTGACTATCAGTGAAGCCATCATTAGGCTGAAAAATCAAAACAAACCCATCAGAGAGATAGCAAAAACATTAGGTGTGGCCAAATCAACTGTTCGGTGCGTTCTTTCCTCTTAAGAATGTTCCAGAGAGCTCAGCAACGCCAAAAGATCTGGAAGACCACGGAAAACAACTGTGGTGGATGACAGAAGAATTATTTCCCTGGTGAAGAAAAACCCCTTCACAACAGTTGGCCAAATCAAGAACACTCTCCAGGAGGTAGATGTATATGTGTCAAAGTCAACAATCAAGAGAAGACTTCACAAGAGTGAATATAGAGGGTTCACCACAAGGTGTAAACCATTGGTGAGCCACAAAACAGGAAGACCAGATTAGAGTTTGCCAAACAACATCTAAAAAAGCCATTACAGTTCTGGAACAACATCCTATGGACAGATGAGACAAAGATCAACTTGTACCAGAGTGATGGGAAGAGAAGAATATGGAGAAGGAAAGGAACTGCTCATGATCCAAAACATACCACCTCATCAGTGAAGCATGGTGGTGGTAGTGTCATGGCGTGGGCATGTATGGCTAACAATGGAACTGGTTCCCTTGTATTTATTGATGATGTGACTGCTGACAAAAGCAGCAGAATGAATTCTGAAGTGTTTCGGGCAATATTATATGCTCATATTCAGTCAAATGCTTCAGAACTCATTGGACGGCGCTTCACAGTGCAGATGGACAATGACCCGAAGCATACTGCAAAAGCAACCAAAGAGTTATTTAAGGCTAAAAAGTGGAATGTTATGCAATGGCCAAGTCAATCCCCTGACCTGAATCTGACTGAGCATACATTTCACTTGATGAAGACAAAACTGAAGGGAAAATGCCCCAAGAACAAGCAGGAACTGAAGACATTTGCAGTAGAGGCCTGGCAGAGCATCACCAGGGATGAAACCCAGCGTCTGGTGATGTCTATGCGTTCCAGACTTCAGGCTGTAATTGCCTGCAAAGGATTTGCAACAAAGTATTAAAAAGTGAAAGTTAGATTTAGGATTGTTTAGTTTGTCCCATTACCTTTGGCCCCTTAAAAAGTGGGAGTCACATAGAGAAACCGTTGTAATTCCTACACCGTTCACCTGATTTGGATGTAATTACCCTCAAATTAAATCTGAAAGTCTGCAGGTAAAGCACATCTTGTTTGTTTCATTTCAAAGCCATTGTGGTGGTGACTAGAGGCCAAAATATGAGAATTCTGTCACTGTCCCAATATTTATGCACCTGACTCTGTGTGTGTGTGTGTATATGTGTATGTATGTGTATATATATATATATATATATATATACACACACACACACACATATATATCTTCAAAGAGCAGGGAAAGGCAAAATACTGAGAGCAGCGGGCAGAAGAGTTTGGCTACTTACACTGAGTGTAGCTGTAGTTTCCGCGAGTGCCATATATGAGCTGCAGATGTGCAGTCAGACAAACTCTGTATAAGATAAATAATTATGATGGTATCACACTGTCCTCTTAGTGTTACACTGGCCTCGCTGGCTGACACTATACCGTGTGACTGGACATACTGGAGTCAGCCATTTTGTAGGAGGAGCTAATGCCATCACTGGGACTTGCACCCTACAGGGCAGAGTGTTGTCACTATGGGGCTGCCCAGTGTAAGTACAGTGTGAGTGCACAGGATAACTGGTGGGGTTGTGTATGGTCATTCATCTATTGCTGGATTTGAGGACTGTAACTGGGGTACTGTACTTCCTCTGCCCCCACCTGGCAGTAACCATCGGCAGCACTTTCTCTTATCGTTCAGTTATACTTCCTAGAACAGTCCTAAGCTTAGTTCTCTAGAAGAACATAACAGACGCACTGAATACACTTAGTGAATAACCAGAGCTGACTTAGCCTCTCCAGCACTGACATTAAGAGATAATCATAAATGTATTAACCACATCCAAATTATGTGACCCCCCTAAGACTTAATCCAGAAACTACAATCACCCAACCAGTGGGCCAATTGCAAAGCCAGCATGATGTACTGCGGCAGCATGGTGGCGCCAAGTTGCCATGGCGATGATGTAATGTGGGTCCTCTCAGATAAGATTAATGTATGTGATATTTTCCTGTGGGATTCTCCAGAATAAATACTGATGATGGCTCCCTCTGTAACATTTGATGCCACTCTAGGATCTAAACGTATTTGTATCTATACCAAATGGTCTCTTTTTACCCAGAATGCATCACTGATCTGCCATAATGCTGGCACATTCTATGACACACGTTTCACTGCTGGTGACAGTATGTCTCTCCTGATAGTGATGGGCAGAGGAGGACAGTGTCTCTGCCGCTAGTGATGGGCAGAGGAGGACAGTGTCTCTCCTGCTAGTGATGGGCAGAGGAGGACAGTGCCTCTGCCGCTAGTGATGGGCAGAGGACAGTGTCTCTCCCGCTAGTTATGGGCAGGGGAGGACAGTGTCTCACCCGCTAGTGATGGGCAGAGGAGGACCGTGTCTCTCCTGCTACTGATGGGCAGAGGAGGACAGTGTGTCTCCCGCTAGTGATGGGCAGAGGAGGACAGTGTCTCTCCCGCTAGTGATGGGCAGAGGAGGGACGGTGTCTCTCCCGCTAGTGATGGGCAGGGGAGGACGGTGTCTCTCCCGCTAGTTATGGGCAGGGGAGGACGGTGTCTTTCCCGCTAGTTATGGCTAGGGGAGGACGGTGTCTCTCCCGCTATTTATGGGCAGGGGAGGACGGTGTCTCTCTCGCTAGTGATAGGCAGAGGAGGACGGTGTTTCTGTCACTAGTGATGGGCAGGGTGTTAGACATTTCATAGAGCTGAATTATTTGGTCCACTGACTATTTGACTTATTTGCTCACTTGCAATAAGGGAATGTTTGCTCCATTAATTATGTGATGGAAGGAAACATGTGCTTGGTGTGTTATCTAGATTCCAAAAAGATATGATCATACTGTAGAAAAAGCAAATAGACAAAGTACAAATGGTCTGAAACTCATGTGTCTGCAACTACGACCAAGCAATCTCTGGTTCTACTCTGGGTGACAGATGGAAAATTTTGAAGAAGGCATTTTGGTTATCCAGTGGGATCCTGGCACTGTGGACATACTGACATATCTTCCAGATATTTCTCCACCTGGATTGTACTATTGAAGAGCTCAAACTTTGTCTGAAGGAGTTCTGTGGCCTCTCGGAGAATGGCATCCGCTTCGCAGATCTCATCTGAGGGTACAAACACACACAGACACGTCTTTTCAGTACTTAGACTTTCTCACTGTAGCTGTACTCTACACCAGGGGTGGGCCCCAGTTCTTAAGGACCTCTATCAGTTCACATTGCTTAGACCACCTAGGTGCACTGTCTGGGTGTATTTATTGTCAATTGTCCCATTTTAAAGCTCTAAAGGTGGTTTGGAAAACATGAACTGCTAGTGGTACTGGAGGATCAGTTTGGTAATCACTGCTCTATATGTGGTTCTAGAGAGTTTGTAAGCCCACCAGCATCCATAACCTGAAGCATTTCTGTAAAGACGAATGGGCCAAATCTCCTCCAAGCCAATGTGCCGGGCTGACCAACTATTGCCATCAATCTTTCATTGCAGTCAGTGCTTCTCAAGGGCGAAGACACCATTTACTGAGGTGTGGTCCACATCCTTTATACAACAAAGACATAGTATTTTTGGTACTCCCCATTAAATCTACTTCTCTTACTCCATCTGGGAAACTGATGCGCCGGCTCCTCTATATCCCATGATTGTCAGACTACTCTAATTTGTTGCCAAGTCCCCGCCTGTAACCCTTCAGTCCCAATAGAGCCAACCAAATGTCAGTTATTACTTAATAAAGGTGAGCTACAAATAAACATTCAACCTGCCAAACATGGGGACATTCCAAAGCGGCCCCTGGGGGCGGGTTCACTCAGCCAAAGCCATGCACAAAGCTGACGTCTCTATCCGCAAACATGCGAAACTTGTCATATTTAGTAGAAGTAAGAACAGTGGATCGGATGGCATAGTGTCATGCTGATCAAGATGTGCCCACGGGTCTGGTAGTATGAGCAACAAATACATTTACCTGAAGTATGGCTGGCGAATAGTAGGTGTGATCCATCTGGCCACGGATTGTTTTGTTTCATTTGTGGGCATCACAGAAAAATGAGGGTACTGTCAGTGAGACTGAACAAAGCTGATCTGTCCACCTAGAACATGAAAGCCAAAAACAAAATCTTTGGCTGAAGAGAGAGACCTGTTTGTAGGACAGGCTGGTCCTGATGGAAAACCAAGTATAGTGATCGGCACAAACACAAGAGGGCTGACAATTTGGACACTTATCTGGCAGAAGAGATTACCAAAAGGAAAGACAACTTTCAGGTAAGAAACTTGAAGTCCATAAAATCAAATAGCTCAAAGAGCCAACCAAAATAAGGACCCACAGCACTGGTGGAACTTTTGGCAGATGGACATGAAACACTTCCTGAAGGAACATTTGAACCCACAATGGAAGTCAGTTTCCTTTGAAAAAAGATGGAGAAAGACGATACCTGCACCTTCAGTGAGGCAAGCTTCAATCCACATTCCAAGTCATCTTGCAAGAATGAGAAGAGACCAGCTAACTTAAAGGCTGAAGTGTGCAGTGTCACGACCAGGGTTTCTGGGCATAGGGGACGAGTATTACCTGTGAGGGCGCTGTGGAGTGGTCCTTCCGGCGGAGGGGCTGGTGTCTGGCGTTGGCTGTGCGAAGTGTTCCGTGGGCACTGTGTCATTCTGGCCGGGGTAAGCCTGGTGGTGTTTCCATTCCGCTCTGGTATGGGTGCCGCCATCTTGCCTCTGGTCATGTGACTTTGCTGCTCCAGTCCTGGCGTGTCACATGCTCTCTCTGACCTATCATGATTCTGCACTGGGTACTTAAGGGAGTTCAGAGCTTCCCATAGTTGCCAGTGCAATGTGTTTCACAGCGTATGCTGTGAGAGAGTTCCTGTGCTCCTGTAAACCTGCCTGTTTGAGTGCTCGCCTGTGCTCCTGCTGGATCCCAGCTTCCAAGTAGCCTGCACCACTCTGCCTGCTCCCAGTCTCCTGCTGGAACCATCCTGCACCTTCTACTTACCCTTTCCCTGCCGAAGGACCTGTGTGTACAGTTAACCCTGAACCTACGGTGCCTCCATTTACCTAGCTCTCTGTTTCTACACTGAGCCATCTCAGTACAACTCTCCACTTAATTCTTCAGCTGCTGCTATTCTAATTACTCCATTACCTCTCCGGATTTCACCTCACCAGTTTCAATCTGTAATGTTATCCTGTCTGCAGCCTTGCAGTGACCATATGGATTACAAAGACTTTTATTAGTTCTGCCACTAGCTGGACATTACCTATACATACTTCACTACAGTTTCTAATCATCACCCTCCTCTTACATTCTGGACTTTATTTTATTATACGTGTACATGTCTGCAAGTTCACCCATTAAAAAACCCACTTTTCAATTTAAATCTGTTCAAGTGTCTGCTCCTATTTCCACCCCGGGTCCACAACAAACTCAGATCCTAACATGCAGATTTTTGCACTCGCACCAAGAAATATATTTCTTCCAAAAGCTGCAGTGGTTTCTTAGAAGATACCAGTTTTCTAGCTCCAATCAATATTTGGATGACACGGTGAGAAAAACCCTTTACATCAGAGTATAATTTCTTCAACAGTCATTCTGTTAAAGCCAACTGAGCTCAGTCTGGATGGAAGAAGGAACCTTGAACTTAGAAGATCTACCCAGTCTCCACAGAGGTTCTGCTGCCAGAATAAGAATATTGGCCAGTCCAATACAACAAGAATGACTGGGATCCTCTTTTCCTTGAACTTCTAGAGGACATGTGGAATCATGGTAATCAGCGTTAAAAGATAACCTAGATGGTCTATCCAAGGTCACTCCTTTAGATGAACAGCATGCTGGCTGAGATACTTGGCATCCCAGTTTTCTACACCTCGGATGAAGACCATTGACATCACCAGAACTTACCTCTTTGCCCAGCGAAAGATCTTGGTTGCCTTTGCTATCGTCAAAAAGATTTGGGCCCTCCCTTGGTGGTTTTATGTACTGTACATACACATGGCATTGTCGGATATAATCCAAAAGGGTCTGCTCCAAAGATATGGCAGAGCTTGAAGCAAAGCACTTAGAAATGCTCTTTAAAAGAGTCCAGAAAAGAGTAGCAATAACCCAGTGAAACTGTTAAAGCAATAAAACAAACCAGAAGTGACGGTCAAGAACTAAAACCTTGCACGACTGAGCATGAGGGAGGGAACGCAGTGTCCCCCAGCCCGATTAAGGGAAAAGGATTCAACGATAAGTGACCAAAATTCCTCTTCTCTGGCAGCAAGGCTGGGGGACTCTGGACCATGGGACGTTCAACAGCCACCCCAGGGAAACAAATACTCAGGCTACCATACCAGAGAAACTGTATGCCCAAAATGGGTGTCCCCAGAGAAAAAAACCTGAAAGCAGTAAAAACAAGCAAACGTGTGGACAGAGGACCTGGTAGCTACATGACAGACCTCTCCTGCCTATGCCCCGTGTCAGCCTGTCCAGGAAGTCTCCACCGTCCATGGAATGCGCTGACACCCGGTCCGATGCCGCTCGCCCTACTCTAGAATAAGCCTGAGTGATGACCAAGGGGATCTAATGTGCAATGGTCTGCTGTGTAGCCGGCCAACCATGTTTATGTGCGTCGTAAAGAACACACAGAGAAACTGCGGCGGACAGAAGTCTTGTCCAAGTAAATATGCTCAGATGACACCGAGCAGATCTAGAAGAAGGAAAACAGAAATAAAAGACAATTTGCTGGTTTAAGTGAAAACCCTAAACAATAGCCATAAGGAAAAGCAACGGAAGCCACACATACAGCACAATGAGAGGGAGACAGCAGATAACCCGCCCTCTATCCTGTGACATCACACCAGGGCCCACACATACAGACAGCAGATAACCCGCCCTCTATCCTGTGACATCACACCTGGGCCCACACATACACCACAATGAGAGGGAGACAGCAGATAACCCGCCCTCTATCCTGTGACATCACACCTGGGCCCACACATACAGCACAATGACAGGGAGACAGCAGATAACCCGCCCTCTATCCTGTGACATCACACCTGGGCCCACACATACACCACAATGACAGGGAGACAGCAGATAACCCGCCCTCTATCCTGTGACATCACACCTGGGCCCACACATACAGCACAATGACAGGGAGACAGCAGATAACCCGCCCTCTATCCTGTGACATCACACCTGGGCCCACACATATAGACAGCAGATAACCCGCCCTCTATCCTGTGACATCACACCTGGGCCCACACATACAGCACAATGACAGGGAGACAGCAGATAACCCGCCCTCTATCCTGTGACATCACACCTGGGCCCACACATACAGCACAATGACAGGGAGACAGCAGATAACCCGCCCTCTATCCTGTGACATCACACCTGGGCCCACACATACAGCACAATGACAGGGAGACAGCAGATAACCCGCCCTCTATCCTGTGACATCACACCTGGGCCCACACATACAGCACAATGACAGGGAGACAGCAGATAACCCGCCCTCTATCCTGTGACATCACACCTGGGCCCACACATACAGCACAATGACAGGGAGACAGCAGATAACCCGCCCTCTATCCTGTGACATCACACCTGGGCCCACACATACAGCACAATGACAGGGAGACAGCAGATAACCCGCCCTCTATCCTGTGACATCACACCTGGGCCCACACATACAGCACAATGACAGGGAGACAGCAGATAACCCGCCCTCTATCCTGTGACATCACACCAGGGCCCACACATACAGCACAATGACAGGGAGACAGCAGATAACCCGCCCTCTATCCTGTGACATCACACCTGGGCCCACACATATAGACAGCAGATAACCCGCCCTCTATCCTGTGACATCACACCTGGGCCCACACATACAGCACAATGACAGGGAGACAGCAGATAACCCGCCCTCTATCCTGTGACATCACACCTGGGCCCACACATACAGCACAATGACAGGGAGACAGCAGATAACCCGCCCTCTATCCTGTGACATCACACCTGGGCCCACACATACAGCACAATGACAGGGAGACAGCAGATAACCCGCCCTCTATCCTGTGACATCACACCTGGGCCCACACATACAGCACAATGACAGGGAGACAGCAGATAACCCGCCCTCTATCCTGTGACATCACACCTGGGCCCACACATACAGCACAATGACAGGGAGACAGCAGATAACCCGCCCTCTATCCTGTGACATCACACCTGGGCCCACACATACAGCACAATGACAGGGAGACAGCAGATAACCCGCCCTCTATCCTGTGACATCACACCTGGGCCCACACATACAGCACAATGACAGGGAGACAGCAGATAACCCGCCCTCTATCCTGTGACATCACACCAGGGCCCACACATACAGCACAATGACAGGGAGACAGCAGATAACCCGCCCTCTATCCTGTGACATCACACCAGGGCCCACACATACAGACAGCAGATAACCCGCCCTCTATCCTGTGACATCACACCTGGGCCCACACACACAGCACAAAGACAGGGAGACAGCAGATAACCCACCCTCTATCCTGTGACATCACACCTGGGCCCACGGAGGCATTCACTTAGGAACTTGTGATGTCAGCAGTGGACTTCCTGCTCTATTAGAGCAGGAAGTCCACTCGGGCTTGCGAGAGCAGAGACCCTACCACAGGGTCTCGTTGCGATCATAACGCTGCCTTACCAATGTGCCCCCTGCACCATAACGCTGCCTTACCAATGTGCCCCCTGCACCATAACGCTGCCTTACAAAGGTGCCCCCTGCACCATAACGCGGCCTTACCAATGTGCCCCCTGCACCATAACGCTGTCTTACCATTGTGCCCCCTGCACCATAACGCGGCCTTACCAATGTGCCCCCTGCACCACCACGCGGCCTTACCAATGTGCCCCCTGCAGCATAACGCGACCTTACCAATGTGCCCCCTGCAGCATAACGCGACCTTACCAATGTGCCCCCTGCAGCATAACGCGGCCTTACCAATGTGCCCCCTGCAGCATAACGCGGCCTTACCAATGTGCGCCCTGCAGCTTAACGCAACCTTACCAATGTGCCCCCTACACCATAACGCGACCTTACCAATGTGCCCTCTGCAACATAACACGGCTTTACCAATGTGCCCCCTGCACCATAACGCTGCCTTACCAATGTGCCCCCTGCAGCATACTGCGACCTTACCAATGTGCCCCCTGCACCATAACGCGGCCTTACCAATGTGCCCCCTGCACCGTAACGCGGCCTTACCAATGTGCCCCCTGCACCGTAAGGCAGCCTTACCAATGTGCCCCCTGCACCGTAACGCTGCCTTACCAATGTGCCCCCTGCACCATAACGCTGCCTTACCAATGTGCCCCCTGCACCATAACGCTGCCTTACCAATGTGCCCCCTGCACCATAACGCGGCCTTACCAATGTGCCCCCTGCACCATAACGCTACCTTACCAATGTGCCCCCTGCACCATAACGCTGTCTTACCATTGTGCCCCCTGCACCACCACGCGGCCTTACCAATGTGCCCCCTGCACCACCACGCGGCCTTACCAATGTGCCCCCTGCAGCATAACGCGACCTTACCAATGTGCCCCCTGCACCATAACGCGGCCTTACCATGTGCCCCCTGCAACGTAACGCGGCCTTACCAATGTGCCCCCTGCACCGTAACGCGGCCTTACCAATGTGCCCCCTGCAGCGTAACGCGGCCTTACCAATGTGCCCCCTGCACCGTAACGCGGCCTTACCAATGTGCCCCCTGCAGCGTAACGCGGCCTTACCAATGTGCCCCCTCCAGCGTAACGCTGCCTTACCAATGTGCCCCCTGCAGCGTAACGCTGCCTTACCAATGTGCCCCCTGCACCGTAACGCGGCCTTACCAATGTACCCCCTGCACCGTAACGCGGCCTTACCAATGTGCCCCCTGCACCATAACGCGGCCTTACCAATGTGCCCCCTGCACCGTAACGCGGCCTTACCAATGTGCCCCCTGCACCGTAAGGCAGCCTTACCAATGTGCCCCCTGCACCGTAACGCTGCCTTACCAATGTGCCCCCTGCACCATAACGCTGCCTTACCAATGTGCCCCCTGCACCATAACGCTGCCTTACCAATGTGCCCCCTGCACCATAACGCGGCCTTACCAATGTGCCCCCTGCACCATAACGCTACCTTACCAATGTGCCCCCTGCACCATAACGCTGTCTTACCATTGTGCCCCCTGCACCACCACGCGGCCTTACCAATGTGCCCCCTGCACCACCACGCGGCCTTACCAATGTGCCCCCTGCAGCATAACGCGACCTTACCAATGTGCCCCCTGCACCATAACGCGGCCTTACCATGTGCCCCCTGCAACGTAACGCGGCCTTACCAATGTGCCCCCTGCACCATAACGCGGCCTTACCAATGTGCCCCCTGCAGCGTAACGCGGCCTTACCAATGTGCCCCCTGCACCGTAACGCGGCCTTACCAATGTGCCCCCTGCAGCGTAACGCGGCCTTACCAATGTGCCCCCTCCAGCGTAACGCTGCCTTACCAATGTGCCCCCTGCAGCGTAACGCTGCCTTACCAATGTGCCCCCTGCACCGTAACGCGGCCTTACCAATGTACCCCCTGCACCGTAACGCGGCCTTACCAATGTGCCCCCTGCACCGTAACGCTGCCTTACCAATGTGCCCCCTGCAGCATAACGCTGCCTTACCAATGTGCCCCCTGCACCATAACGCTGCCTTACCAATGTGCCCCCTGCACCATAACGCTGCCTTACCAATGTTCCCCCTGCACCATAACGCGGCCTTACCAATGTGCCCCATAACGCGGCCATACCAATGTGCCCCCTGCACCATAACGCGGCCTTACCATTGTGCCCCCTGCACCATAACGCTGCCTTACCAATGTGCCCCTGCACCATAACGCTGCCTTACCAATGTGCCCCCTGCACCATAACGCGACCTTACCAATGTGCCCCCTGCAGCATAACGCGACCTTACCAATGTGCCCCCTGCAGCATAACGCGGCTTTACCAATGTGCCCCCTGCAGCATAACGCGGCCTTACCAATGTGCCCCCTGCAGCTTAACGCAACCTTACCAATGTGCCCCCTACACCATAACGCGACCTTACCAATGTGCCCTCTGCAACATAACACGGCTTTACCAATGTGCCCCCTGCACCATAACGCTGCCTTACCAATGTGCCCCCTGCACCATACTGCGACCTTACCAATGTGCCCCCTGCACCATAACGCGGCCTTACCAATGTGCCCCCTGCACCATAACGCGGCCTTACCAATGTGCCCCCTGCACCGTAACGCTGCCTTACCATTGTGCCCCATAACGCTGCCTTACCAAAGTGCCCCCTGCAGCACAACGCGGCCTTACCAATGTGCCCCCTGCAGCTTAACGCAACCTTACCAATGTGCCCCCTGCACCCTAACGCGGCCTTACCAATGTGCCCCCTGCACCATAACGCGGCCTTACCAATGTGCCCCCTGCACCGTAACGCGGCCTTACCAATGTGCCCCCTGCACCGTAACGCTGCCTTACCAATGTGCCCCCTGCACCGTAACGCGGCCTTACCAATGTTCCCCCTGCAGCGTAACGCGGCCTTACCAATGTGCCCCCTGCACCGAAACGCGGCCTTACCAATGTGCCCCCTGCACCATAACGCGGCCTTACCAAAGTGCCCCCTGCAGCATACCGCGACCTTACCAATGTGCCCCCTGCACCATAACGCTGCTTTACCAATGTGCCCCCTGCACCATAACGCGGCCTTACCAATGTGCCCCATAACGCTGCCTTACTAATGTGCCCCCTGCACCATAACGCTGCCTTACCAATGTGCCCCCTGCACCATAACGCTGCCTTACCAATGTGCCCCCTGCACCATAACGCGGCCTTACCAATGTGCCCCCTGCACCATAACGCGGCCTTACCAATGTGCCCCATAACGCGGCCTTACCAATGTGCCCCCTGCACCATAACGCGGCCTTACCAATGTGCCCCATAACGCGACCTTACCATTGTGCCCCCTGTACCATCAGGCGACCTTACCAATGTGCCCCATAACGCTGCCTTACCAATGTGCCCCCTGCAGCATAACGCGACCTTACCAATGTGCCCGCCTGCACCATCACGCGGCCTTACCAATGTGCCCCCTGCACCATAACGCTGCCTTACCAATGTGCCCCCTGCACCATAACGCGGTCTTACCAATGTGCCCGCTGCACCATAACGCGGCCTTACCATTGTGCCCCCTGCAGCATAACACGACCTTACCAATGTGCCCCCTGCAGCATAACGCGGCCTTACCAAAGTGCCCCATCACGCGACCTTACCAAAGTGCCCCCTGTACCATCACGCGACCTTACCAATGTGCCCAATAACGCTGCCTTACCAATGTGCCCCCTGCACCATAACGCGGCCTTACCAATGTGCCCCCTGCACCGTAATGCTGCCTTACCATTGTGCCCCTGCAACATAACGCGGCCTTACCAATGTGCCCCCTGCAGCATACCGCAACCTTACCAATGTGCCCCCTGCACCATAACGCGGCCTTACCAATGTGCCCCCTGCACCGTAAGGCGGCCTTACCAATGTGCCCCCTGCACCGTAAGGCGGCCTTACCAATGTGCCCCCTGCAGCGTAACGCGTCCTTACCAATGTGCCCCCTGCACCGTAACGCGACCTTACCAATGTGCCCCCTGCAGCGTAACTCGTCCTTACCAATGTGCCCCCTGCAGCGTAACGCTGCCTTACCAATGTTCTCCCTGCAGCGTAACGCTGCCTTACCAATGTGCCCCCTGCACCGTAACGCGGCCTTACCAATGTGCCCCCTGCACCGTAACGCGGCCTTACCAATGTGCCCCCTGCACCATAACGCGGCCTTACCATTGTGCCCCATAACGCTGCCTTACCAAAGTGCCCCCTGCAGCATAACGCGGCCTTGCCAATGTGCCCCCTGCAGCATAACGCGGCCTTACCAATGTGCCCCCTGCAGCATAACGCTGCCTTACCAATATGCCCCCTGCACCATAACGCGGCCTTACCAATGTGCCCCCTGCACCATAACACGGCCTTACCAATGTGCCCCCTGCAGCATAACGCGACCTTACCAATGTGCCCCCTGCACCATAACGCGGCCTTACCAATGTGCCCCATAACGCTGCCTTACCAATGTGCCGCCTGCACCATAACGCTGCCTTACCAATGTGCCCCCTGCACCATAACGCTGCCTTACCAATGTGCCCCCTGCACCATAAGGCGGCCTTACCAATGTTCCCCCTGCACCATAACGCGGCCTTACCAATGTGCACCATAATGCGGCCTTACCATTGTGCCCCCTGCACCATAACGCGGCCTTACCATTGTGCCCCCTGCACCATAACGCGGCCTTACCATTGTGCCCCCTGCACCGTAACGCGGCCTAACCAATGTGCCCCCTGCACCGTAACGCGGCCTTACCAATTTGCACCCTGCACCGTAACGCGGCCTTACCAATGTGCCCCCTGCACCGTAACGCTGCCTTACCAATGTGCCCCCTGCAGCGTAACGCGGCCTTACCAATGTTCCCCCTGCATCGCAACGCGACCTTACCAATGTGCCCCCTGCACCGTAACGCGGCCTTACCAATGTGCCCCCTGCACCGTAACGCGGCCTTACCAATGTGCCCCCTGCACCGTAACGCAGCCTTACCAAAGTGCCCCCTGCAGCGTACCGCTGCCTTACCAATGTGCCCCCTGCACCGTAACGCTGCCTTACCAATGTGCCCCCTGCACCATAACGCTGCCTTACCAATGTGCCCCATAACGCTGCCTTACCAAAGTGCCCCCTGCAGCATAACGCGGCCTTACCAATATGCCCCCTGCAGCATAACGCTGCCTTACCAATGTGCCCCCTGCACCATAACGCGGCCTTACCATTGTGCCCCCTGCAGCATAACACGACCTTACCAATGTGCCCCCTGCAGCATAACGCGGCCTTACCAATGTGCCCCATCACGCGACCTTACCAAAGTGCCCCCTGTACCATCACGCGACCTTACCAATGTGCCCAATAACGCTGCCTTACCAATGTGCCCCCTGCACCATAACGCGGCCTTACCAATGTGCCCCCTGCACCGTAACGCTGCCTTACCATTGTGCCCCTGCAACATAACGCGGCCTTACCAATGTGCCCCCTGCAGCATACCGCGACCTTACCAATGTGCCCCCTGCACCATAACGCGGCCTTACCAATGTGCCCCCTGCACCGTAACGCGGCCTTACCAATGTGCCCCCTGCACCGTAAGGCGGCCTTACCAATGTGCCCCCTGCACCGTAAGGCGGCCTTACCAATGTGCCCCCTGCAGCGTAACGCGTACTTACCAATGTGCACCATAACGCGGCCTTACCATTGTGCACCCTGCACCATAACGCGGCCTTACCAATGTGCACCATAACGCGGCCTTACCATTGTGCCCCCTGCACCATAACGCGGCCTTACCATTGTGCCCCCTGCACCGTAACGCGGCCTAACCAATGTGCCCCCTGCACAGTAACGCGGCCTTACCAATTTGCACCCTGCACCGTAACGCGGCCTTACCAATGTGCCCCCTGCACCGTAACGCTGCCTTACCAATGTGCCCCCTGCAGCGTAACGCGGCCTTACCAATGTTCCCCCTGCACCGCAACGCGACCTTACCAATGTGCCCCCTGCACCGTAACGCGGCCTTACCAATGTGCCCCCTGCACCGTAACGCGGCCTTACCAATGTGCCCCCTGCACCGTAACGCGGCCTTACCAAAGTGCCCCCTGCAGCATACCGCGACCTTACCAATGTGCCCCCTGCACCGTAACGCGGCCTTACCAATGTGCCCCCTGCAGCGTAACGCGGCCTTACCAATGTGTCCCCTGCAGCGTAACGCTGCCTTACCAATGTGCCCCCTGCAGCGTAACGCTGCCTTACCAATGTGCCCCCTGCACCGTAACGCGGCCTTACCAATGTGCCCCCTGCACCGTAACGCGGCCTTACCAATGTGCCCCCTGCACCGTAACGCTGCCTTACCATTGGGCCCCATAACGCTGCCTTACCAAAGTGCCCCCTGCAGCATAACGCGGCCTTACCAATGTGCCCCCTGCAGCATGACGCGGCCTTACCAATGTGCCCCCTGCACCATAACGCTGCCTTACCAATGTGCCCCCTGCACCATAACGCTGCCTTACTAATGTGCCCCATAACGCTGCCTTACCAAAGTGCCCCCTGCAGCATAACGCGGCCTTACCAATGTGCCCCCTGCAGCATAACGCTGCCTTACCAATGTGCCCCCTGCAGCATAACGCGGCCTTACCAATGTGCCCCCTGCACCATAACGCTGCCTTACCAATGTGCCCCCTGCACCATAACGCTGCCTTACCAATGTGCCCCATAACGCTGCCTTACCAAAGTGCCCCCTGCAGCATAACGCGGCCTTACCAATGTGCCCCCTGCAGCATAACGCTGCCTTACCAATGTGCCCCCTGCACCATAACGCTGCCTTACCAATGTGCCCCCTGCACCATAACGCTGCCTTACCAATGTTCCCCCTGCACCATAACGCGGCCTTACCAATGTGCCCCATAACGCGGCCATACCAATGTGCACCCTGCACCATAACGCGGCCTTACCATTGTGCCCCCTGCACCATAACGCTGCCTTACCAATGTGCCCCTGCACCATAACGCTGCCTTACCAATGTGCCCCCTGCACCATAACGCGACCTTACCAATGTGCCCCCTACACCGTAACGCGGCCTTACCATTGTGCCCCATAACGCTGCCTTACCAAAGTGCCCCCTGCAGCATAATGCGGCCTTACCAATGTGCCCCCTGCACCATAACGCGGCCTTACCAATGTGCCCCTGCACCATAACGCGGCCTTACCAATGTGCCCCCTGCAGCATAACGCGACCTTACCAATGTGCCCCCTGCACCATAACGCGGCCTTACCAATGTGCCCCATAACGCTGCCTTACCAATGTGCCGCCTGCACCATAACGCTGCCTTACCAATGTGCCCCCTGCACCATAACGCTGCCTTACCAATGTGCCCCCTGCACCATAAGGCGGCCTTACCAATGTTCCCCCTGCACCATAACGCGGCCTTACCAATGTGCCCCATAACGCGGCCATACCAATGTGCCCCCTTCACCATAACGCGGCCTTACCATTGTGCCCCCTGCACCATAACGCGGCCTTACCATTGTGCCCCCTGCACCGTAACGCGGCCTAACCAATGTGCCCCCTGCACCGTAACGCGGCCTTACCAATTTGCACCCTGCACCGTAACGCGGCCTTACCAATGTGCCCCCTGCACCGTAACGCTGCCTTACCAATGTGCCCCCTGCAGCGTAACGCGGCCTTACCAATGTTCCCCCTGCACCGCAACGCGACCTTACCAATGTGCCCCCTGCACCGTAACGCGGCCTTACCAATGTGCCCCCTGCACCGTAACGCGGCCTTACCAATGTGCCCCCTGCAGCGTAACGCGGCCTTACCAATGTGCCCCCTGCAGCGTAACGCGGCCTTACCAATATGCCCCCTGCACCCTAACGCGGCCTTACCAATGTGCCCCCTGCACCGTAACGCGGCCTTACCAATGTGCCCCCTGCACCGTACCGCGGCCTTACCAATGTTCCCCCTGCAGCGTAACGCGGCCTTACCAATGTGCCCCCTGCACCGAAACGCGCCCTTACCATTGTGCCCCCTGCACCATAACGCGGCCTTACCAAAGTGCCCCCTGCAGCATACCGCGACCTTACCAATGTGCCCCCTGCACCATAACGCTGCTTTACCAATGTGCCCCCTGCACCATAGTGCGGCCTTACCAATGTGCCCCATAACGCTGCCTTACTAATGTGCCCCCTGCACCATAACGCTGCCTTACCAATGTGCCCCCTGCACCATAACGCGGCCTTACCAATGTGCCCCAAAACGCTGCCTTACTAATGTGCCCCCTGCACCATAACGCTGCCTTACCAATGTGCCCCCTGCACCATAACGCTGCTTACCAATGTGCCCCCTGCACCATAACGCTGCCTTACCAATGTGCCCCCTGCACCATAACGCGTCCTTACCAATGTGCCCCCTTCACCATAACGCGGCCTTACCAATGTGCCCCATAACGCTGCCTTACCAATGTGCCCCCTGCACCATAACGCGGCCTTACCAATGTGCCCCCTGCACCATAACGCTACCTTACCAATGTGCCCCCTGCACCATAACGCGGCCATACCAATGTGCCCCCTGCACCATAACGCGGCCATACCAATGTGCCCCCTGCACCATAACGCGGGCCATACCAATGTGCCCCCTGCAGCGTAACGCGGCCTTACCAATGTGCCCCCTGCAGCGTAACGCTGCCTTACCAATGTGCCCCCTGCAGCGTAACGCTGCCTTACCAATGTGCCCCCTGCACCGTAACGCGGCCTTACCAATGTGCCCCCTGCACCGTAACGCGGCCTTACCAATGTGCCCCCTGCACCGTAACGCTGCCTTACCATTGGGCCCCATAACGCTGCCTTACCAAAGTGCCCCCCTGCAGCATAACGCGGCCTTACCAATGTGCCCCCTGCAGTATTACGCTGCCTTACCAATGTGCCCCCTGCAGCATAACGCGGCCTTACCAATGTGCCCCCTGCACCATAACGCTGCCCTTACCAATGTGCCCCCTGCACCATAACGCTGCCTTACCAATGTGCCCCCTGCACCGTAACGCGGCCTTACCAATGTTCCCCCTGCAGCGTAATGCGGCCTTACCAATGTGCCCCCTGCACCGAAACGCGCCCTTACCATTGTGCCCCCTGCACCATAACGCGGCCTTACCAAAGTGCCCCCTGCAGCATACCGCGACCTTACCAATGTGCCCCCTGCACCATAACGCTGCTTTACCAATGTGCCCCCTGCACCATAATGCGGCCTTACCAATGTGCCCCATAACGCTGCCTTACTAATGTGCCCCCTGCACCATAACGCTGCCTTACCAATGTGCCCCCTGCACCATAACGCGGCCTTACCAATGTGCCCCAAAATGCTGCCTTACTAATGTGCCCCCTGCACCATAACGCTGCCTTACCAATGTGCCCCCTGCACCATAACGCTGCTTACCAATGTGCCCCCTGCACCATAACGCTGCCTTACCAATGTGCCCCCTGCACCATAACGCGTCCTTACCAATGTGCCCCCTTCACCATAACGCGGCCTTACCAATGTGCCCCATAACGCTGCCTTACCAATGTGCCCCCTGCACCATAACGCGGCCTTACCAAAGTGCCCCATAACGCGGCCTTACCAATGTGCCCCCTGCACCATAACGCGGCCATACCAATGTGCCCCCTGCACCATAACGCTACCTTACCAATGTGCCCCCTGCACCATAACGCGGCCATACCAATGTGCCCCCTGCACCATAACGCGGCCATACCAATGTGCCCCCTGCACCATAACGCGGCCATACCAATGTGCCCCCTGCACCATAACGCTGCCTTACCAATGTGCCCTCTGCAACATAACGCGGCCTTACCAATGTGCCCCCTGCAGCATCACGCGGCCTTACCATTGTGCCCCCTGCACCATCACGCGGCCTTACCAATGTGCCCCCTGCACCATCACGCGGCCTTACCAATGTGCCCCCTGCACCATAACGCGGCCTTACCAATGTGCCCCCTGCAGCATAACGCGACCTTACCAATGTGCCCCCTGCAGCATCACGCGGCCTTACCAATGTGCCCCCTGCACCATGACGCGGCCTTACCAATGTGCCCCCTGCAGCATAACGCGGCCTTACCAATGTGCCCCCTGCATCATAACGCGGCCTTACCAATGTTCCCCCTGCACCATAACGCTGCCTTACCAATGTGCCCCCTGCACCATAACACGGCCTTACCAATGTGCCCCCTGCACCATAACGCGGCCTTACCAATGTGCCCCCTGCACCATAACGCGGCCTTACCAATGTGCCCCCTGCACCATAACGCGGCCTTACCATTGTGCCCCCTGCAGCATAACGCGGCCTTACCAATGTGCCCCCTGCAGCATAACGCGGCCTTACCAATGTGCCCCTGCACCATAACGCGGCCTTACCTATGTGCCCCCTGCACCATAACGCGGCCTTACCATTGTGCCCCCTGCACCATCACGCGGCCTTACCAATGTGCCCCCTGCACCATAACGCTGCCTTACCAATGTGCCCCCTGCACCATAACGCTGCCTTACCAATGTGCCCCTGCACCATAACGCGGCCTTACCAATGTGCCCCCTGCACCATAACGCGGCCTTACCAATGTGCCCGCTGCACCATAACGCGGCCTTACCAATGTGCCCCCTGCAGCATAACGCGACCTTACCAATGTGCCCCCTGCAGCATAACGCGGCCTTACCAATATGCCCCATAACGCGACCTTAGCATTGTGCCCCCTGTACCATCAGGCGACCTTACCAATGTGCCCCCTGCAGCATAACGCGACCTTACCAATGTGCCCGCCTGCACCATCACGCGGCCTTACCAATGTGCCCCCTGCACCATAACGCTGCCTTACCAATGTGCCCCCTGCACCATAACGCGGTCTTACCAATGTGCCCGCTGCAGCATAACGCGGCCTTACCATTGTGCCCCCTGCAGCATAACACGACCTTACCAATGTGCCCCCTGCAGCATAACGTGACCTTACCAATGTGCCCCATCACGCGACCTTACCAATGTGCCCCCTGCACCATAACGCTGCCTTACCAATGTGCCCCCTGCACCATAACGCGGCCTTACCAATGTGCCCCCTGCACCGAAACGCTGCCTTACCATTGTGCCCCTGCAACATAACGCGGCCTTACCAATGTGCCTCCTGCAGCATACCGCGACCTTACCAATGTGCCCCCTGCACCGTAGCGCGGCCTTACCAATGTGCCCCCTGCACCGTAACGCGGCCTTACCAATGTGCCCCCTGCACCGTAAGGCGGCCTTACCAATGTGCCCCCTGCACCGTAACGCTGCCTTACCAATGTGCCCCCTGCAGCGTAACACGTCCTTACCAATGTGCCCCCTGCAGCGTAACGCGTCCTTACCAATGTGCCCCCTGCAGCGTAACGCGTCCTTACCAATGTGCCCCCTGCAGCGTAACGCTGCCTTACCAATGTTCTCCCTGCAGCGTAACGCTGCCTTACCAATGTGCCCCCTGCACCATAACGCGGCCTTACCAATGTGCCCCCTGCACCATAACGCGGCCTTACCAATGTGCCCCCTGCACCATAACGCGGCCTTACCAATGTGCCCCATAACGCTGCCTTACCAAAGTGCCCCCTGCAGCATAACGCGGCCTTACCAATGTGCCCCCTGCAGCATACCGCTGCCTTACCAATGTGCCCCCTGCAGCATAACGCTGCCTTACCAATATGCCCCCTGCACCATAACGCGACCTTACCAATGTGCCCCCTGCACCATAACACGGCCTTACCAATGTGCCCCCTGCAGCATAACGCGACCTTACCAATGTGCCCCCTGCACCATAACGCGGCCTTACCAATGTGCCCCATAACACTGCCTTACTAATGTGCCCCCTGCACCATAACGCTGCCTTACCAATGTGCCCCCTGCACCATAACGCTGCCTTACCAATGTGCCCCCTGCACCATAACGCGGCCTTACCAATGTTCCTCCTGCACCATAACGCGGCCTTACCAATGTGCCCCATAACGCGGTCATACCAATGTGCCCCCTGCACCATAACGTGGCCTTACCATTGTGCCCCCTGCACCATAATGCGACCTTACCAATGTGCCCCCTACACCGTAACGCGGCCTTACCAATGTGCCCCCTGCAGCGTACCGCGACCTTACCAATGTGCCCCCTGCACCCTAACGCGGCCTAACCAATGTGCCCCCTGCACCGTAACGCGGCCTTACCAATGTGCCCCCTGCACCGTAACGCGGCCTTACCAATGTGCCCCCTGCACCGTAACGCTGCCTTACCAATGTGCCCCCTGCACCGCAACGCGCTGCCTTACCAATGTGCCCCCTGCACCGCAACGCGACCTTACCAATGTGCCCCCTGCACCGTAACGCGGCCTTACCAATGTGCCCCCTGCACCGTAACGCGGCCTTACCAATGTGCCCCCTGCACCGTAACGCGGCCTTACCAAAGTGCCCCCTGCAGCATACCGCGACCTTACCAATGTGCCCCCTGCACCATAACGCTGCTTTACCAATGTGCCCCCTGCAGCATAACGCTATAACGCTGCCTTATGTGCCCCCTGCACCATAACGCGGCCTTACCAATGTGCCCCATAACGCTGCCTTACCAATGTGCCCCCTGCACCATAACGCTGCCTTACCAATGTGCCCCCTGCACCATAACGCTGCCTTACCAATGTGCCCCCTGCACCATAACGCGGCCTTACCAATGTGCCCCCTGCACCATAACGCGGCCTTACCAATGTGCCCCATAACGCTGCCTTACTAATGTGCCCCCTGCACCATAACGTTGCCTTACCAATGTGCCCCCTGCAGCATAACGCGTTCTTACCAATGTGCCCCCTGCACCATAACGCTACCTTACCAATGTGCCCCATAACGCGGCCTTACCAATGTGCCCCCTGCACCATAACGCGGCCATACCAATGTGCCCCCTGCACCATAACGCGGCCATACCAATGTGCCCCCTGCACCATAACGCTACCTTACCAATGTGCCCCCTGCACCATAACGCGGCCTTACCAATGTGCCCCATAACGCGGCATTACCAATGCGCCCCCTGCACCATTACGCTACCTTACCAATGTGCCCCCTGCCCCATAACGCTGCCTTACCAATGTGCCCCATAACGCGGCCTTACCAATGTGCCCCCTGCACCATAACGCTGCCTTAAAAATGTGCCCCCTGCAGCATAACGCTGCCTTACCAATGTGCCCCCTGCACCATCACGCGGCCTTACCAATGTGCCCCCTGCAACATAACGCGACCTTACCAATGTGCCCCTGCACCATAATGCTACCTTACCAATGTGCCCTCTGCACCATCACGCGGCCTTACCAATGTGCCCCCTGCACCATAACGCTGCCTTACCAATGTGCCCTCTGCAACATAACGCGGCCTTACCAATGTGCCCCCTGCAGCATAACGCGACCTTACCATTGTGCCCCCTGCACCATCACGCGGCCTTACCAATGTGCCCCCTGCACCATAACGCGGCCTTACCAATGTGCCCCCTGCAGCATAACGCGACCTTACCAATGTGCCCCCTGCAGCATAACGCGGCCTTACCAATGTGCCCCCTGCAGCATAACGCGGCCTTACCAATGTGCCCCCTGCAGCATAACGCGGCCTTACCAATGTGCCCCCTGCACCATAACGCTGCCTTACCAATGTGCCCCCTGCACCATCACGCGGCCTTACCAATGTGCCCCCTGCAGCATAAAGCGGCCTTACCAATGTGCCCCCTGCACCATAACGCGGCCTTACCAATGTGCCCCCTGCAGCATAACGCGGCCTTACCAATGTGCCCCCTGCACCATATCGCGTTCTTACCAATGTGCCCCCTGCACCATAACGCTACCTTACCAATGTGCCCCATCACGCGGCCTTACCAATGTGCCCCCTGCAGCATAACGCTGCCTTACCAATGTGCCCCCTGCACCATAACGCGGCCTTACCAATGTGCCCCCTGCAGCATAACGCGACCTTACCAATGTGCCCCCTGCACCATAACGCGACCTTACCATTGTGCACCCCGCACCATAACGCGGCCTTACCATTGTGCCCCCTGCACCATAACGCGGCCTTACCAATGTGCCCCTGCACCGTAACGCGGCCATACCAATGTGCCCCCTGCACCGTAACGCGGCCTTACCAATGTGCCCCCTGCACCGTAACGTGGCCTTACCAGTGTGCCCCCTGCACCATAACGCGGCCTTACCATTGTGCCCCCTGCACCATAACGCTGCCTTACCAATGTGCCCGCTGCACCATAACGCGACCTTACCAATGTGCCCCGTGCAGCATAACGCGGCCTTACCAATGTGCCCCATAACGCGACCTTACCAATGTGCCCCATAACGCTGCCTTACCAAAGTGCCCCCTGCAGCATAACGCGGCCTTACCAGTGTGCCCCCTGCAGCATACCGCTGCCTTACCAATGTGCCCCCTGCAGCATAACGCTGCCTTACCAATATGCCCCCTGCACCATAACGCGGCCTTACCAATGTGCCCCCTGCACCATAACACGGCCTTACCAATGTGCCCCCTGCAGCATAACGCGACCTTACCAATGTGCCCCATAACACTGCCTTACTAATGTGCCCCCTGCACCATAACGCTGCCTTACCAATGTGCCCCCTGCACCATAACGCTGCCTTACCAATGTGCCCCCTGCACCATAACGCGGCCTTACCAATGTTCCCCCTGCACCATAACGCGGCCTTACCAATGTGCCCCATAACGCGGCCATACCAATGTGCCCCCTGCACCATAACGTGGCCTTACCATTGTGCCCCCTGCACCATAACGCGACCTTACCAATGTGCCCCCTACACCGTAACGCGGCCTTACCAATGTGCCCCCTGCAGCGTAATGCGGCCTTACCAATGTGCCCCCTGCAATGTAACGCAGCTTTACCAATGTGCCCCCTGCAGCGTACCGCGACCTTACCAATGTGCCCCCTGCACCCTAACGCGGCCTAACCAATGTGCCCCCTGCACCGTAACGCGGCCTTACCAATGTGCCCCCTGCACCGTAACGCGGCCTTACCAATGTGCCCCCTGCACCGTAACGCTGCCTTACCAATGTGCCCCCTGCACCGCAACGCGCTGCCTTACCAATGTGCCCCCTGCACCGCAACGCGACCTTACCAATGTGCCCCCTGCACCGTAACGCGGCCTTACCAATGTGCCCCCTGCACCGTAACGCGGCCTTACCAATGTGCCCCCTGCACCGTAACGCGGCCTTACCAAAGTGCCCCCTGCAGCATACCGCGACCTTACCAATGTGCCCCCTGCACCATAACGCTGCTTTACCAATGTGCCCCCTGCAGCATAACGCTATAACGCTGCCTTATGTGCCCCCTGCACCATAACGCGGCCTTACCAATGTGCCCCATAACGCTGCCTTACCAATGTGCCCCCTGCACCATAACGCTGCCTTACCAATGTGCCCCCTGCACCATAACGCGGCCTTACCAATGTGCCCCCTGCACCATAACGCGGCCTTACCAATGTGCCCCATAACGCTGCCTTACTAATGTGCCCCCTGCACCATAACGTTGCCTTACCAATGTGCCCCCTGCAGCATAACGCGTTCTTACCAATGTGCCCCCTGCACCATAACGCTACCTTACCAATGTGCCCCATAACGCGGCCTTACCAATGTGCCCCCTGCACCATAACGCGGCCATACCAATGTGCCCCCTGCACCATAACGCGGCCATACCAATGTGCCCCCTGCACCATAACGCGGCCATACCAATGTGCCCCCTGCACCATAACGCTACCTTACCAATGTGCCCCCTGTACCATAACGCGGCCTTACCAATGTGCCCCATAACGCGGCATTACCAATGCGCCCCCTGCACCATTACGCTACCTTACCAATGTGCCCCCTGCCCCATAACGCTGCCTTACCAATGTACACCATAACGCGGCCTTACCAATGTGCCCCCTGCACCATAACGCTGCCTTAAAAATGTGCCCC
The DNA here is from genome assembly GCA_031769625.1 of Taudactylus pleione. Classification (NCBI taxonomy): domain Eukaryota; kingdom Metazoa; phylum Chordata; class Amphibia; order Anura; family Myobatrachidae; genus Taudactylus; species Taudactylus pleione. Next base: position 265,894 of record JAUIMM010002161.1, on the reverse strand, counting down.
CTGCAGCATAACGCTGCCTTACCAATGTGCCCCCTGCACCATCACGCGGCCTTACCAATGTGCCCCCTGCAACATAACGCGACCTTACCAATGTGCCCCTGCACCATAATGCTACCTTACCAATGTGCCCTCTGCACCATCACGCGGCCTTACCAATGTGCCCCCTGCACCATAACGCTGCCTTACCAATGTGCCCTCTGCAACATAACGCGGCCTTACCAATGTGCCCCCTGCAGCATAACGCGACCTTACCATTGTGCCCCCTGCACCATCACGCGGCCTTACCAATGTGCCCCCTGCACCATAACGCGGCCTTACCAATGTGCCCCCTGCAGCATAACGCGACCTTACCAATGTGCCCCCTGCAGCATAACGCGGCCTTACCAATGTGCCCCCTGCAGCATAACGCGGCCTTACCAATGTGCCCCCTGCAGCATAACGCGGCCTTACCAATGTGCCCCCTGCAGCATAACGCGGCCTTACCAATGTGCCCCCTGCACCATAACGCTGCCTTACCAATGTGCCCCCTGCACCATCACGCGGCCTTACCAATGTGCCCCCTGCAGCATAACGCGGCCTTACCAATGTGCCCCCTGCACCATAACGCGGCCTTACCAATGTGCCCCCTGCAGCATAACGCGGCCTTACCATTGTGCCCCCTGCACCATAACGCGGCCTTAACAATGTTCCCCCTGCACCATAACGCTGCCTTACCAATGTGCCCCCTGCACCATAACGCGGCCTTACCAATGTGCCCCCTGCAGCATAACGCGTTCTTACCAATGTGCCCCCTGCACCATAACGCTACCTTACCAATGTGCCCCATCACGCGGCCTTACCAATGTGCCCCCTGCAGCATAACGCTGCCTTACCAATGTGCCCCCTGCACCATAACGCGGCCTTACCAATGTGCCCCCTGCAGCATAACGCGACCTTACCAATGTGCCCCCTGCACCATAACGCGACCTTACCATTGTGCACCCCGCACCATAACGCGGCCTTACCATTGTGCCCCCTGCACCATAACGCGGCCTTACCAATGTGCCCCTGCACCGTAACGCGGCCATACCAATGTGCCCCCTGCACCGTAACGCGGCCTTACCAATGTGCCCCCTGCACCGTAACGCGGCCTTACCAGTGTGCCCCCTGCACTGTAACGCGACCTTACCGTTGTGCCCCCTGCAGCATAACGCGGCCTTACCAATGTGCCCCCTGCACCATAACGCGGCCTTACCAATGTGCCCCCTGCACCATAACGCCGCCTTACCAATGTGCCCGCTGCACCATAACGCGGCCTTACCAATGTGCCCCCTGCAGCATAACGCGGCCTTACCAATGTGCCCCATAACGCGACCTTACCCTTGTGCCCCCTGTACCATCACGAGACCTTACCAATGTGCCCCATAACGCGGCCTTACCAGTGTGCCCCCTGCACTGTAACGCGGCCTTACCATTGTGCCCCCTGCAGCATAACGCGGCCTTACCAATGTGCCCCCTGCACCATAACGCGGCCTTACCAATGTGCCCCCTGCACCATAACGCTGCCTTACCAATGTGCCCCCTGCACCATAACGCGGCCTTACCAATGTGCCCGCTGCACTATAACGCGGCCTTACCATTGTGCCCCCTGCAGCATAACACGACCTTACCAATGTGCCCCCTGTAGCATAACGCGGCCTTACCAATGTGCCCCATAACGCGACCTTACCATTGTGCCCCCTGTACCATCACGCGACCTTACCAATGTGCCCCATAAAGCTGCCTTACCAATGTGCCCCCAGCAGCATAACGCTGCCTTACCAATGTGCCCCCTGCACCATAACGCGGCCTTACCAATGTGCCCCCTGCACCATAACGCGGCCTTACCAATGTGCCCCCTGCAGCATAACGCGGTTTTATCAATGTGCCCCATAACGCGGCCTTACCAATGTGCCCCATAACCCGACCTTACCATTGTGCCCCCTGCAGCATAACGCGGCCTTACCAATGTGCCCCATAACGCGACCTTACCAATGTGCCCCATAACGCTGCCTTACCAATGTGCCCCCTGCAGCATAACGCGACCTTACCAATGTGCCCCCTGCACCATCACGCGGCCTTACCAATGTGCCCCCTGCACCATCACGCGGCCTTACCAATGTGCCCCCTGCACCATAACGCTGCCTTACCAATGTGCCCCCTGCACCATAACGCGGCCTTACCAATGTGCCCCCTGCACCATAACGCTGCCTTACCAATGTGCCCCCTGCAGCATAACGCGGCCTTACCAATGTGCCCTATAACGCGACCTTACCATTGTGCCCCCTGCACCATAATGCGGCCTTACCAATGTGCCCCTGCACCGTAACGCGGCCATACCAATGTGCCCCCTGCACCATAACGCGGCCTTACCAATGTGCCCCCTGCACCATAACGCGGCCTTACCAATGTGCCCCCTGCACCATAACGCGGCCTTACCATTGTGCCCCCTGCACCATAACGCGGCCTTACCAATGTGCCCCCTGCACCATAACGCGGCCTTACCAATGTGCCCCCTGCACCATAACGCTGCCTTACCAATGTGCCCGCTGCACCATAACGCGGCCTTACCAATGTGCCCCCTGCAGCATAACGCGGCCTTACCAATGTGCCCCATAACGCGACCATACCCTTGTGCCCCCTGTACCATCACGCGACCTTACCAATGTGCCCCATAACGCTGCCTTACCAATGTGCCCCCTGCAGCATAACGCGACCTTACCAATGTGCCCGCCTGCACCATCACACGGCCTTACCAATGTGCCCTCTGCACCATAACGCTGCCTTACCAATGTGCCCCCTGCACCATAACGCGGCCTTACCAATGTGCCCGCTGTACTATAACGCGGCCTTACCATTGTGCCCCCTGCAGCATAACACGACCTTACCAATGTGCCCCCTGTAGCATAACGCGGCCTTACCAATGTGCCCCATAACGCGACCTTACCATTGTGCCCCCTGTACCATCACGCGAACTTACCAATGTGCCCCATAACGCTGCCTTACCAATGTGCCCCCTGCAGCATAACGCGACCTTACCAATGTGCCCCCTGCACCATAACGCGGCCTTACCAATGTGCCCCCTGCAGCATAACGCGGTTTTATCAATGTGCCCCATAACGCGGCCTTACCAATGTGCCCCATAACCCGACCTTACCATTGTGCCCCCTGCAGCATAACGTGGCCTTACCAATGTGCCCCATAACGCGACCTTACCAATGTGCCCCATAACGCTGCCTTACCAATGTGCCCCCTGCAGCATAACGCGACCTTACCAATGTGCCCCCTGCACCATCACGCGGCCTTACCAATGTGCCCCCTGCACCATAACGCTGCCTTACCAATGTGCCCCCTGCACCATAACGCGGCCTTACCAATGTGCCCCCTGCACCATAACGCTGCCTTACCAATGTGCCCCCTGCACCATAACGCGGCCTTACCAATGTGCCCCCTGCACCATAACGCGACCTTACCATTGTGCCCCCTGCAGCATAACGCGGCCTTACCAATGTGCCCTATAACGCGACCTTACCATTGTGCCCCCTGCACCATAACGTTGCCTTACCAATGTGCCCCCTGCACCATAACGCGGCCTTACCAATGTGCCCCATAACGCGGCCTTACCAATGTGCCACCTGCACCATAACGCGGCCATACCAATGTGCCCCCTGCACCATAACGCTACCTTACCAATGTGCCCCCTGCACCATAACGCGGCCTTACCAATGTGCCCCATAACGCGGCCTTACCAATGTGCCCCCTGCACCATAACGCTACCTTACCAATGTGCCCCCTGCCCCATAACGCTGCCTTACCAATGTGCCCCATAACGCGACCTTACCAATGTGCCCCCTGCACCATAGCGCTGCCTTACCAATGTGCCCCCTGCAGCATAACGCTGCCTTACCAATGTGCCCCCTGCACCATAACGCGACCTTACCAATGTGCCCCCTGCACCATCACGCGGCCTTACCAATGTGCCCCCTGCACCATAACGCTGCCTTACCAATGTGCCCCCTGCAGCATAACGCGACCTTACCATTGTGCCCCCGGCACCATCACGCGGCCTTACCAATGTGCCCCCTGCACCATAACGCGGCCTTACCAATGTGCCCCCTGCACCATAACGCGGCCTTACCATTGTGTCCCCTGCAGCATAACGCGACCTTACCAATGTGCCCCCTGCAGCATAACGCGACCTTACCAATGTGCCCCCTGCAGCATAACGCGACCTTACCAATGTGCCCCCTGCACCATAACGCTGCCTTACCAATGTGCCCCCTGCACCATCACGCGGCCACCAATGTGCCCCCTGCACCATAACGCGGACTTACCAATGTGCCCCCTGCACCATAACGCGGCCTTACCAATGTGCCCCCTGCAGCATAACGCGGCCTTACCAATGTGCCCCCTGCACCATAACGCGGCCTTATCAATGTGCCCCCTGCACCATAACGCTGCCTTACCAATGTGCCCCCTGCACCATATCTCGGCCTTACCAATGTGCCCCCTGCAGCATATCGCGGCCTTACCAATGTGCCCCCTGCATCATAACGCGACCTCACCATTGTGCACCCCGCACCATAACGCGGCCTTACCAATGTGCCCCCTGCACCATAACGCGGCCTTACCAATGTGCCCCTGCACCATAACGCGGCCTTACCAATGTGCCCCCTGCACCATAACGCGGCCTTACCAATGTGCCCCCTGCACCATAACGCGGCCTTACCAATGTGCTCCCTGCACCATAACGCGGCCTTACCATTGTGCCCCCTGTACCATCACGCGACCTTACCAATGTGCCCCATAACGCTGCCTTACCAATGTGCCCCCTGCAGCATAACGCGACCTTACCAATGTGCCCGCCTGCACCATCACACGGCCTTACCAATGTGCCCTCTGCACCATAACGCTGCCTTACCAATGTGCCCCCTGCACCATAACGCGGCCTTACCAATGTGCCCGCTGTACTATAACGCGGCCTTACCATTGTGCCCCCTGCAGCATAACACGACCTTACCAATGTGCCCCCTGTAGCATAACGCGGCCTTACCAATGTGCCCCATAACGCGACCTTACCATTGTGCCCCCTGTACCATCACGCGAACTTACCAATGTGCCCCATAACGCTGCCTTACCAATGTGCCCCCTGCAGCATAACGCGACCTTACCAATGTGCCCCCTGCACCATAACGCGGCCTTACCAATGTGCCCCCTGCAGCATAACGCGGTTTTATCAATGTGCCCCATAACGCGGCCTTACCAATGTGCCCCATAACCCGACCTTACCATTGTGCCCCCTGCAGCATAACGTGGCCTTACCAATGTGCCCCATAACGCGACCTTACCAATGTGCCCCATAACGCTGCCTTACCAATGTGCCCCCTGCAGCATAACGCGACCTTACCAATGTGCCCCCTGCACCATCACGCGGCCTTACCAATGTGCCCCCTGCACCATAACGCTGCCTTACCAATGTGCCCCCTGCACCATAACGCGGCCTTACCAATGTGCCCCCTGCACCATAACGCTGCCTTACCAATGTGCCCCCTGCACCATAACGCGGCCTTACCAATGTGCCCCCTGCACCATAACGCGACCTTACCATTGTGCCCCCTGCAGCATAACGCGGCCTTACCAATGTGCCCTATAACGCGACCTTACCATTGTGCCCCCTGCACCATAACGTTGCCTTACCAATGTGCCCCCTGCACCATAACGCGGCCTTACCAATGTGCCCCATAACGCGGCCTTACCAATGTGCCACCTGCACCATAACGCGGCCATACCAATGTGCCCCCTGCACCATAACGCTACCTTACCAATGTGCCCCCTGCACCATAACGCGGCCTTACCAATGTGCCCCATAACGCGGCCTTACCAATGTGCCCCCTGCACCATAACGCTACCTTACCAATGTGCCCCCTGCCCCATAACGCTGCCTTACCAATGTGCCCCATAACGCGACCTTACCAATGTGCCCCCTGCACCATAGCGCTGCCTTACCAATGTGCCCCCTGCAGCATAACGCTGCCTTACCAATGTGCCCCCTGCACCATAACGCGACCTTACCAATGTGCCCCCTGCACCATCACGCGGCCTTACCAATGTGCCCCCTGCACCATAACGCTGCCTTACCAATGTGCCCCCTGCAGCATAACGCGACCTTACCATTGTGCCCCCGGCACCATCACGCGGCCTTACCAATGTGCCCCCTGCACCATAACGCGGCCTTACCAATGTGCCCCCTGCACCATAACGCGGCCTTACCATTGTGTCCCCTGCAGCATAACGCGACCTTACCAATGTGCCCCCTGCAGCATAACGCGACCTTACCAATGTGCCCCCTGCAGCATAACGCGACCTTACCAATGTGCCCCCTGCACCATAACGCTGCCTTACCAATGTGCCCCCTGCACCATCACGCGGCCACCAATGTGCCCCCTGCACCATAACGCGGACTTACCAATGTGCCCCCTGCACCATAACGCGGCCTTACCAATGTGCCCCCTGCAGCATAACGCGGCCTTACCAATGTGCCCCCTGCACCATAACGCGGCCTTATCAATGTGCCCCCTGCACCATAACGCTGCCTTACCAATGTGCCCCCTGCACCATATCTCGGCCTTACCAATGTGCCCCCTGCAGCATATCGCGGCCTTACCAATGTGCCCCCTGCATCATAACGCGACCTCACCATTGTGCACCCCGCACCATAACGCGGCCTTACCAATGTGCCCCCTGCACCATAACGCGGCCTTACCAATGTGCCCCTGCACCATAACGCGGCCTTACCAATGTGCCCCCTGCACCATAACGCGGCCTTACCAATGTGCCCCCTGCACCATAACGCGGCCTTACCAATGTGCTCCCTGCACCATAACGCGGCCTTACCATTGTGCCCCCTGCAGCATAACGCGGCCTTACCAATGTGCCCCCTGCACCATAACGCGGCCTTACCAATGTGCCCCCTGCACCATAACGCTGCCTTACCAATGTGCCCCTGCACCATAACGCTGCCTTACCAATGTGCCCCCTGCACCATAACGCTGCCTTACCATTGTGCCCCCTGCACCATCACGCTGCCTTACCAATGTGCCCCCTGCACCATAACGCAGCCTTACCAATGTGCCCCCTGAACCATAACGCTGCCTTACCAATGTGCCCGCTGCACCATAAGGCGGCCTTACCAATGTGCCCCATAACGCGACCTTACCATTGTGCCCCCTGTACCATCACGCGACCTTACCAATGTGCCCCATAACGCTGCCTTAACAATGTGCCCCCTGCAGCATAACGCGACCTTACCAATGTGCCCCCTGCACCATCACGCGACCTTACCAATGTGCCCCATAACGCTGCCTTACCAATGTGCCCCCTGCAGCATAACGCGACCTTACCAATGTGCCCCCTGCACCATCACGCTGCCTTACCAATGTGCCCGCTGCACCATAACGCGGCCTACCAATGTGCCCCATAACGCGACCTTACCATTGTGCCCCCTGTACCATCACGCGACCTTACCAATGTGCCCCATAACGCTGCCTTACCAATGTGCCCCCTGCAGCATAACGCGACCTTACCAATGTGCCCCCTGCACCATCACGCGGCCTTACCAGTGTGCCCCCTGCACCATAACGCTGCCTTACCAATGTGCCCCCTGCACCATAACGCGGCCTTACCAATGTGCCCGCTGCACCATAACGCGGCCTTACCATTGTGCCCCCTGCAGCATAACACGACCTTACCAATGTGCCCCCTGCAGCATAACGCGGCCTTACCAATGTGCCCCATAACGCGACCTTACCATTGTGCCCCCTGTACCATCAAGCGACCTTACCAATGTGCCCCATAACGTTGCCTTAACAATGTGCCCCCTGCAGCATAACGCTGCCTTACCAATGTGCCCCCTGCAGCATAACGCGACCTTACCAATGTGCCCCCTGCACCATTACGCGGCCTTACCAATGTGCCTCCTGCACCATAACGCTGCCTTACCATTGTGCCCCCTGCACCATCACGCTGCCTTACCAATGTGCCCCCTGCACCATAACGCAGCCTTACCAATGTGCCCCCTGAACCATAACGCTGCCTTACCAATGTGCCCGCTGCACCATAAGGCGGCCTTACCAATGTGCCCCATAACGCGACCTTACCATTGTGCCCCCTGTACCATCACGCGACCTTACCAATGTGCCCCATAACGCTGCCTTAACAATGTGCCCCCTGCAGCATAACGCGACCTTACCAATGTGCCCCCTGCACCATCACGCTGCCTTACCAATGTGCCCGCTGCACCATAACGCGGCCTTACCAATGTGCCCCATAACGCGACCTTACCATTGTGCCCCCTGTACCATCACGCGACCTTACCAATGTGCCCCATAACGCTGCCTTACCAATGTGCCCCCTGCAGCATAACGCGACCTTACCAATGTGCCCCCTGCACCATCACGCGGCCTTACCAATGTGCCCCCTGCACCATAACGCTGCCTTACCAATGTGCCCCCTGCACCATAACGCGGCCTTACCAATGTGCCCGCTGCACCATAACGCGGCCTTACCATTGTGCCCCCTGCAGCATAACACGACCTTACCAATGTGCCCCCTGCAGCATAACGCGGCCTTACCAATGTGCCCCATAACGCGACCTTACCATTGTGCCCCCTGTACCATCACGCGACCTTACCAATGTGCCCCATAACGCTGCCTTACCAATGTGCCCCCTGCAGCATAACGCTGCCTTACCAATGTGCCCCCTGCAGCATAACGCGACCTTACCAATGTGCCCCCTGCACCATTACGCGGCCTTACCAATGTGCCTCCTGCACCATAACGCGGCCTTACCAATGTGCCCCCTGCAGCATAACGCGGTCTTACCAATGTGCCCCCTGCACCATAACGCTGCCTTACCAATGTGCCCCCTGCATCATAACGCGGCCTTACCAATGTGCCCCCTGCACCATAACGCTGCCTTACCAATGTGCCCCCTGCACCATAACGCAGCCTTACCAATGTGCCCCCTGCACCATAACGCGACCTTACCATTGTGCTCCCTGCAGCATAACGCGGCCTTACCAATGTGCCCCATAACGCGACCTTACCATTGTGCCCCCTGCACCATCACGCAACCTTACCAATGTGCCCCATAACGCTGCCTTACCATTGTGCCCCCTGCAGCATAACGCGGCCTTACCAATGTGCCCCATAAAGCGACCTTACCATTGTGCCCCCTGCAGCGTAACGCGGCCTTACCAATGTGCCCCCTGCAGCGTAACGCGGCCTTACCAATGTGCCCCTGCACCATAACGCTGCCTTACCAATGTGCCCCCTGCACCATAACGCTGCCTTACCAATGTGCCCCCTGCACCATAACGCTGCCTTACCATTGTGCCCCCTGCACCATCACGCGGCCTTACCAATGTGCCCCCTGCACCATAACGCTGCCTTACCAATGTGCCCCCTGCACCATAACGCGGCGTTACCAATGTGCCCCCTGAACCATAACGCTGCCTTACCAATGTGCCCCATAACGCAACCTTACCATTGTGCCCCCTGTACCATCACGCGGCCTTACCAATGTGCCCCCTGCACCATAACGCGGCCTTACCAATGTGCCCCCTGCACCATAACGCGGCCTTACCATTGTGCCCCCTGCAGCATATTACACGACCTTACCAATGTGCCCCCTGCAGCATAACGCGGTCTTACCAATGTGCCCCATAACGCGGCCTTACCAATGTGCCCCATAACGCGACCTTACCATTGTGCCCCCTGCAGCATAACGCGGCCTTACCAATGTGCCCCATAACGCGACCTTACCAATGTGCCCCATAACGCTGCCTTACCAATGTGCCCCCTGCAGCATAACGCGATCCTTACCAATGTGCCCCCTGCACTATCACACTGCCTTACCAATGTGCCCCCTGCAGCATAACGCGGTCTTACCAATGTGCCCCATAACGCGGCCTTACCAATGTGTCCCATAACGCGACCTTACCATTGTGCCCCCTGCAGCATAACGCGGCCTTACCAATGTGCCCCATAACGCGACCTTACCAATGTGCCCCATAACGCTGCCTTACCAATGTGCCCCCTGCAGCATAACGCGACCTTACCAATGTGCCCCCTGCACCATCACGCGGCCTTACCAATGTGCCCCCTGCACCATAACGCTGCCTTACCAATGTGCCCCCTGCACCATAACGCTGCCTTACCAATGTGCCCCCTGCACCATAACGCGGCCTTACCAATGTGCCCCCTGCACCATAACGCTGCCTTACCAATGTGCCCCCTGCACCATAACGCAGCCTTACCAATGTGCCCCCTGCACCATAACGCGACCTTACCATTGTGCTCCCTGCAGCATAACGCGGCCTTACCAATGTGCCCCATAACGCGACCTTACCATTGTGCCCCCTGCACCATCACGCGACCTTACCAATGTGCCCCATAACGCTGCCTTACCATTGTGCCCCCTGCAGCATAACGCGGCCTTACCAATGTGCCCCATAAAGCGACCTTACCATTGTGCCCCCTGCAGCGTAACGCGGCCTTACCAATGTGCCCCCTGCAGCATAACGCGGCCTTACCAATGTGCCCCCTGCAGCATAACGCGGCCTTACCAATGTGCCCCATAACGCGACCTTACCATTGTGCCCCCTGTACCATCACGCGACCTTACCAATGTGCCCCATAACGCTGCCTTACCAATGTGCCCCCTGCAGCATAACGCTGCCTTACCAATGTGCCCCCTGCAGCATAACGCGACCTTACCAATGTGCCCCCTGCACCATTACGCGGCCTTACCAATGTGCCTCCTGCACCATAACGCTGCCTTACCATTGTGCCCCCTGCACCATCACGCTGCCTTACCAATGTGCCCCCTGCACCATAACGCAGCCTTACCAATGTGCCCCCTGAACCATAACGCTGCCTTACCAATGTGCCCGCTGCACCATAAGGCGGCCTTACCAATGTGCCCCATAACGCGACCTTACCATTGTGCCCCCTGTACCATCACGCGACCTTACCAATGTGCCCCATAACGCTGCCTTAACAATGTGCCCCCTGCAGCATAACGCGACCTTACCAATGTGCCCCCTGCACCATCACGCGACCTTACCAATGTGCCCCATAACGCTGCCTTACCAATGTGCCCCCTGCAGCATAACGCGACCTTACCAATGTGCCCCCTGCACCATCACGCTGCCTTACCAATGTGCCCGCTGCACCATAACGCGGCCTACCAATGTGCCCCATAACGCGACCTTACCATTGTGCCCCCTGTACCATCACGCGACCTTACCAATGTGCCCCATAACGCTGCCTTACCAATGTGCCCCCTGCAGCATAACGCGACCTTACCAATGTGCCCCCTGCACCATCACGCGGCCTTACCAGTGTGCCCCCTGCACCATAACGCTGCCTTACCAATGTGCCCCCTGCACCATAACGCGGCCTTACCAATGTGCCCGCTGCACCATAACGCGGCCTTACCATTGTGCCCCCTGCAGCATAACACGACCTTACCAATGTGCCCCCTGCAGCATAACGCGGCCTTACCAATGTGCCCCATAACGCGACCTTACCATTGTGCCCCCTGTACCATCACGCGACCTTACCAATGTGCCCCATAACGCTGCCTTACCAATGTGCCCCCTGCAGCATAACGCTGCCTTACCAATGTGCCCCCTGCAGCATAACGCGACCTTACCAATGTGCCCCCTGCACCATTACGCGGCCTTACCAATGTGCCTCCTGCACCATAACGCTGCCTTACCATTGTGCCCCCTGCACCATCACGCTGCCTTACCAATGTGCCCCCTGCACCATAACGCAGCCTTACCAATGTGCCCCCTGAACCATAACGCTGCCTTACCAATGTGCCCGCTGCACCATAAGGCGGCCTTACCAATGTGCCCCATAACGCGACCTTACCATTGTGCCCCCTGTACCATCACGCGACCTTACCAATGTGCCCCATAACGCTGCCTTAACAATGTGCCCCCTGCAGCATAACGCGACCTTACCAATGTGCCCCCTGCACCATCACGCGACCTTACCAATGTGCCCCATAACGCTGCCTTACCAATGTGCCCCCTGCAGCATAACGCGACCTTACCAATGTGCCCCCTGCACCATCACGCTGCCTTACCAATGTGCCCGCTGCACCATAACGCGGCCTACCAATGTGCCCCATAACGCGACCTTACCATTGTGCCCCCTGTACCATCACGCGACCTTACCAATGTGCCCCATAACGCTGCCTTACCAATGTGCCCCCTGCAGCATAACGCGACCTTACCAATGTGCCCCCTGCACCATCACGCGGCCTTACCAGTGTGCCCCCTGCACCATAACGCTGCCTTACCAATGTGCCCCCTGCACCATAACGCGGCCTTACCAATGTGCCCGCTGCACCATAACGCGGCCTTACCATTGTGCCCCCTGCAGCATAACACGACCTTACCAATGTGCCCCCTGCAGCATAACGCGGCCTTACCAATGTGCCCCATAACGCGACCTTACCATTGTGCCCCCTGTACCATCACGCGACCTTACCAATGTGCCCCATAACGCTGCCTTACCAATGTGCCCCCTGCAGCATAACGCTGCCTTACCAATGTGCCCCCTGCAGCATAACGCGACCTTACCAATGTGCCCCCTGCACCATTACGCGGCCTTACCAATGTGCCTCCTGCACCATAACGCTGCCTTACCATTGTGCCCCCTGCACCATCACGCTGCCTTACCAATGTGCCCCCTGCACCATAACGCAGCCTTACCAATGTGCCCCCTGAACCATAACGCTGCCTTACCAATGTGCCCGCTGCACCATAAGGCGGCCTTACCAATGTGCCCCATAACGCGACCTTACCATTGTGCCCCCTGTACCATCACGCGACCTTACCAATGTGCCCCATAACGCTGCCTTAACAATGTGCCCCCTGCAGCATAACGCGACCTTACCAATGTGCCCCCTGCACCATCACGCTGCCTTACCAATGTGCCCGCTGCACCATAACGCGGCCTTACCAATGTGCCCCATAACGCGACCTTACCATTGTGCCCCCTGTACCATCACGCGACCTTACCAATGTGCCCCATAACGCTGCCTTACCAATGTGCCCCCTGCAGCATAACGCGACCTTACCAATGTGCCCCCTGCACCATCACGCGGCCTTACCAATGTGCCCCCTGCACCATAACGCTGCCTTACCAATGTGCCCCCTGCACCATAACGCGGCCTTACCAATGTGCCCGCTGCACCATAACGCGGCCTTACCATTGTGCCCCCTGCAGCATAACACGACCTTACCAATGTGCCCCCTGCAGCATAACGCGGCCTTACCAATGTGCCCCATAACGCGACCTTACCATTGTGCCCCCTGTACCATCACGCGACCTTACCAATGTGCCCCATAACGCTGCCTTACCAATGTGCCCCCTGCAGCATAACGCTGCCTTACCAATGTGCCCCCTGCAGCATAACGCGACCTTACCAATGTGCCCCCTGCACCATTACGCGGCCTTACCAATGTGCCTCCTGCACCATAACGCGGCCTTACCAATGTGCCCCCTGCAGCATAACGCGGTCTTACCAATGTGCCCCCTGCACCATAACGCTGCCTTACCAATGTGCCCCCTGCATCATAACGCGGCCTTACCAATGTGCCCCCTGCACCATAACGCTGCCTTACCAATGTGCCCCCTGCACCATAACGCAGCCTTACCAATGTGCCCCCTGCACCATAACGCGACCTTACCATTGTGCTCCCTGCAGCATAACGCGGCCTTACCAATGTGCCCCATAACGCGACCTTACCATTGTGCCCCCTGCACCATCACGCAACCTTACCAATGTGCCCCATAACGCTGCCTTACCATTGTGCCCCCTGCAGCATAACGCGGCCTTACCAATGTGCCCCATAAAGCGGCCTTTCCAATGTGCCCGCTGCACCATAACGCGGCCTTACCATTGTGCCCCCTGCAGCATAACACGACCTTACCAATGTGCCCCCTGCAGCATAACGCGGCCTTACCAATGTGCCCCATAACGCGACCTTACCATTGTGCCCCCTGTACCATCACGCGACCTTACCAATGTGCCCCATAACGCTGCCTTACCAATGTGCCCCCTGCAGCATAACGCTGCCTTACCAATGTGCCCCCTGCAGCATAACGCGACCTTACCAATGTGCCCCCTGCACCATTACGCGGCCTTACCAATGTGCCTCCTGCACCATAACGCGGCCTTACCAATGTGCCCCCTGCAGCATAACGCGGTCTTACCAATGTGCCCCCTGCACCATAACGCTGCCTTACCAATGTGCCCCCTGCATCATAACGCGGCCTTACCAATGTGCCCCCTGCACCATAACGCTGCCTTACCAATGTGCCCCCTGCACCATAACGCAGCCTTACCAATGTGCCCCCTGCACCATAACGCGACCTTACCATTGTGCTCCCTGCAGCATAACGCGGCCTTACCAATGTGCCCCATAACGCGACCTTACCATTGTGCCCCCTGCACCATCACGCAACCTTACCAATGTGCCCCATAACGCTGCCTTACCATTGTGCCCCCTGCAGCATAACGCGGCCTTACCAATGTGCCCCATAAAGCGGCCTTTCCAATGTGCCCCCTGCACCATAACACGGCCATACCAATGTGCCATATGGAACCTTCTGGCTATCTTTACTGCTGACTATAAATCAGACCAAGTTCTGTTCATGCACAGGGAGCAACCAGCGCTGTAATCTGCCACCTCACAGGCACCTAACGGGCTCAGGGCCTGATTCATTACTGATGGCAACTGTGAATACGCACGCAATCGGTTGATTGCGTTCTGCGCATGCATTGCGCGAACCATCAATGTGTTTGGGACTGCGTTCACAGTGAATACGTAGACCCATCGCAGAGTGGTTGACAGGAAGTGCCATTTGTTGGTTGGCCAAACACACGCATGTTACTTGCAACCTTTCAGTGTTACTGTAGTAGGTAAATAAAAACAAAAACACAAAGACCAGCCAGCGCTGTCACTGACTACAGGAACAATAATCGGTTCAGTTAGTAAGGATCGGTCCAGTTAGTAAGGATCGGTTCAGTTAGTAAGGATCGGTTCCGTTAGTAAGGATCGGTCCAGTTAGTAAGGAACGGTCCAGTTAGTAAGGAACGGTCCAGTTAGTAAGGATCGGTCCAGTTAGTAAGGAACGGTCCAGTTAGTAAGGAGCGGTCCAGTTAGTAAGGAGCGGTCCAGTTAGTAAGGATCGGTCCAGTTAGTAAGGAACGGTCCAGTTAGTAAGGAACGGTCCAGTTAGTAAGGATCGGTCCAGTTAGTAAGGAGCGGTCCAGTTAGTAAGGAACGGTCCAGTTAGTAAGGATCGGTCCAGTTAGTAAGGAACGGTCCAGTTAGTAAGGAACGGTCCAGTTAGTAAGGAGCGGTCCAGTTAGTAAGGATCGGTCCAGTTAGTAAGGAATGGTCCAGTTAGTAAGGATCGGTCCAGTTAGTAAGGAGCGGTCCAGTTAGTAAGGAACGGTCCAGTTAGTAAGGAGCGGTCCAGTTAGTAAGGAGCGGTCCAGTTAGTAAGGAACGGTCCAGTTAGTAAGGAACGGTCCAGTTAGTAAGGAGCGGTCCAGTTAGTAAGGATCGGTAAAGAACTGCGCTATACTGATCATAATACAAGTCCACAATTGGTACTAAGACACTAGTGCATCGGGTCCCGGCATAGTCAACATATTAAACATAATACAAATTAACAACTTGTGACAAGTGTACAGTATATATCAATCAGTAGTAAAATATAAAAGTAGAACAATCTAATATAATGGAAAAAAACGTTCCAGTGTCCTGTAGATATTAGGTTAGAAGATGATATATTAGTAGTGTCACAATGTTGCAGGTATTATAATAGAAGGAATTGCTGGAAATCCACTTAGTAAAAACAGAGCTGATACTTTCTCAGTCAGATGGTGATATTGGGCCCGATTCAGCAACATAGGAGGTGGGCGCAAAGGGGGAGCACAGACAGGGGGAGAACAGACAGGGGGAGCACATAGGGGGTGCACAGACAGGGGGAGAACATAGGGGGTTCAGCTTTGCAATTGTGATCCTTGCTATTATGCAAATGCAGCACGAGCTGTATGACTTCCCCTGTATGACACCCCCCTCTCTGTATGACACCCCCCTCTCTGTATGACACCCCCCTGTATGACACCTCCCTCCCTGTATGACACCCCCCTGTATGACTCCCCCTGTATGACACACCCCTGTATGACACCTTTTGTATGACTCCCCCTGTATGACACAGCCCTGTATGACACCCCCTGTATGACGCCCCCTGTGTGACGCCCCCCTGTGTGACGCCCCCCTGTGTGACGCCCCCCTGTGTGACGCCCCCCTGTGTGACGCCCCCCTGTATGACTCCCCCCTGTATGACGCCCCCCTGTATGACAGCTCCCTGCATGACGCCCCCTGTATGACACCCCCTGTATGACACCCCCTGTATGACTCACCTGTATGACACCCCCTGTATGACACCCCCTGTATGACAGCTCCCTGCATGACGCCCCCCTGCTTTATGTGGCCTGCTCGCCAGTTAGGAGCCCCACGCATATTTTTGTGTTAATCCCTGAAGGAAAAACTGTAAATATTGTTTGCAAAGACATTTTGTGATCAATGTCTACAATATAAAATTTACATCACAATAATAGACGCTACTCTCTATATAAAATGAGTTCTGCTTAGCAATAAGAGACATCCACGTGAGCAAACGCGAGTACATTATAATGACAAATGTAATACCTCACGTGTGCCCACGTGCCCATCCTCACCAGCATCTGTGGTCATGTCATGTGGGACAGAGACCCCAGGGTGAGGGAGCCCACTTACCAATAGCCAGATGAACAGACACCACGTTCTGACTGAGGGTCAGAGCCCAAAGCCGGAGACTGTGCACAGACCGAACCCCTTCCACTGACATCAGGACCTCCGTTACTGCTCCATATGTGATGCTCCTGGGTGTACCTGATACCAGAGAGAGAGAGAGAGAGAGACAGCATTATCCCAGCAGTGTCTGACACCAGAGAGAGAGACTGCATTAGCCCAGCAGTGTCTGACACCAGAGAGAGAGAGCATTATCCCAGCAGTGTCTGACACCAGAGAGAGAGAGAGAGAGAGAGCATTATCCCAGCAGTGTCTGACACCAGAGAGAGAGAGACAGCATTATCCCAGCAGTGTCTGACACCAGAGAGAGAGAGAGCATTATCCCAGCAGTGTCTGACACCAG
Source organism: Taudactylus pleione (assembly GCA_031769625.1). NCBI lineage: Eukaryota > Metazoa > Chordata > Amphibia > Anura > Myobatrachidae > Taudactylus > Taudactylus pleione. Next base: position 248,584 of record JAUIMM010002161.1, on the reverse strand, counting down.
AGAGAGAGACAGCATTATCCCAGCAGTGTCTGACACCAGAGAGAGAGAGAGAGACAGCATTATCCCAGCAGTGTCTGACACCAGAGAGAGAGAGAGAGCATTAGCCCAGCAGTGTCTGACACCAGAGAGAGAGAGACAGCATTATCCCAGCAGTGTCTGACACCAGAGAGAGAGAGCATTATCCCAGCAGTGTCTGACACCAGAGAGAGAGAGAGAGAGCATTATCCCAGCAGTGTCTGACACCAGAGAGAGAGACAGCATTATCCCAGCAGTGTCTGACACCAGAGAGAGAGAGCATTATCCCAGCAGTGTCTGACACCAGAGAGAGAGAGAGAGCATTATCCCAGCAGTGTCTGACACCAGAGAGAGAGACAGCATTAGCCCTGCAGTGTCTGACACCAGAGAGAGACAGCATTATCCCAGCAGTGTCTGACACCAGAGAGAGAGACTGCATTATCCCAGCAGTGTCTGACACCAGAGAGAGAGACAGCATTAGCCCAGTAGTGTCTGACACCAGAGAGAGAGACAGCATTATCCCAGCAGTGTCTGACACCAGAGAGAGAGACAGCATTAGCCCAGCAGTGTCTGACACCAGAGAGAGAGACAGCATTATCCCAGCAGTGTCTGACACCAGAGAGAGAGAGAGCATTATCCCAGCAGTGTCTGACACCAGAGAGAGAGAGAGAGCATTATCCCAGCAGTGTCTGACACCATAGAGAGAGACAGCATTATCCCAGCAGTGTCTGACACCAGAGAGAGAGAGAGCATTATCCCAGCAGTGTCTGACACCAGAGAGAGAGAGAGAGCATTATCCCAGCAGTGTCTGACACCATAGAGAGAGACAGCATTATCCCAGCAGTGTCTGACACCAGAGAGAGAGAGAGAGCATTATCCCAGCAGTGTCTGACACCAGAGAGAGAGAGAGAGCATTATCCCAGCAGTGTCTGACACCATAGAGAGAGACCGCATTATCCCAGCAGTGTCTGACACCATAGAGAGAGAGAGCATTATCCCAGCAGTGTCAGACACCAGAGAGACAGCATTAGCCCAGCAGTGTCTGACACCAGAGAGAGAGACTGCATTATCCCAGCAGTGTCTGACACCATAGAGAGAGAGCATTATCCCAGCAGTGTCTGACACCAGAGAGAGAGACTGCATTATCCCAGCAGTGTCTGACACCAGAGAGAGAGAGAGAGCATTATCCCAGCAGTGTCTGACACCAGAGAGAGAGACAGCATTAGCCCAGCAGTGTCTGACACCAGAGAGACTGCATTAGCCCAGCAGTGTCTGACACCAGAGAGAGAGAGAGAGAGTATTATCCCAGCAGTGTCTGACACCATAGAGAGAGACAGCATTATCCCAGCAGTGTCAGACACCAGAGAGAGAGACTGCATTAGCCCAGCAGTGTCTGACACCAGAGAGAGAGACTGCATTATCCCAGCAGTGTCTGACACCTGAGAGAGAGAGAGAGCATTATCCCAGCAGTGTCTGACACCAGAGAGAGAGAGAGAATTATCCCAGCAGTGTCTGACACCAGAGAGAGAGAGAGAGAGCATTATCCCAGCAGTGTCTGACACCAGAGAGAGAGAGCGCATTATCCCAGCAGTGTCTGACACCAGAGAGAGAGAGAGCATTATCCCAGCAGTGTCTGACACCATAGAGAGAGACAGCATTATCCCAGCAGTGTCAGACACCAGAGAGAGAGACTGCATTAGCCCAGCAGTGTCTGACACCAGAGAGAGAGACTGTATTATCCCAGCAGTGTCTGACACCTGAGAGAGAGAGAGAGAGCATTATCCCAGCAGTGTCTGACACCAGAGAGAGAGAGCATTATCCCAGCAGTGTCTGACACCAGAGAGAGAGAGAGAGCAATATCCCAGCAGTGTCTGACACCAGAGAGAGAGAGAGCATTATCCCAGCAGTGTCTGACACCAGAGAGAGAGACAGCATTAGCCCAGCAGTGTCTGACACCAGAGAGACTGCATTAGCCCAGCAGTGTCTGACACCATAGAGACAGCATTATCCCAGCAGTGTCTGACACCTGAGAGACAGCATTATCCCAGCAGTGTCTGACACCAGAGAGAGAGAGAGCATTATCCCAGCAGTGTCTGACACCAGAGAGAGAGACTGCATTATCCCAGCAGTGTCTGACACCAAAGAGAGAGAGACAGCATTATCCCAGCAGTGTCTGACACCAGAGAGAGAGAGAGAGCGAGCATTATCCCAGCAGTGTCTGACACCAGAGAGAGACAGCATTAGCCCAGCAGTGTCTGACACCAGAGAGACAGACAGCATTATCCCAGCAGTGTCTGACACCATAGAGAGACAGCATTATCCCAGCAGTGTGTGACACCAGAGAGAGAGAGAGAGCATTATCCCAGCAGTGTCTGACACCAGAGAGACAGCATTATCCCAGCAGTGTCTGACACCAGAGAGAGAGAGAGCATTATCCCAGCAGTGTCTGACACCAGAGAGAGAGAGAGAGCATTATCCCAGCAGTGTCTGACACCAGAGAGAGAGAGAGAGCATTATCCCAGCAGTGTCTGACACCAGAGAGAGAGAGAGAGAGCATTATCCCAGCAGTGTCTAACACCAGAGAGAGAGACAGCATTATCCCAGCAGTGTCTGACACCAGAGAGAGAGACAGCATTATCCCAGCAGTGTCTGACACCAGAGAGAGAGACGGCATTATCCCAGCAGTGTCTGACACCAGAGAGACGGCATTATCCCAGCAGTGTCTGACACCAGAGAGACAGCATTATCCCAGCAGTGTCTAACACCAGAGAGAGAGACAGCATTATCCCAGCAGTGTCTGACACCAGAGAGAGAGAGACAGCATTATCCCAGCAGTGTCTGACACCAGAGAGAGAGACAGCATTATCCCAGCAGTGTCTGACACCAGAGAGACAGCATTATCCCAGCAGTGTCTGACACCAGAGAGAGAGAGCATTATCCCAGCAGTGTCTGACACCGGAGAGACAGCATTATCCCAGCAGTGTCTGACACCAGAGAGAGAGAGAGAGCATTAGCCCAGCAGTGTCTGACACCAGAGAGACAGCATTAGCCCAGCAGTGTCTGACACCAGAGAGACAGCATTATCCCAGCAGTGTCTAACACCAGAGAGACAGCATTATCCCAGCAGTGTCTGATACCAGAGAGAGAGAGAGAGAGCATTATCCCAGCAGTGTCTGACACCAGAGAGAGAGAGAGAGAGCATTATCCCAGCAGTGTCTGACACCAGAGAGAGAGAGAGAGCGAGCATTATCCCAGCAGTGTCTGACACCAGAGAGAGAGACAGCATTAGCCCAGCAGTGTCTGACACCAGAGAGACAGACAGCATTATCCCAGCAGTGTCTGACACCATAGAGAGACAGCATTAACCCAGCAGTGTGTGACACCAGAGAGAGAGAGAGAGCATTATCCCAGCAGTGTCTGACACCAGAGAGAGAGAGAGCATTATCCCAGCAGTGTCTGACACCAGAGAGAGAGAGAGCATTATCCCAGCAGTGTCTGACACCAGAGAGAGAGAGAGAGCATTATCCCAGCAGTGTCTGACACCAGAGAGAGAGAGACAGCATTATCCCAGCAGTGTCTGACACCAGAGAGACAGCATTATCCCAGCAGTGTCTGACACCAGAGAGAGAGAGCATTATCCCAGCAGTGTCTGACACCGGAGAGACAGCATTATCCCAGCAGTGTCTGACACCAGAGAGAGAGAGAGAGCATTAGCCCAGCAGTGTCTGACACCAGAGAGACAGCATTAGCCCAGCAGTGTCTGACACCAGAGAGACAGCATTATCCCAGCAGTGTCTAACACCAGAGAGACAGCATTATCCCAGCAGTGTCTGACACCAGAGAGAGAGAGAGCGTTATCCCAGCAGTGTCTGACACCAGAGAGAGAGAGAGAGAGAGCGTTATCCCAGCAGTGTCTGACACCAGAGAGAGAGAGCATTATCCCAGCAGTGTCTGACACCAGAGAGAGAGAGAGCGTTATCCCAGCAGTGTCTGACACCAGAGAGAGAGAGCATTATCCCAGCAGTGTCTGACACCAGAGAGAGAGAGAGAGCATTATCCCAGCAGTGTCTGACACCAGAGAGAGAGAGAGCATTATCCCAGCAGTGTCTGACACCAGAGAGAGACAGCATTATCCCAGCAGTGTCTGACACCAGAGAGACAGACAGCATTAGCCCAGCAGTGTCTGACACCAGAGAGACTGCATTAGCCCAGCAGTGTCTGACACCAGAGAGACAGCATTATCCCAGCAGTGTCAGACACCAGAGAGAGAGACTGCATTAGCCCAGCAGTGTCAGACACCAGAGAGAGAGACTGCATTAGCCCAGCAGTGTCAGACACCAGAGAGAGAGAGAGCATTATCCCAGCAGTGTCAGACACCAGAGAGAGAGACTGCATTAGCCCAGCAGTGTCAGACACCAGTTCAGTGAATATGTGAAGGACAGAACCTGGCATTATTACAGCCCCCCATATGAGCTGAGAGGGTGTAGGGCTGGTGGAGTAATCTCTGAGTGACAGCGAGCGATAGGAATGGTCTGTGCCACACATACAAAGGACTTCTAGGCGCCCCAATCCCCCTCCACTATACAGTAATAACCCGGAATGTCCTGCCCATGGTGACCTGGCACTGACCTTTCAAATTCCCACAGCTCAAATCTTCTGACAGCGAGGTAATCCCCTCATATTAGGATCGTCCTGCCGATAGTGCACTGGCTTATTCTCCCCGCTCCGAAAACCTCCCACGCGGCTTATTTATCAATATCTTCTACTAAAATAATGTGGATATTGCTGTTTGTGTTTTCACACAATGATCTCATTATTTTAGTATCACCTAAATGTATGCAATGGTGTTCGTATAAGAGCTTCCGTATAAGAGCTCCTCCGTGCCCTTAAATTCGCATTATTTTAGTACGCATATCGTATACTTGTAATGGCAAATGTGATCTGCTCAAATTTACTAATATAATTTTTTTTTTAAATACGTGAAGAAGCCTTAAGATAATAACGCCGTCTTCAGAGGCTCCTCTCCATCTCCCCTGCTCCTGCTCTGCCCGCCTGTGTCTGCGACGTTATGCTAATACACGTCTGTCCCTGGTATACAGCGGGAGACAATGTGCACTTTCTGCATCACCATACGCTGTAATACCGCCCGGTGTGTGTCTACACACTGTAATACCGCCCAGTGTGTCTCTACACACTGTAATACAGCCCGGTGTGTCTCCACACACTGTAATACCGCCTGGTGCATCTATAGACACTGTAATACCGCCTGGTGCGTCTATAGAGACTGTAATACCGCCTGGTGTGTCTATAGATGCTGTAATACTGCCTGGTGTGTCTATAGAGGTTGTAATACAGCCTGGTGTGTCTCTACACACTGTAATACCACCTGGTGTGTCTCCACACACTGTAATACCGCCTGGTGCATCTATAGACACTGTAATACCGCCTGGTGCGTCTATAGAGACTGTAATACCGCCTGGTGTATCTATAGAGGCTGTAATACTGCCTGGTGTGTCTATAGATGCTGTAATACTGCCTGGTGTGTCTATAGAGGTTGTAATACAGCCTGGTGTGTCTCTACACACTGTAATACCACCTGGTGTGTCTCTACACACTGTAATACCGCCTGGTGTGTCTATAGATGCTGTAATACCGCCTGGTGTGTCTCTAGATGCTGTAATACCGCCTGGTGCGTCTATAGACGCTGTAATTCCGCCTGGTGCGTCTATAGACACATTAATACTGCCTGGTGTGTCTATAGATGCTGTAATCCGGCCTGGTGAATCTATAGAGGCTGTAATACCGCCTGGTGCATCTATAGACGCTGTAATACCGCCTGGTGCGTCTATAGATGCTGTAATACCGCCTGGTGTGTCTATAGAGGCTGTAATACTGCCTGGTGTGTCTATAGATGCTGTAATACCGCCTGGTGTGTCTCTAGATGCTGTAATACTGCCTGGTGTGTCTATAGACGCATTAATACCGCCTGGTGTGTCTCTACACACTGTAATACCACCTGGTGCGTCTATAGATGCTGTAATACCACCTGGTGTGTCTATAGATGCTGTAATACCGCCTGGTGTGTCTATAGAGGCTGTAATACTGCCTGGTGTGTCTATAGATGCTGTAATACCACCTGGTGCGTCTATAGATGCTGCAATACCGCCTGGTGTGTCTATAGATGCTGTAATACTGCCTGGTGTGTCTATAGAGGTTGTAATACAGCCTGGTGTGTCTCTACACACTGTAATACCACCTGGTGTGTCTCCACACACTGTAATACCGCCTGGTGCATCTATAGACACTGTAATACTGCCTGGTGCATCTATAGAGACTGTAATACCGCCTGGTGTATCTATAGAGGCTGTAATACTGCCTGGTGTGTCTATAGATGCTGTAATACTGCCTGGTGTGTCTATAGAGGTTGTAATACAGCCTGGTGTGTCTCTACACACTGTAATACCACCTGGTGTGTCTCTACACACTGTAATACCGCCTGGTGTGTCTATAGATGCTGTAATACCGCCTGGTGTGTCTCTAGATGCTGTAATACGGCCTGGTGTGTCTATAGATGCTGTAATACCGCCTGGTGTGTCTCTAGATGCTGTAATACCGCCTGGTGTGTCTATAGATGCTGTAATACCGCCTGGTGTGTCTATAGATGCTGTAATCCGGCCTGGTGAATCTATAGAAGCTGTAATACCGCCTGGTGCATCTATAGACGCTGTAATACCGCCTGGTGCGTCTATAGATGCTGTAATACCGCCTGGTGTGTCTATAGAGGCTGTAATACTGCCTGGTGTGTCTATAGATGCTGTAATACCGCCTGGTGTGTCTCTAGATGCTGTAATACTGCCTGGTGTGTCTATAGACGCATTAATACCGCCTGGTGTGTCTCTACACACTGTAATACCACCTGGTGCGTCTATAGATGCTGTAATACCACCTGGTGTGTCTATAGATGCTGTAATACCGCCTGGTGTGTCTATAGAGGCTGTAATACTGCCTGGTGCGTCTATAGATGCTGCAATACCGCCTGGTGTGTCTATAGATGCTGTAATACTGCCTGGTGTGTCTATAGACGCTGTAATACCGCCTGGTGCGTCTATAGATGCTGTAATACCGCCTGGTGTGTCTATAGATGCTGTAATACTGCCTGGTGCATCTATATATGCTGTAATACCGCCTTGTGTGTCTATAGAAGCTGTAATACCACCTGGTGTGTCTATAGACGCTGTAATACCGCCTGGTGCGTCTATAGACGCTGTAATACCGCCTGGTGCATCTATAGATGCTGTAATACTGCCTGGTGTGTCTATAGATGCTGTAATACCGCCTGGTGCGTCTATAGATGCTGTAATACTGCCTGGTGTGTCTATAGATGCTGTAATACTGCCTCGTGTGTCTCTAGATGCTGTAATACCGCCTGGTGTGTCTCTAGATGCTGTAATACTGCCTGGTGTGTCTCTAGATGCTGTAATACCGCCTGGTGTGTCTCTAGATGCTGTAATACCACCTGGTGTCTATAGATGCTGTAATACCACCTTGTGCGTCTATAGATGCTGTAATACTGCCTGGTGTGTCTATAGACGCTGTAATACTGCCTTGTGCATCTATAGATGCTGTAATACCGCCTGGTGTGTCTATAGATGCTGTAATACCGCCTGGTGTGTCTCTAGATGCTGTAATACCGCCTGGTGTGTCTATAGAGGCTGTAATACCACCTGGTGTGTCTATAGAGGCTGTAATACCACCTGGTGCATCTATAGATGCTGTAATACCGCCTGCTGTGTCTCTAGACGCTGTAATACCGCCTGGTGTGTCTCTAGATGCTGTAATACCACCTGGTGTGTCTATAGAGGCTGTAATACCGCCTGGTGTGTCTCTAGATGCTGTAATACTGCCTCGTGTGTCTCTAGATGCTGTAATACTGCCTGGTGTGTCTATAGAGGCTGTAATACCGCCTGGTGTGTCTCTAGAGGCTGTAATACCGCCTGGTGTGTCTATAGAGGCTGTAATACCACCTGGTGTGTCTCTAGAGGCTGTAATACCGCCTGGTGTGTCTATAGAGGCTGTAATACCGCCTGGTGCGTCTATAGATGCTGTAATACCGCCTGGTGTGTCTCTAGACGCTGTAATACCGCCTGGTGTGTCTATAGATGCTGTAATACCACCTGGTGTGTCTATAGACGCTGTAATACCGCCTGGTGTGTCTCTAGATGCTGTAATACCGCCTGGTGTGTCTATAGAGGCTGTAATACCGCCTGGTGCGTCTATATACGCTGTAATACCGCCTGGTGTGTCTCTAGATGCTGTAATACTGCCTGGTGCATCTATAGACGCTGTAATACCGCCTGGTGTGTCTATAGAGGCTGTAATACCACCTGGTGTGTCTATAGAGGCTGTAATACCACCTGGTGTCTATATATGCTGTAATACCACCTTGTGCATCTATAGACACTGTAATACCGCCTGGTGTGTCTATATATGCTGTAATACCGCCTGGTGTGTCTATAGAGGCTGTAATACCACCTGGTGTGTCTATAGAGGCTGTAATACCACCTGGTGTCTATATATGCTGTAATTCCACCTTGTGCATCTATAGACACTGTAATACCGCCTGGTGTGTCTATATATGCTGTAATACCGCCTGGTGTGTCTATAGAGGCTGTAATACCACCTTGTGTGTCTCTAGATGCTGTAATACCACCTTGTGTGTCTCTAGATGCTGTAATACTGCCTGGTGTGTCTATATATGCTGTAATACCACCTTGTGCATCTATAGACACTGTAATACTGCCTGGTGTGTCTATAGATGCTGTAATACCGCCTGGTGCATCATTAGATGCTGTAATACCACCTGGTGTGTCTATAGATGCTGTAATACCGCCTGGTGTGTCTATAGACGCTGTAATACCACTTGGTGTGTCTATAGATGCTGTAATACCACCTGGTGTGTCTATAGATGCTGTAATACCGCCTGGTGTGTCTATAGAAGCTGTAACACCGCCTGGTGTGTCTATAGATGCTGTAATACCGCCTGGTGTGTCTATATATGCTGTAATACCACCTTGTGCGTCTATAGACGCTGTAATACTGCCTGGCGTGTCTCTAGATGCTGTAATACTGCCTGGTGCATCATTAGATGCTGTAATACCGCCTGGTGCATCATTAGATGCTGTAATACCACCTGGTGTGTCTATAGACGCTGTAATACTGCCTGGTGTGTCTATAGATGCTGTAATACCGCCTGGTGTGTCTCTAGACGCTGTAATACTGCCTGGTGTGTCTATAGATGCTGTAATACCGCCTGGTGTGTCTCTAGATGCTGTAATACTGCCTGGTGCATCTATAGACGCTGTAATACCACCTGGTGCATCTATAGATGCTGTAATACCACCTTGTGCGTCTATAGACGCTGTAATACTGCCTGGCGCATTATTAGATGCTGTAATACCGCCTGGTGCATCATTAGATGCTGTAATACCACCTGGTGTGTCTATATATGCTGTAATACCACCTGGTGCATCTATAGATGCAACCGTCGGTCCCACCAACGAATCTCGCGCTAGCCCCGCGGTATGTGCACTATCTCCATCAAGCAACTGAGCGTCTGAGTTTGCAACCACTTCAGCGACACTCCCGTGATGCTTATATGATGCTCCCATTACGCGCCCACATTACGGACTCTCTCTATGAATAACCATCCCGAAATACCCAGCACAAATCTAATACATTTCTGAGACCAACTCAGTCATTCCTGTGACTCTGTACAGACACACCGTGGGACACATGCGCTGTACGACTCTGTACACACGCCGTGGGACACATGCGCTGTACGACTGTGCACACGCCGTGGGACACATGTGCTGTACGACTCTGTGCACACGCCGTGGAACACATGCGCTGTACGACTCTGTACACACACACTATGGGACACATGCGCTGTACGACTCTGTACACACACGCCATGGGACACATGCGCTGTACGACTCTGTGCACACGCCGTGGAACACATGCGCTGTACGACTCTGTACACACACACTATGGGACACATGCGCTGTACGACTCTGTACACACACGCCATGGGACACATGCGCTGTACGACTCTGTACACACACTCCGTGGTACACATGCACTGTACGAGTCTGTACACACACACCGTGGGACGCGTGCGCTGTACGACACTGTACACACACACCGTGGGACGCATGCGCTGTGCGACTCTGTACACACACACCGTGGGAACGCATGCGCTGTACGACTCTGTACACATACACCGTGGGACTCATGCGCTGTACGACTCTGTACACATACACCGTGGGACACATGCGCTGTACGACTCTGTACACACACACCGTGGGACGCATGCGCTGTACGACTCTGTACACATACACCGTGGGACACATGCGCTGTACGACTCTGTACACACACACCGTGGGACGCATGCGCTGTACGACTCTGTACACATACACCGTGGGACACATGCGCTGTACGACTCTGTACACATACACCGTGGGACACATGCGCTGTACGACTCTGTACACACACACCGTCAGACGCATGCGCTGTATGACTCTGTGTACACACACCGTGGGACGGGGAAGCAATCGGGAAGCCGACTGCCTAAATACCGGCAACAGGCTTCCCGACTGTCATTTCCCAGCAAGGGTGAAATGCCGGGCGTCTAGATGTAGACGCCCGCATTTCCCCGACGCTGGGAGACCGGCGCCCGGCATCCCGATCGTAGAAATGCCGGGCGCCGCGAGCGGACAGCCGCGGGGGGGGGAGGGTTAGGTTTAGGGCTCCCGGGGGAGACTTAGGGTCAGGCACCCCCCCGGGAGGGTTAGGCTAGGAGTAGGGAGGGTTAGGGATAGGCACCCCCGGGGGGGACTTAGGGTTAGGCACCCCCCGGGGGACTTAGGTTTAGGCAGCGGGGAAGGGGGTGGTTAGGGTTAGGCACTTAGAGGGGGGTTAGGGTTAGGCACTTGGGGGGGGAAGTTAGGGTTAGGCACCCCTAAGGAGGGTTAGGGGGGAAGGTTAGGTTAGTATATACTCACCTATCCACGATCGGGTTTCCAGCGCTGTCGGGCTTCTGCTGCTTCTAACTCTGCTTTTGTCGGCCGGCGGTATTTCATACCCATTCCGTGGGACGCATGCGCTGTACGACTCTGTACACACACACCATGGGGACACATGCGCTTGTGATTCTTTACACACACTGGTATGCAAGCACTGTACGACTCTGTAAACACACACCGTGGGATGCATGCACTGTACGACTCTGTAAACACACACCGTGGGATGCATGCACTATGCGACTGTACACACACACTGTGAGGATCCCGGCATTATACATGCGTTATTTTCGCCCTTTCGCCGTATACCACCTTGAGAAAGGCAGAAAGGTTATAGCTCTCTCTCGCATGGTACCCCGGGTCCTCGCTGTTTTACGAGCGCACAATTTCCAGCCGCAATGACTGTTTTGCTCATGCGCATTACGACCCATACGCATGCGCACTTGTGCGAACATCGCTCAGAGCGAACGAGCGGCCGCTTACGAGCGGCTCTGAATCAGGCCCTCTTTACACACAGCATGGGACGCATGCACTGTATGACACTCTGGCCCTGATTCAGAGACGGACGCTCTGAAAGAGCGCACGCTCTGAATCTGGGCGTTTTTTTTTTTGTGCGGCCTTCTGGACGCTTGTATAGCTGTGGGTGACCACCCACAGCTAATGCGAGCGGCCATGATGATGGTCACGATGGTCAAGACCACCATGGAGGGCTCTGCGCACACGCAGCGCCGTACTGCGCATGCGCAAGCCCCGGAGCGAGACAGAAATTCTCTCGCTCCGTGGCTCACTACAAAAGGGACGGCTGTCGATGTTGATTGACAGCCTGCCAGGGGGGTGGCTTCACAAACGGAGGTGTTCCCAAGCGAACGCCTGCCATTTGCGGGCGGCCCCACTGACATCACCAGTGATGTCAGTGGGAGAGCTTCCGGCTCTATTAGAGCCGGAAACTCTCTGGGGCTTGCGGCCACGAGACCCTACCACAAGGGTCTCATCGCAAGCCCCGATGGTTGCGATGGTCTTGACCATCGCGACCATCATCCTGGCCACTCGCAATAGCTGTGGGCGACTCTGTACACACACACACACACACCCCGTGGGACGCATGCACTGTACGACACTCTGTACACACACACACACACCATGGGACGCATGTGCTGTGCGACACTCTGTACATACACACACACCATGGGACGCATGCACTGTACGACACTCTGTATACACACACACCATGGGACGCATGCGCTGTGCGACACTCTGTACATACACACCCCGTGGGACGCATGTGCTGTGCGACACTCTGTACACACACACCCCGTGGGACGCATGCGCTGTGCGACACTCTGTACATACACACCCCGTGGGACGCATGCACTGTATGACACTCTGTACACACACACACCATGGGACGCATGCACTGTACGATACTCTGTACACACACACCATGGGACGCATGCACTGTGTGACACTCTGTACATACACACACACACTGTGGGACGCATGCACTGTGCAATAGTTTTGTAACTAATGCATGAACAGTTGAAAAACTTTGTCCATTTACATGAATACCGGCGTCTGCCGCAGTATCAGCCATCTCTGCCCTACGTCTTGTGTCTGCTTAATGGTCCTCATCCCATTTCTCTCCTATCATTGTCATTTTCATCTTTAATACCCCAACGTATGACTGCAGCTGCCCTAATTCCAGATTGTTTCCAGTACTGATCAATTTATATATATAAAATCAAATGTCCTGACTCCTAAACGCCCAGCCCAAACCCCTGCACCTAGAAACATGAAAATCGGCAAGAATATTCCTTCTATGACGTAGGTGACCACTAATTCCACCCCTAAGGGAGTGAAAAGGGCTAAAATGTCTCCTCCCCCTGTGCAATGCCCTGACTGTCTCATCCTGGCTGCAGCACAGATTATAGTCACCAAATGTCACCCCAAGTGCTGCCAAACATCACTGGCAGCTGGTGTAGCTCCCCTATTTGTAGAGTGAGGGAGGGGAATGTGCTACTACACAGGTGAGAGAGGGGAATGTGTTACTACACAGGTGAGAGAGGGGAATGTGTTACTACACAGGGGAGGGAGGGGAAGTGTCACTACAAAGGGGAGAGAGGGAAAGTGTCACTACACAGGGGAAGGAGGGGGAAGTGTCACTACACAGGGGAGAGAGGGGAAGTGTCACTACACAGGGGAAGGAGGGGGAAGTGTCACTACACAGGGGAGAGAGGGGAAGTGTCACTACACAGGGGAGGGAGGGGAAGTGTCACTACACAGGGGAAGGAGGGGGAAGTGTCACTACACAGGGGAGGGAGGGGAAGTGTCACTACACAGGGGAGAGAGGGAAAGTGTCACTACACAGGGGAAGGAGGGGGAAGTGTCACTACACAGGGGAGAGAGGGGAAGTGTCACTACACAGGGGAAGGAGGGGGAAGTGTCACTACACAGGGGAGAGAGGGGAAGTGTCACTACACAGGGGAGGGAGGGGAAGTGTCACTACACAGGGGAAGGAGGGGGAAGTGTCACTACACAGGGGAGGGAGGGGAAGTGTCACTACACAGGGGAGAGAGGGAAAGTGTCACTACACAGGGGAAGGAGGGGGAAGTGTCACTACACAGGGGAAGGAGGGGGAAGTGTCACTACACAGGGGAGGGAGGGGAAGTGTCACTACACAGGGGAGGGAGGGGAAGTGTCACTACACAGGGGAGAGAGGGGAAGTGTCACTACACAGGGGAGAGAGGGAAAGTGTCACTACACAGGGGAGAGAGGGGAAGTGTCACTACACAGGGGAGAGAGGGAAAGTGTCACTACACAGGGGAGAGAGGGGAAGTGTCACTACACAGGGGAAGGAGGGGGAAGTGTCACTACACAGGGGAAGGAGGGGGAAGTGTCACTACACAGGGGAGGGAGGGGAAGTGTCACTACACAGGGGAGGGAGGGGGAAGTGTCACTACACAGGGGAGGGAGGGGAAGTGTCACTACACAGGGGAGGGAGGGGAAGTGTCACTACACAGGGGAGAGAGGGGAAGTGTCACTACACAGGGGAGAGAGGGGAAGTGTCACTACACAGGGGAGAGAGGGAAAGTGTCACTACACAGGGGAGAGAGGGGAAGTGTCACTACACAGGGGAAGGAGGGGGAAGTGTCACTACACAGGGGAAGGAGGGGGAAGTGTCACTACACAGGGGAGAGAGGGGAAGTGTCACTACACAGGGGAAGGTAGGTGCGGGAAGTGTCACTACACAGGGGAGAGAGGGGAAGTGTCACTACACAGGGGAGGGAGGGGAAGTGTCACTACACAGGGGAAGGAGGGGGAAGTGTCACTACACAGGGGAGAGAGGGAAAGTGTCACTACACAGGGGAGAGAGGGGAAGTGTCACTACACAGGGGAAGGAGGGGGAAGTGTCACTACACAGGGGAGAGAGGGGAAGTGTCACTACACAGGGGAGGGAGGGGAAGTGTCACTACACAGGGGAAGGAGGGGGAAGTGTCACTACACAGGGGAGGGAGGGGAAGTGTCACTACACAGGGGAGAGAGGGAAAGTGTCACTACACAGGGGAAGGAGGGGGAAGTGTCACTACACAGGGGAGGGAGGGGAAGTGTCACTACACAGGGGAGGGAGGGGAAGTGTCACTACACAGGGGAAGGAGGGGGAAGTGTCACTACACAGGGGAGAGAGGGGAAGTGTCACTACACAGGGGAGAGAGGGAAAGTGTCACTACACAGGGGAGAGAGGGGAAGTGTCACTACACAGGGGAGGGAGGGGAAGTGTCACTACACAGGGGAGGGAGGGGAATGTGTCACTACACAGGGGAGAGAGGGGAAGTGTCACTACACAGGGGAGGGAGGGGAATGTGTCACTACGGAGGTGAAGGGAGAGTATGTGTCACTACGGAGGTGAAGGGAGAGTATGTGTTACTACACAGGTGAAGGATGGAGAAGTGTCACTACACAGGGGAGGGAGTGGAATGTGTTACTACACAGATGAAGGAGGGGAATGTGTTATTATGGAGGTGAAGGGAGAGTATGTGTTACTACACAGGTATGGGAGAGGAATGTGTTACTACACAGGTGAGAGGGGGGAATGTGTTACTACAGAGGTGTAAGAGGGGAATGTGTTACTACACAGGTGAGGGGGGGAATGTGTTACTACAGAGGTGAGAGGGGAATGTGTTACTACAGAGGTGTAGTAGTGAAATGTGTTGCTACACAGGTGAGGGAGGGGAATGTGTTGCTACACAGGTGAGGGAGGGGAATGTGTTACTACGGAGGTGAAGGGAGAGTATGTGTTACGGAGGTGAAGGGAGAGTATGTGTTACTACACAGGTGAAGGAGGGGGAAGTGTCACTACACAGGTGAGAGGGGAATATGTTACTACAGAGGTGTAGTAGTGGAATGTGTTGCTACAGAGGTGAGGGAGGGGAATGTGTTGCTACACAGGTGAGGGAGGGGAATGTGTTACTACAGAGGTGAGAGGGGAATGTGTTGCTACACAGGTGAGGGAGGGCAATGTGTTACTATACAGGTGAGGGAGGGGAATGTGCTACTATAGAGGTGAGAGTGGAAAATGTGTTATAGCAGCAGTGAGAGGTGAATATGTTACTACACAGGTGAGAGGGGGGAATGTGTTACTACAGAGGTGTAGGAGGGGAATGTGTTACTACACAGGTGAGAGGGGAATGTGTTACTACAGAGGTGTAGGAGGGGAATGTGTTGCTACACAGGTGAGGGAGGGGAATGTGTTGCTACACAGGTGAGGGAGGGGAATGTGTTGCTACACAGGTGAGGGAGGGGAATGTGTTACTACACAGGTGAGAGGGGAATGTGTTACTACACAGGGGAGGGAGGGGAAAGTGTCACTACACAGGGGAGGGAGGGGAAAGTGTCACTACACAGGGGAAGGAGGGGAATGTGTTACTACAGAGGTGAAGGAGGGGAATGTGTTACTACGGAGGTGAAGGGAGAGTATGTGTTACTACGGAGGTGAAGGGAGAGTATGTGTTACTACACAGGTGAAGGAGGGGGAAGTGTCACTACACAGGTGAGAGGGGAATGTGTTACTACAGAGGTGTAGTAGTGGAATGTGTTGCTACAGAGGTGAGGGAGGGGAATGTGTTGCTACACAGGTGAGGGAGGGGAATGTGTTACTACAGAGGTGAGAGGGGAATGTGTTGCTACACAGGTGAGGGAGGGCAATGTGTTACTATACAGGTGAGGGAGGGGAATGTGTTACTATACAGGTGAGGGAGGGGAATGTGCTACTACAGAGGTGAGAGTGGAAAATGTGTTATAGCAGCAGTGAGAGGTGAATATGTTACTACACAGGTGAGAGGGGTGTAGGAGGGGAATGTGTTGCTACACAGGTGAGGGAGGGGAATGTGTTGCTACACAGGTGAGGGAGGGGAATGTGTTGCTACACAGGTGAGGGAGGGGAATGTGTTACTACACAGGTGAGAGGGGAATGTGTTACTACTCAGGGGAGGGAGGGGAAAGTGTCCCTACACAGGGGAGGGAGGGGAATGTGTCACTACACAGGGGAAGGAGGGGAATGTGTTACTACAGAGGTGAAGGAGGGGAATGTGTTACTACGGAGGTGAAGGGAGAGTATGTGTTACTACGGAGGTGAAGGGAGAGTATGTGTTACTACACAGGTGAAGGAGGGGGAAGTGTCACTACACAGGGGAGGGAGGGGAATGTGTTACTACAGAGGTGAGGGAGGGGAATGTGTTACTACACAGGTGAGGGAGGGGAATGTGTTGCTACACAGGTGAGGGAGGGGAATGTGTTACTATACAGGTGAGGGAGGGGAATGTGTTACTATACAGGTGAGGGAGGGGAATGTGTTACTACAGAGGTGAGGGAGGGGAATGTGTTACTACAGAGGTGAGGGAGGGGAATGTGTTACTACAGAGGTGAGAGTGGAAAATGTTTTATAGCAGCAGTGAGAGGTGAATATGTTACTACACAGGTGAGGGAGGGGAACGTGTTAATAAAAAGGTGGGGGGTTAACAGGACAGATGGGTATAGTGACATACAGATACAGGTATCAGATCTGTATACACCGTGTAAATATATAATGTGTGTATAAGCTGCCAGTATTATATACCGAGTGTAATGTACTGTACACATACAGAAGGATTTGTTAGTTTCAGCTGATAAATAGAGGATAAAACCCCTCAGCATCACTATGTCTCTGTATTACAGTCCTGGGGGCTGATGGAGAGTCCGTTCTGGGGCTGGAACTTGTGATTATTAGCACTGTGAGTAACTGCGGCCATCTCAGAGGCTTCTTACTGAAGGGGGCGTAACTGGGGTCTACGCTGCATTTTCACTGCATAGAGATGTGTGATGTCCAGGTGTGGCGCTGGCGCAGTGCGCTGAGAAGGATGGCCGAGCGGACGCACTGACACCTACAACTTGGCGCATGGATAAATCTGTGCATGAAGTCAGAGCACAATTGCGTCCTACTTGCGTCCAGCACTGTATCAGCCGCATAACCCGCAGAAAGGAACGCCCGTGTATTGTCCAGTCCCTACACTGTAAGGTCTAATCGCTTCCTCCACATCATATCTGCCGTCATCACCCCCACTAAGCGCCTCCATGCTGCCCCCCATCCTGTTATCAGCCATGTTACCAACCACCCTGGCATCCCCATATATCTCACCCCCTCCCTGTAGTTATTGGGTCCGTAGCACCCGACACCCCAATACTTCCCCATTTACCTTCCATCAGCACCCAGAAAACATCACGTAAGATGGTGGCGGTGGTTCCCAATACAAAGATGGAGAAGAGGAAGGTGCACACAGGGTCCGCGATCTTGTATTCTGGCTGGAAGTAATAATATGGAAATAATCTGGGGTCATCGTGTTTTATATTCCCTCTAATGAATAATGACATGAGGACAAATAGACATTCAGAAAGATTCAAATATGCACAATTCAGTTCTGCGCGGTGGTGAAGGAGTTAATTGTAAGAAGCAGAAAACGTTTGTAAGCGCCATTACCTGGGTACTCGGGATTAGCAGATTGTGGGCAATGTACCTTAATCATCAGATCCCATATAAGAGATCCTGCAGATGTAACATAACTCCTCTCCTGTATATATTACTGGATTGTTCCCAGGTCCCATATAAGAGATCCTATAGATGTAACATAACTCCTCTCCTGTATATATTACTGGATTGTTCCCAGGTCCCATATAAGAGATCCTATAGATGTAACATAACTCCTCTCCTGTATATTACTGGATTGTTCCCAGGTCCCATATAAGAGATCCTATAGATGTAACATAACTCCTCTCCTGTATATATTACTGGATTGTTCCCGGGTCCCATATAAGAGATCCTATAGATGTAACATAACTCCTCTCCTGTATATTACTGGATTGTTCCCGGGTCCCATATAAGAGATCCTATAGATGTAACATAACTCCTCTCCTGTATATATTACTGGATTGTTCCCGGGTCCCATATAAGAGATCCTATAGATGTAACATAACTCCTCTCCTGTATATTACTGGATTGTTTCCAGGTCCCATATAAGAGATCCTATAGATGTAACATAACTCCTCTCCTGTATATATTACTGGATTGTTCCCGGGTCCCATATAAGAGATCCTATAGATGTAACATAACTCCTCTCCTGTATATATTACTGGATTGTTCCCATGTCCCATATAAGAGATCCTATAGATGTAACATAACTCCTCTCCTGTATATATTACTGGATTGTTCCCAGGTCCCATATAAGAGATCCTATAGATGTAACATAACTCCTCTCCTGTATATTACTGGATTGTTCCCAGGTCCCATATAAGAGATCCTATAGATGTAACATAACTCCTCTCCTGTATATATTACTGGATTGTTCCCACGTCCCATATAAGAGATCCTATAGATGTAACATAACTCCTCTCCTGTATATTACTGGATTGTTCCCGGGTCCCATATAAGAGATCCTATAGATGTAACATAACTCCTCTCCTGTATATTACTGGATTGTTCCCGGGTCCCATATAAGAGATCCTATAGATGTAACATAACTCCTCTCCTGTATATTACTGGATTGTTCCCAGGTCCCATATAAGAGATCCTATAGATGTAACATAACTCCTCTCCTGTATATTACTGGATTGTTCCCAGGTCCCATATAAGAGATCCTATAGATGTAACATAACTCCTCTCCTGTATATTACTGGATTGTTCCCGGGTCCATATAAGAGATCCTATAGATGTAACATAACTCCTCTCCTGTATATTACTGGATTGTTCCCAGGTCCCATATAAGAGATCCTATAGATGTAACATAACTCCTCTCCTGTATATTACTGGATTGTTCCCAGGTCCCATATAAGAGATCCTATAGATGTAACATAACTCCTCTCCTGTATATATTACTGGATTGTTCCCGTGGCCCCAGAGCTGGGAGAGCACGGGAGGATTGTAGCCCCTTTTTTGCCATCAGGGATTTAACGTTCAGGCATCCCATCAAGAGTTGGCAAATTGCAGCCACCCATGGGTGCTGAGACAAACTGCCAGCCCCCGTAGAGACAGAGGGCGTCACCATATACAGGAAGGCCCACATATAATGTTGGGCCTGGGTATTTAGGACCCTCCCCCTCTCCTTCCTGGCTACAATCAAGTAACTCATTCCACAAAAGTAATTGGCAATTGTTACAGATCACGCACATTATTCCTTTAGCGGGACGGAGGGGAACACGCAGCCATTTTATGTATACTATGGGTTTATGCAATGCGCGTGCTCCAGAACTGAGTGTACGGAAGATGTGGGGTATTACGCATTTCAGGTGCATCGCCACTGGTGACAATGTGGCTTACACACGGGCCTATAAAAACCGGTGGGCGATTCAGTGCAGTGAATACGTGTAAATGTCAGATATATCTTATACAGTAAGGTCTGGGGCACTGGTGATAGCAACAGGTATGAAACCAAGCAATGCGGCTGGGGGCCGCCATACAGCTGCGTACAACTGTGCCAAAGAGCAGATAGTCGCATTTGGAGCCTGATTCACTACGGTACGCAATATTGCGTACGCACACAGCTCAACTGCGATTGTATGCTAATCCATTGCTATCGCAATGCAAACTCAGCACTACGAGGGGAACTCAATTAGAGGCGAAAAGTCAGACAATTTTCACCGGTCCAACAATTCGCCTGTGTCAGAAGCGAAATCATTCCGTGCGCGTCCCCGCTTTTCGCCTCTAATTGAATATGGCCCTACATGAGGACGCCCATTTTACCATACACACATCCGTAATACTTAGCAGAATAGCAAAACCATCGGTAACAGAGTACCATCGCAGAGTCACACGCACTTCCACAAGCTCTGACCTTACTCAGAAATTGCTCTATTCCTCACACGCTATAAGACCTGAGGCTGCGTACCGCATCGCCATGGATAATTTATGCACGCCCCTGCAACGGCATGTGAACGCACTGGGACACCGCTCTCACCACCCACAAACATCACTTCCTGTCAATCACTGCGATGGGTCTGCGTAGTCACTGTCACAGTGGCCGTACGCATGCGTAGTGCCAATCTGGCGATTGCGTGCGTATTCGCAGCTGTGTACGGTAGTAAATCAGGCCCTAAGTTCTGTGCGTGCAATGCGGAAATAATTACAGCGGACTAATCACTGCACTGTGCCATGTTGCAACATCAGAGACCCTGCCACAGTCTTGGGTCCTACCATCTCCCCATTCTCCGCACTCACCTTGAAGTAAATGACAATGGCGGCCACCATAACCCCAAAGCTCTGCAGAAGGTCCCCAATCACATGGATAAACGCTGCCCGGACACTGGTGTTGCAGTGGGGTCCCAGGTGCAGAGAGAGACCACCGGTCGGACTGTCTCCAATCTTCTCATACCCCAAGCCGTGAGAGTGCCCATGGAGGGTGGTGGATTGGTGCAGGATATAGGCCATGCTGACAAAAAGCAAAATAGCCTCATCTCATTACACCGATCATTTCCTGCTCACCGTAACGGTCACAGCCTCCTCTCATTACACCGATCATTTCCTGCTCACCGTAATGGTCACAGCCTCCTCTAATTACACCGATCGTTTCCTGCTCACCGTAACGGTCACAGCCTCCTCTCATTACACCGATCATTTCCTGCTCACAGTAACGGTCACAGCCCCCTCTCATTACACCGATCATTTCCTGCTCACCGTAACGTTCACAGCCTCATCTCATTACACCGATCATTTCCTGCTCACCGTAACGTTCACAGCCTCATCTCATTACACCGATCATTTCCTGCTCACCGTAACGGTCACAGCCTCCTCCAATTACACAAATCATTTCCTGCTCACCGTAACGATCACAGCCTCCTGTCATTACACCGATCATCTCATGCTCACCGTAATGGTCACAGCCTCCTCTCATTACACCAATCGTTTCCTGCTCACCGTAACGGTTACAGCCTCCTCTCATTACACCGATCATTTCCTGCTCACCGTAACGGTCACAGCCTCCTCTCATTACACCGATCATTTCCTGCTCACCGTAACGATCACAGCCTCCTCTCATTACACCAATCATTTCCTGCTCACCGTAACGGTCACAGCCTCCTCTCATTACACCGATCATCTCATGCTCACCGTAATGGTCACAGCCTCATCTCATTACACCGATCATTTCCTGCTCACCGTAACGTTCACAGCCTCATCTCATTACACCGATCATTTCCTGCTCACCGTAACGGTCACAGCGTCATCTCATTACACCAATCATTTCCTGCTCACCGTAACGATCACAGCCTCCTCCCATTACACAAATCATTTCCTGCTCACCGTAACGATCACAGCCTCCTCTCATTACACCGATCATTTCCTGCTCACCGTAACGATCACAGCCTCCTCTCATTACACCGATCATCTCATGCTCACCGTAACGGTCACAGCCTCCTCTCATTACACCGATCGTTTCCTGCTCACTGTAACATCCACAGCCTCATCTCATTACACTGGTCATTTCCTGGTCACCGTAACGGTTACAGGCTCCTCTCATTACACCGATCATTTCCTGCTCACCGTAACTGTCACAGCCTCCTCTCATTACACCGATCATTTCCTGCTCACCGTAACGGTCACAGCCTCATCTCATTACACCGATCGTTTCCTGCTCACCGTAATGGTCACAGCCTCCTCTCATTACATCGATCGTTTCCTGCTCACCGTAACGGTCACAGCCTCATCTCATTACACCGATCATCTCATGCTCACCGTAATGGTCACAGCCTCATCTCATTACACCGATCATTTCCTGCTCACCGTAACGGTAACAGCCTCCTCTCATTACACCGATCGTTTCCTGCTCACCGTAACGGTCACAGCCTCATCTCATTACACCGATCGTTTCCTGCTCACCGTAACGGTCACAGCCTCCTGTCATTACACCGATCATTTCCTTCTCACCGTAACGGTCACAGCCTCCTGTCATTACACCGATCATTTCCTGCTCACCGTAACGGTCACAGCCTCATCTCATTACACCGATCATCTCATGCTCACCGTAATGGTCACAGCCTCATCTCATTACACCGATCATTTCCTGCTCACCGTAACGGTCACAGCCTCATTTCATTACACCGATCATTTCCTGCTCACCGTAACGGACACAGCCTCATCTCGTTACACCGATCATCTCATGCTCACCGTAATGGTCACAGCCTCCACTCATTACACCGATCGTTTCCTGCTCACCGTAACGGTCACAGCCTCCTCTCATTACACCGATCATTTCCTGCTCACCGTAACGGTCACAGCCTCCACTCATTACACCGATTATTTCCTGCTCACCGTAACGGTCACAGCCTCCTCTCATTACACCGATCATTTCCTGCTCACCGTAACGGTCACAGCCTCATCTCGTTACACCGATCATCTCATGCTCACCGTAATGGTCACAGCCTCCTCTCATTACACCAATCGTTTCCTGCTCACCGTAACGGTCACAGCCTCCTCTCATTACACCGATCATTTCCTGCTCACCGTAACGGTCACAGCCTCATCTCATTACACCGATCGTTTCCTGCTCACCGTAATGGTCACAGCCTCCTCTCATTACATCGATCGTTTCCTGCTCACCGTAACGGTCACAGCCTCATCTCATTACACCGATCATCTCATGCTCACCGTAATGGTCACAGCCTCATCTCATTACACCGATCATTTCCTGCTCACCGTAACGGTAACAGCCTCCTCTCATTACACCGATCGTTTCCTGCTCACCGTAACGGTCACAGCCTCATCTCATTACACCGATCGTTTCCTGCTCACCGTAACGGTCACAGCCTCCTCTCATTACACCGATCATTTCCTGCTCACCGTAACGGTCACAGCCTCCTCTCATTACACCGATCATTTCCTTCTCACCGTAACGGTCACAGCCTCCTGTCATTACACCGATCATTTCCTGCTCACCGTAACGGTCACAGCCTCATCTCATTACACCGATCATCTCATGCTCACCGTAATGGTCACAGCCTCATCTCATTACACCGATCATTTCCTGCTCACCGTAACGGTCACAGCCTCATTTCATTACACCGATCATTTCCTGCTCACCGTAACGGTCACAGCCTCCTCTCATTACACCGATCGTTTCCTGCTCACCGTAACGGTCACAGCCTCCTCTCATTACACCGATCGTTTCCTGCTCACCGTAACGGTCACAGCCTCCTCTCATTACACCGATCGTTTCCTGCTCACCGTAACGGTCACAGCCTCCTCTCATTACACCGATCGTTTCCTGCTCACCGTAACGGTCACAGCCTCCTCTCATTACACCGATCGTTTCCTGCTCACCGTAACGGTCACAGCCTCCTCTCATTACACCGATCGTTTCCTGCTCACCGTAACGGTCACAGCCTCCTCTCATTACACCGATCGTTTCCTGCTCACCGTAATGGTCACAGCCTCCTCTCATTACACCGATCGTTTCCTGCTCACCGTAATGGTCACAGCCTCCTCTCATTACACCGATCGTTTCCTGCTCACCGTAACGGTCACAGCCTCATCTCATTACACCGATCATTTCCTGCTCACCATAACGGTCACAGCCTCCTCTCATTACACCGATCATCTCATGCTCACCGTAATGGTCACAGCCTCCACTCATTACACCGATCATCTCATGCTCACCGTAACGGTCACAGCCTCCACTCATTACACCGATCGTTTCCTGCTCACCGTAACGGTCACAGCCTCCTCTCATTACACCGATCATTTCCTGCTCACCGTAATGGTCACAGCCTCCTCTCATTACACCGATCATTTCCTGCTCACCGTAACGGTCACAGCCTCCACTCATTACACCAATCGTTTCCTGCTCACCGTAACGGTCACAGCCTCATCTCATTACACCAATCGTTTCCTGCTCACCGTAACGTTCACAGCCTCCTCTCATTACACCGATCATTTCCTGCTCACCGTAACGTTCACAGCCTCCTCTCATTACACCGATCATTTCCTGCTCACCGTAACGGTCACAGCCTCATCTCGTTACACCGATCATCTCATGCTCACCGTAATGGTCACAGCCTCCTCTCATTACACCGATCGTTTCCTGCTCACCGTAACGGTCACAGCCTCCTCTCATTACACCGATCGTTTCCTGCTCACCGTAACGTTCACAGCCTCCTCTCATTACACCGATCATCTCATGCTCACCGTAACGTTCACAGCCTCATCTCATTACACCGATTGTTTCCTGCTCACCGTAACGGTCACAGCCTCATCTCATTACACCGATTGTTTCCTGCTCACCGTAACGGTCACAGCCTCATCTCATTACATCGATCGTTTCCTGCTCACCGTAACGTTCACAGCCTCCTCTCATTACATCGATCGTCTCATGCTCACCGTAACGGTCATAGCCTCATCTCATTACACCGATCATTTCCTGGTCACCGTAACGGTCACAGCCTCCTCTCATTACACCGATCGTTTCCTGCTCACCGTAACGGTCACAGCCTCATCTCGTTACACTGAGCATCTCATGCTCACCGTAACGTTCACAGCCTCATCTCATTACACCGATCATTTCCTGGTCACCGTAATGGTCACAGCCTCCTCTCATTACACCGATCATTTCCTGCTCACCGTAACGGTCACAGCCTCATCTCATTACACCGATCGTTTCCTGCTCACCGTAACGGTCACAGCCTCCTCTCATTACACCGATCGTTTCCTGCTCACCGTAACGGTCACAGCCTCATCTCATTACACCGATCGTTTCCTGCTCACCGTAATGGTCACAGCCTCATCTCATTACACCGATCATTTTCTGCTTACCGTAATGGTCACAGCCTCATCACATTACACCGATCATCTCATGCTCACCATAACGTTCACAGCCTCCTCTCATTACACCGATCATTTCCTGGTCACCGTAATGGTCACAGCCTCCTCTCATTACACCGATCATTTCCTGCTCACCGTAACGTTCACAGCCTCCTCTCATTACACCGATCGTTTCCTGCTCACCGTAACGGTCACAGCCTCATCTCATTACACCAATAGTTTCCTGCTCACCGTAACGGTCACAGCCTCATCTCATTACACCGATCGTTTCCTGCTCACTGTAACGGTCACAGCCTCATCTCATTACACCGATCATCTCATGCTCACCGTAACGTCCACAGCCTCATCTCATTACACCGATCGTTTCCTGCTCACCGTAACGTTCACAGCCTCATCTCATTACACCAATCGTTTCCTGCTCACCGTAACGTTCACAGCCTCCTCTCATTACACCGATCGTTTCCTGCTCACCGTAACGTTCACAGCCTCATCTCATTACATCAATCGTTTCCTGCTCACCATAACGGTCACAGCCTCCTCTCATTACACCAATCATTTCCTGCTCACCGTAACGGTCACAGCCTCATCTCATTACACCAATCGTTTCCTGCTCACCATAACGGTCACAGCCTCCTCTCATTACACCGATCATTTCCTGCTCACCGTAACGGTCACAGCCTCATCTCATTACACCGATCATCTCATGCTCACCGTAACGTCCACAGCCTCCTCTCATTACACCGATCGTTTCCTGCTCACCGTAACGGTCACAGCCTCATCTCATTACACCAATCATCTCATTCTCACCGTAACGGTAACAGCCTCCTCTCATTACACCGATCATTTCCTGCTCACCGTAACGGTCACAGCCTCCTCTCATTACACCGATCATTTCCTGCTCACCGTAACGTTCACAGCCTCCTCTCATTACACCGATCATTTCCTGCTCACCGTAATGGTCACAGCCTCATCTCATTACACCGATCATCTCATGCTCATGGCAACGGTCACAGCCTCATCTCATTACACCGATCATTTCCTGCTCACCGTAATGGTCACACGATCATTAGTAGTACCATCTGGTCACTGTAACGCCATGGTAGTACCATCTGGTCACTGTAACGCCATGGTAGTACCATCTGATCACTGTAACGCCAGAGTAGTACCATCTGGTCACTGTAACGCCAGAGTAGTACCATCTGGTCTCTGTAACGCCAGAGTAGTGTCATCTGGTCACTGTAACGCCAGAGTAGTGTCATCTGGTCACTGTAACGCCAGAGTAGTACCATCTGGTCACTGTAACGCCAGAGTAGTACCATCTGGTCACTGTAACGCCAGAGTAGTACCATCTGGTCACTGTAACGCCAGAGTAGTACCATCTGGTCACTGTAACGCCAGAGTAGTACTATCTGGTCTCTGTAACGCCAGAGTAGTACCATCTGATCACTGTAACGCCAGAGTAGTACCATCTGGTCACTGTAACGCTAGAGTAGTACTATCTGATCACTGTAACGCCAGAGTAGTACCATCTGATCACTGTAACGCCAGAGTAGTACCATCTGATCACTGTAACGCCAGAGTAGTGTCATCTGGACACTGTAACGCCAGAGTAATAGGTAACAGTAACGCCAAAGTAGTGTCATCTGGTCATTCTACTGTCAAAGAAGAACCTTCTATTCAATCTACCATCTGTAATGACCCATCTGGTCACTCTACCATCAGAAAAAAACCATCTAGTCATTCTACTGTCAGAGTATAACCAACTGGTCGCTGTAATGCCAACATAGAACAATGCAGTCACTCTAGCACCAGAGTAATGTCAGAGGACCATCCAGTTACTCGAGCACCAAAGGAGAACCATCCAGTCACTCTAGCACCAATGTAATCTCAAAGGACCATCCAGTCACTTGAGCACCAAAGAAGAACCATCCAGTCACTCTTAACACCAGAGTAGAACCATCCAGTCACTCTTAACACCAGAGTAGAACCATCCAGTCACTCTAGCACCAGAGTAGAACCATCCAGTCACTCTAGCACCAGTCACTGTAAAACTTTCCTTTAATTTTTAGAATGTATGAGCTGGAAATAAGATGATTATATATAGATTTGCTGTCACATTATCATTGGGTGGTCAGCATGGGGGCAGGTCACACCAGGAAGAAGGGCGGGGTCTAGGATAGGACTTTATGATCGCAACCCACCCTCTAATCTGAGACATTGAGCAATATTATAATAATTGTTTATGTTAGAGCTGAATGTAACCTACAGGTATATGTATGATACAGAAAGGTGTTGATGATAGATATACATTATATATATATATATATATATATATATTAGAGCTCCATGTTGCACTTTGTGTTCCATCACTGGACTCTCTCCTGGGAGTTGTGGTGTTTCTATGTTATCTCAGTGACTCGTACAGGAGTAAGTGTACACTGGGGCAGCACAGCGGGTGTAATGGTTAGCATTACTGAATCACAGCACTGAGGTCATGGGTTCAATTTACACCATGGCCCTAACTGTGTGGAGTTTGTATATTCTCCCTGTGCTTGCGTGGGTTTCCTCCCACACTCCAAAAATATACTGGTAGGTTAATTGGCTCCCAACACAAATTAACCCCTAGTGTGTATGTGTGTGTGTGTATATATGTATGTGTTAGGGAATATGGAGTGTAAGCTCCACTGGGGCAGGGACTGATGTGAATGGCCAAATATCCTCTGTAAAGCGCTGCGGAATATGTGTGCGCTATAGAAATAAGTGGTAATAAATAAATAAACTGGGAGTAAACATGTTGTTTCTATACTCACATGAAGTTGACAAGAACAGCACAGCCGGATGTGATTAGCATGACGTGCCCATCGATGTCATAGTCACTGTTGATGATCCGAGCGGTGGCCAGGTACAGCAGAATACCCGTCACTATCCAAATGGAGAGGACCGAAGCCAAAGCCCCCAGGATCTCTACAAGTGAAATGAGCATAAACCAATAAGACACCAAAACCTGCAGCGAACCAACTAAACACAGCAACAACTGGTCATATGTCTGCCGACGTGCCACAACTGGCCATATATCTGCCAACGTGCCACAACTGGCCATATGTCTGCCAACGTGCCACAACTGGCCATATGTCTGCTGACAAGTCGCAAATAGCGATATGTCTGCCTGCGTTCCACAATTGGCCATATGTCTGACGACGTGTAGCTGCATCTTCTCAAGTGAAGTCTTTGTTCTAGGGCACCCTTGAAAAAATTAGTTATGGTAAAACTTACCCTTGTTAACTCTCTTTCTTCGAAGTCCATAGGGTCCACAGGGGAGACAATGGGGTGTAGGTGGAACTTGGAGGACCCGACATCAACAGCAAAGCTTTTCAATCCCAGGATGCTCCGGTCCTTCCCCCTATACTCCGCCAACAACCTGAGGGCACTTCAGTTTTGTTAACAAGCCCAAGGCAGGAGCAGAAGAGGAGAGACGGAAGACTGGTACACTGAGAAATCTCACTCTCACACAGAGAAAGAAACAAGTGACCAAGAGAAGAAACCCATAGAAGTCAGGTGTGTCAGGGTGGGTGCCTTGTGGACCCTATGGACTTCGAAGAAAGAGTTAACCAAGGTAAGTTTTACCATAACTCTCCTTTTCTTCTTCAGGGTCCAGGGGAGACAATGGGGATGTCCCAAATGCTCCTGGTCTGAGAGGAGAACCCTGCGTCCGAAGGAAGTATCCTGAGAGGCAAATGTATCAAAGACATAAAACCCAAGAAAGGTGTGGACAGAAGACCACGTGGCCGCCTTGCATAGCTGTTCAGCAGAGACGCCACGCCAGGCCTTCTCACGAGGGACCCACAGAGCGAGTAGAATGAGCAGATACTTTAGCCAGCACAGGAAGGCCCATCTGAGTGTAAGCCTGTGAGATAGTCATGCGAAGTCATCTGGCCACAGTCTGTTTATTAGCTGGCCATCCCTTCTTATGGAATCCAAATAAGATGAAGAGGGAGTCTGATTTTCTGATGGCACTAGTATGGTCCACGTAGATCTTCAGAGCATGGACCACATCTAAAGAAGCCTCACCTGCCGAGAGGTCTGGTGATTGAAAGGACAGGACCACAATTTCCTCATTAAGGTAGAAACGAAAACCACCTTGGGAAGGAAGCCCGGGCGTGTTCTAAGAACAACCCTGTCCTGATGAAAGATTAAAAAGGGGGAGCGACATGAAAGAGCCCATAAATCCAATACTCTACGGGCAGATGCTATAGCCAGAAGAAACAGAGGACCTCATTCAGACCCTCTCGCAAGTGGGTCGATGTTTGGCTGTGCGCACACGCGCAGCGGTCGCACTACGCGTGCGCAAACCCCGGAGCAAGAGAGAAATTTTCTCGCTCCGGGGCTCACTACAAAAGGGGCGGCTGTTGATGTTGATTGACAGCTCGACCCATTTTGTAGACATGGCTTCGCAAACAGAGGTGTTCCCAAATGAACGCTTACCGTTTGTGGGCGGCCCCACTGACATCACCAGTGATATCAGTGGGAGAGCTTCCGGCTCTATTAGAGCCGAAAGCTCTCTGGGGCTTGGTCTTGACCTTCGCGATCATCATCGTGGCGGCTCGTTAAAGCTGTGGGTGGTAACCCACAGCCTAGCGAGCGGCCAGGAGGCTGGATCATGTTTTAGATGCGGCCGCCCTCATTTTGCGAGCGGCACTGAATGAGGTCCAGAGTCTTTGCAGTGAGCCACTTGACATTCACTGATTCCAGGGGTTCGAATGGAAGTTCCTGAAGTGTGTGGAGAACCACTGACAAATCCCACGGAGCCACAGGAGGGACAAAGGGAGGTTGTATACATAGAACACCTTGTAGGAAGGTGTGAACATCCATTAAAGGAGCAATTATGCGCTGGAACCAAATGGACAGAGCGGAGACGTGCACTTTCAGAGATGCCAGGCGGAGTCCAAGGTCCAATCCAGCCTAATGAAAGGCAAGTATTCTAGAAGCCTTAAAAACTTGAGGGTCATAGATTCTTGGAGCACACCACTGGAAATATGTATGCCATATCTGGTGATAAATTCTGGCCAAGGCCAGTTTACGTGCACTGAGCGTGGTCTGAACCACAGAGCTAGAAAATCCCATAGCCTTTAGGAGAGATGTCTCAAGAGCCAAGCCGTTAAAGAGAGACGGGCTAGGTCCGGATGTAGACAGGGACCCTGAGACAACAGGTCTGGTTGAAGAGAAGCATCTATGGAGAGATTTTGAAGATCGGAGTACCAATGGCGTCAAGGCCAAGATGGAGCTACCAACAGGACTGTGCCCCCTTCCTGTTTGAACTTACGAAGAACCTGAGGAAGAAGGGATATTGGAGGAAAAAGGTACGCCAAATGGAAAGTCCACCTCACTGATAATGCGTCCACGAAGTCTGTGTTGGGATCCCTTGTCCTGGCTCCATACACTGGAAGTTTGTGGTTGTGTCTTGAGGCCAAAAGGTCCACATCCGGTAAATCCCATTTGTCCACCAGGAGTTGAAAGACTTCTGGATATAGAGACCACTCTCCTGCATGCACGTCGTGACAGCTGAGGAAATCCGCTTCCCAATTGAGAATTCCTGTAATGCACACTGCGGAAATGGTTGGGAGATGGCATTCGGCCCATGTGAGAATGCGGGCCACTTCTGCCATTGCTGTCCGACTACGAGTGCCTCCTCAGTGATTGAGGTAGGCCACTTCCGTGGCGTTGTCGGGCTGTACTTGTACCGGTGAGAGCTCTGTAAATAGCTTGGAGTTTCAGGACGTTGATTGGTAAGACCACCTCGAAAGGAGTGCTGGTCAGTCACTGTGCCCCACCCGCGGAGGATTACGTTTTACGTCCGTGGTGGATATCCGTCCAGGATACAAAAGGGGCGTCCCTTGTCTAAGTGGGACATCTGTAGCCACCAGGCTAGGGACAGCTGAACCTCCAGGGAGACCCATTGTCTGGGATCTGAGCAGATGGGGCAGCCCGTTCCACCTGGAGAGGATCAGGTGTTGTAGGGGCCTGGAGTGAAACTGAGCGAACTCCACCATGTTGAAGGTGGACACCATGGATCCCAAAGTCTGCATTGCGTAGTGAATTGACACTCGGTGACTGTGTAGTAGTCTGCGCACCTGGTGTTGTAATACGAGATTTTCCAGGAGGGCTCCCAGATGTACCATTCTTTGAGAAGGTGTCAAGGAAGACTTTTTCCAGTTGATCAGCCAACTGTGCATTTATAGAAAATAAATGGTTACCTGTAGATGGCGGTGAAGAATTTCTGGGGAGCTGGCCAACAGCAAAAGATCGTTTAAGTATGGGAGCAGTCTGATCCCTTGACGATGAATATAGGCCGCCATAACTGCCATGATCTTGGTAAAAACTGAGGAGCCATTGAATGGCCAAAAGGCAGAGCCTGAAATTGGTAATGTTGCTGTAGTATAGCAAACCAGAGATATTGTTGATGAGAAGGCGCTATAGGTACATGTAGGTAAATGTTCTGAATGTCCAGAGACACCATAAAGTCACCAGACTCCATAGCCAGGATAATAGAGTGGAGGGTTTCCATATGAAACCTGGGCACCCTGATTAAACTTGTTCAGAGACTTGAGGGTGAGGATAGACCGATGAGACCCATTGGGTTTCTGAACTAAGAAAAGGGTCGAATAATAGCCCTTCCCTCACTGTTAGGAGGGGACCGGACTTAATACTCCTGAGAGCAGTAAGGACTGAATGGCCATTTGGAGCAGCAGGGCCTTGCTTTGTTCCGATGGAGGCCATATGCAAAAGAACTACTGGGGGGGGGTCAACTCAGGAAGGAGAGGACATATCCGTGGGAGACCACTTCTCTTACCCAGGCGTCTGGTCTGTGTATGCAGTCAGCTATCTTTAGATCTTGCACGATAGTTTCCAAGTCAAAATGTGCTGTTTAAGTACCATGTTGTGTCTTTGAGTACCGGGGAGTCTTCAAGGGAAATTGTCACGATATTACATTGTGAGCACATCGTTCCGTGTTAGGGGTCTTAAGAAGCAGTTCAGGGCTGGGACTATCGGTGCCACTGAGCCTTTCTGTCCCCCGCTGCTGCCCCTGTGCACTTCCCCACTGCCCTGCACGCCTGCAGTCTACCCCCTGAGCCGTCTCTCCCTATGCACCCCCAAAACACCACCTGTGTGCTGTCCCCTCCACCACCAGCGCTAGTATACCATTTTGTTGCCCTTCTCCCCTGACGCCTTAATGATCATGTTCCTTGCGCAATACAGATATAGTATGCCATGACACCCTGTAGTTAATTGTAGATTTAGCACTTTCACAGAGTGAGATTGCTGTTACTCACAAAATGGTGGAGCTGCTAATTCACAGAATTGTGTGCTCATTGGAATACACACATGCAGTATATGCAACTGAGGTCTGAGCAGAGGATAGAGCTGCACAGATGAGGTAAGAGTGGTGTGGATGGGGGAGGAGACAGCAGCGTGGATGGGTGACACAGAAAGGTGTGTAGAGTGGGGAAGATTAATGGGGCATATACAATTGGATGTTAGGTTTAGCGAGGTAAAAACTTTGCGTCCCCTGCACCCAATTTAGAAATACCGCAGGTATGCGCGCTCCCGATACCCGCGGTATTCAATTCCAAAAATACTGGTCGCAGCGTTTTCAGTTCGTAATTATTATTATTTATTTTTTTAAAAAACCTCCACTTACCTTACCTGGAGTCTCCATTGGTCTCCGCGGCTCCCAGTGGCCTCCCCTCTCTCTTATTACTGGAGAGAGGGCTGCTGGGAGATGTAGTTCTCCCAGTGCCCATTCCGGGGGGCCACACAAACACTGCGGCGGCACACACACACACTCATACACAGTTACATACACCACACACATACTCATCGCTGCTGCAGAAGAGCCGGCTCCCGACGCAGGATGGAGAAGACAGAGCTGCAGCAATCATGGATTAATTAAGTTAATTGAGGACTTATTAAGCAATTGGAAGTATCCAGAGGGGGTGCTGCAGGGGTGTCACAGCAAGTCCCGGGGATTTTACCTAAAAATAGGATTTTGGTACTTACCGATAAATCCCTCTCTCCGATTCCACAGGGGACACTGGAGCCTCAGTACAATGGGGTATAGGAGTGTGTTACCCGGGAGCTGGCACCTTTAAATAAAAAGCTACTGGTAGCTAGCTCCTCCCCCTCTATACCCCCCCCCAGGTCAGTCTAAAAAATGTGCCCTGGGAGCTGGACGTAAGCCTCCTTAGGGCTCCGGAAATATACTCAAGCATTGAGGACAGACAGGCAGCCTACTGCCCCTGCCTGTCTGCGCCGAGGAAGCTGCCGGGGAGATCCTCAGCGCTGCTGCATGCGGTTTGCGCTGAGTTCTCCTGCTACAGAGACCTCAGTCTCTGGGGTACCCAAAGACGCGCTGCATGCAGTGCACGTCGCGGGACCCAGTAGCATATGCCCGCCGCCGGCAGCACGGGCAGGGCTAAGGTTAGTGTTTCCTGGCTACCTGGTTAGCAGAGGAGCCAGGACATGTATTCAGGCGGGCATTCACAGTGCACTCCGCTAGCGCTGACAGCGCCATAGCGAGGGGGGGGCTATGCCTCCCAGCAGCCTCAGCGCTTCCAGAAGGACGCTGGTGGCCATTTTACACGCACTGCAGGGTGGAGAGAGAGCTGTGCAGGAGTCAGGCTAGTACTCTGTGTATCACTTGCATTTTTATCCTTGTTATCAGCAGTATTCTGTTAGCGCTGCAAGTATTCTAGTTTATCTCCCTCTGTGCCCCTTTCAGGTCTCTGTGTGGTGTGATTGTATAATGCATTACTGTGTGTGTGTGTGTGTGTGTGTGTGTGTGTGTGTGTGGTGGTCTGTACTAGAGACATGTCTACCAAGGGGTCTAAAGCTGCACCAAAGTCTTTTTCATGTAAGACTTGTGGTGAGAAATTCACACAGGGACAGTCTGACGCTTCCTTACTGTGTGATAAATGTGTCTATACCTCAGGATACTGATCTTGTAGCCCAGCCTATGTGGTCTGATCAATTGGCTGCAGTTATATCAAATCTGTCATCAGAGCTGGAATCAGCTCATAAGGACAGGGAGAGGCTGAGACAGACAACAGCTGAACCAGACTGGGCTCACTCTCTGGCCAGATCTGTGGGGGACTTACAAAAGCCATGTCCCAGGCCCCACCTGCTGCTTCTTCTCCTGCTCAGGTCCTTAGTTAGAGATTGATCCATAATCCCTTACACTGGGATGAGTCAGATGAGGAGTTGCAGGACCCTGAGGAGGGCGAAGTTCAGGAAGAGGAGACTTACATTCCTGAGGACCCCGAACCTGCATCTCAGGGCGTGGATGCTTTAATTTCAGCAGTACGCCAGGTGTTACATGTAGAGGATTTAGAGGTTACTGAAAAACCATCTATTTTCGGTAAAAGATTTAAACAGTCTGTTACCTTTCCAGCATCAGAAGAGCTGGATGAGATTCTCTTCCGCATGGAAACACCCAGACAAAAAATTTCACATTTCTAAGAAATATCTGTCTTATTACCCTTTCCCACCTGACAGTAGGAGATTATGTGAAACTCCACCAGCAGTGGACCCGTCAGTAGCCCGTCTTTCTAAGAAAACGGTGCTTCCGGTGCCTGGCGCGGTTTCCCTAAAGGAAACCTCGGATAGGAAGATGGAACACACATTGAAATCCTTGTATACAGTTGCAGGGGGTTTTGATGCGTCCAGCACTAGTCAGTTGTTGGGTAAATAAGGCCATTGAAGTCTGGGCGCTTAAGGCGGCTTCGTTTGACGGCCTGGCTACTGAAAGGGCCGTCCTCAGAAAGAAGGGTATTCTGTCTAGTGTGATTCCCACAATGATTCGGGCTAGGAAAGAAGTCACTTCTCAACATTACTACCGCATATGGAAGACATATGTGGCTTGGTGTGAGAGACGTAATTCTCCTCCGTCAGTCTTTAAGGTATCACGTCTCCTTCTTTTTCTTCAGGCTGGTCTCACAGTGGGCCTTCGTCTTGGTTCATTAAAAGGTACAGGTATCCGCGTTGTCCATTTTCTTTCAGAGGAAATTGTCTTTGCTTCTGGATATACAGACTTTTCTCCAGGGAGTTGTGAGGATTCAACCCCCCTTTGTGCCTCCCACAGCACCATGGGATTTGGATTTGGTGTTGGCCTTCCTCCAGTCTGATACTATTGAGCCATTACAGAGAGTGGAGATAAAGTACTTAACCTGGAAGGTGGTTCTGTTGTTGGCTCTCGCTTCGGCAAGGCGTGTGTCAGTACTCTGGGTCTCATTCAGACCAGCTCGCGAGCGCAGGACGCTCGCAAGCGGGTCGATGGTCCCCAAATGCGCATGCACACGACGGAGAGAGCTCCGTCGTGCGCATGCGCGAGACCCGGATAGCGACAGCCAAGCTGTCGCCCCGGGTCTCGCACCAAAGGGGGCGTGCTGTCGATGGTGAGTGACAGCACTCCCCCTTTGGTGGGCGTGCCGGGGGCGTGGCTGCCAGATGGAGGCGTTCCCATGGAAACGCCTACCGTCTGGGTCCGGCCCCACTGACATCACTAGTGATGTCAGTGTGAGTGATTTTGGCTCTGATAGAGCCAAAATCACTCCAGGGCTTGCGGTCTCCGAGACCCCACCGCAGGGTCTCGTCGCAAGCCCGATGGTCTAGACCATCGCGACCATCATCATGGACGCTCGCATAAGCTGTGGGTGGTCACCCACAGCTATGCGAGCGTCCAAGAGGCCGCTCCATTTTTAAGTAGGAGGGCCCTGATTCAGAGCGAGCGCTCTGGTCAGAGCGTGCGGCTCTGAATCAGGCCCTCAGTGCTTTATCCTGCCGCCCTCCTTATCTTATTTTCCATGAGGATAGGGCGGAGCTGCGTACTCAAAGGGCTTTTCTCCCCAAAGTGGTGACGGCCTTTCATATAAACCAGCCTATCGTGGTTCCGGTGTTTAAGGATGACTCTTCCAATTCAAAATCCTTGGATGTAGTCAGAGCACTCTGGATTTACGTTGACAGGACTGCCTCCCTCCGTAAATCAGATGCTTTGTTTATTCGGTTTGATGTGACCCGTCCAGGTTGGCCGGCCTCCAAACAGACCATTTTTAGATGGATTCGCTTCACTATCAGGCAAGCATACGTGATGGCTTTCAAATAACGGGTCCTATTACGGCGCATTCTACGCGCTCGGTAGGTCCTTCATGGGCGGATGCTCGCGGGGTTTCCTTAAGCCAGCTTTGTAGAGCAGCCACTTGGTCAGGCACACATACCTTCCTACGATTCTATCGTTTTGATACTTTTGCTGTCTCCGCTTCGGAGTTTGGCCGTGCGGTGTTGGAGGGCTCTCAGCGCTCTCCCACCCGGGATGTAAGCTCTGGGACGTCCCCATTGTACTGAGGCTCCAGTGTCATCGATTTTAGAAAGAATCACGCTTGCTGAGGAGGTGCGTGAAAAAAACCTCACGGTGCGTGTTTTAAAACAAACACGCACCAAATAGAATAGCAAAAAACCCGCACCTGCAGGAAAAACCTCGCAGGGTGCGGGTTTTTTGCTATTCTCGCAGCCTATTGAATATGACCCTAAGCAGTACAGAAGTGGGGGAGTCAAAGTGGTGCAGATAGGGGTGAAAAAGAGTGGCACGGTTTGGGGGGACAGAGCGATGTGGATGGGGGTAGAGAGTGGCATGAACATGGGAAGACAGAGCAGTGCAGATGGGTAAAGACACACTGGTGCGGATGAGGGAATACAGACTAGCACAGTTGGGAGAACACATAGCAGTAGGAATTGGGGAAGATATAGCAGCATGGAGGTGTATAGGGGAAGATAGTGTAGATGCATAGACAGAGTATGATCGTTTTAGTTTTAGCAATTAGGGAGCTGAATGTGTATTTTGAATAAGATGGTTTGTATGGAGTGAGAAGGATGTTGGAACCCAGTGGGATTATTGTGGTGACTGAATGGGAAGATTGTGGGCACTGAGTGGGATGTGTGTGCCCCATAAATGCTCAGACCTCAGTTGCATAGACTGCAGGTGTGTATTCCAATGAGCACATAATTCTGTGAATTAGCAGCTCCACCATTTTGTGTGTGACAGCAATCTCACTCTGTGAGAGTGCTGAATCTGCAGCTAACCACAGGGTGTGATGGCATAACATATCTGTATTGCTGACGCCTTAATCATCAGAATTTCATTGCTTTAAGTTTGAGAGGCAGAAATTCAATAGGTTTTGTGAAATTTCAGACCATGTCTTAGAAGCCTTAATGGGACATGTGAAACCGTATGGTTTATTGTCTGTGCAATATATATTTTTGGTTTTGTATGTTACAGCCGCCATGTTTCCTGTGCTGTATTCTTTGGTCCGGTCTTCTGACACAGCTGCTAATCCGCATCCAGTCATGCCTGCATTTTAATCACTCAACGCAGCTACATCATCCACATGGAGTGGTGATAATGTGGTGGAGTTACATTGGGGTCTCCTGCCAGATGATGGGCTTTGGTTAAGTCGGTGGATTTACCCTGTTTGTGCTGATATAATACTGTGAGTGTATTCCTACTGGGAATACACCACTCCTTTATCTACCCTATGCTCTGCAAGTGAGCTTCTGTATTTGATATTCTGCATATAGATTCTGTTTATGCCAACCTACACCTGGAGGTCTTGTGATTTCTGCTACAAACTTAAAGCTGGGTTCACACCTGGATGACCATATAACCATATATTGCATCGCCATACACAGTCCACGATCTTCTGTACGATATATCGTTGCATGTCTTATGTAAATTATACCGCATTGTCCGTGGCACCTTCCCATCGTATGTACAGCACACCCCCTGATGGGAAGATACGATCACCTGATTCATTGCATGATCAATTGGGTGGTTTTCAGAGTGCACACTATATGGCCATTCCATTACATCCCGGAATATATATTGTGTAATGTGTACCCAGCTTACCAGTTCCTCTGTGTATTATTACACCTCCCGCAGTGTGTAGTATTATATATCTCTCTGTGTATTACATCTCCTGTGTGTAGGCTATAATATGCTCCCCTGTGTATTATTACACCTCCCGCAGTGTGTAGTATATTACATCTCCTGTGTGTAGGGTATAATATGTTTCTCTGTGTATTATTACATCTCCTGTGTGTGTGTGGGGTATAATATGTCTCTCTGTGTATTATTACATCTCCTGTGTGTGTGGGGTATAATATGTCTCTCTGTGTATTATTACATCTCCTGTGTGTGTGGGGTATAATATGTCTCTCCTGTGTATTATTACATTTGCTGTTATGTGGAGTATGATGTATTCACCTGTGTATTACATCTCCTGTGTGTGTGGGGTATAATATGTCTCTCTGTGTATTATTACATCTCCTGTGTGTGTGTGGGGTATAATATGTGTCTCTTTGTATTATTACATCTCCTGATGTGTTGGATATAACATGCTCCCCTGAGTATAATTACTCCTCCCGCAGTGTGTAGTATAATATGTCTCTCTGTGTATTACATCTCCTGTGTGTAGGGTATAATATGCTCCCCTATGTATTATTACATTTGCTGTTATGTGGAGTATGATGTATTATCCTGTGTATTACATCTCCTGCGTGTGTGGGTTATAATATGTCTCTCTGTGTATTATTACATCTTCTGTGTGTGTGGGGCATAATATGTCTCTCTGTGTATTATTACATCTCCTGATGTGTTGGATATAACATTCTCCCCTGCGTATAATTACTCCTCCTGCTGTATGGGGTATTACATGTTCTGAAGTATCGTTTTTTCCTCTGTTTATTAATACACCTTATGCCGTATATAGTATAATATGTTCCTCTGTGAATTATTACATCTCCTGTATGGGGAGTATAATATGTCTATCTATGTAATGTTACATCTGTTTTGTGTGGGGTATAATAGGATCCCCTGTGTATTATTACACGTCCTGCTTTGTGGGGTGTAATGGATTCTAGTGTGTATTATTACATCTTCTGTGTTTGGGGTATAATATGTTCCTCTGTGTATTATTATGCCTTCTGTGTGTGGGGTATAATATGTTCCCCTGTGTAGTATTATGCCTTCTGTGTGTGGTGTATAATATGTTCCTCTGTGTATTATTACATCTTCTGTGTGTGGGGTATAATATGTTCCCCTGTGTAGTATTATGCCTTCTGTGTGTGGGGTATAATATGTTCCACTGTGTATTATTACATCTTCTGTGTTTGGGGTATAATATGTTCCTCTGTGTAGTATTATGCCTTCTGTGTGTGGGGTATAATATGCTCCCCTGTGTATTATTACATCTTCTGTGTTTGGGGTATAATATGTTCCTCTGTGTATTATAATTTATTATGCCTTCTGTGTGTGAGGTATAATATGTTCCTCTGTGTATTATTATGCCTTCTGTGTGTGGTGTATAATATGTTCCTCTGTGTATTATTACATCTTCTGTGTGTGGGGTATAATATGTTCCCCTGTGTAGTATTATGCCTTCTGTGTGTGGGGTGTAATATGTTCCACTGTGTATTATTACATCTTCTGTGTTTGGGGTATAATATGTTCCCCTGTGTATTATTACATCTTCTGTGTGTGGGGTTTAATATGTTCCTCTGTGTAGTATTATGCCTTCTGTGTGTGGGGTAGAATATGTTTCCCTGTGTATTATTACATCTTCTGTGTGTGGGGTATAATATGTTCCTCTGTGTAGTATTATGCCTTCTGTGTGTGGGGTATAATATGTTCCCCTGTGTATTATTACATCTTCTGTGTTTGGGGTATAATATGTTCCTCTGTGTATTATAATTTATTATGCCTTCTGTGTGTGAGGTATAATATGTTCCTCTGTGTATTATTATGCCTTCTGTGTGTGGTGTATAATATGTTCCTCTGTGTATTATTACGCCTTCTGTGTGTGAGGTAGAATATGTTCCACTGTGTATTATTACATCTTCTGTGTTTGGGGTATAATATGTTCCTCTGTGTATTATTATGCCTTCTGTGTGTGGGGTATAATATGTTCCCCTGTGTAGTATTATGCCTTCTGTGTGTGGTGTATAATATGTTCCTCTGTGTATTATTACATCTTCTGTGTGTGGGGTATAATATGTTCCCCTGTGTAGTATTATGCCTTCTGTGTGTGGGGTATAATATGTTCCACTGTGTATTATTACATCTTCTGTGTTTGGGGTATAATATGTTCCTCTGTGTAGTATTATGCCTTCTGTGTGTGGGGTATAATATGCTCCCCTGTGTATTATTACATCTTCTGTGTTTGGGGTATAATATGTTCCTCTGTGTATTATAATTTATTATGCCTTCTGTGTGTGAGGTATAATATGTTCCTCTGTGTATTTCTATGCCTTCTGTGTGTGGTGTATAATATGTTCCTCTGTGTATTATTACGCCTTCTGTGTGTGGGGTAGAATATGTTCCCCTGTGTATTATTACATCTTCTGTGTGTGGGGTATAATATGTTCCTCTGTGTTGTATTATGCCTTCTGTGTGTGGGGTAGAATAGGTTCCCCTGTGTATTATTACATCTTCTGTGTGTGGGGTATATGTTCCACTGTGTATTATTACATCTTCTGTGTTTGGGGTATAATATGTTCCCCTGTGTATTATTACATCTTCTGTGTGTGGGGTATAATATGTTCCTCTGTGTAGTATTATGCCTTCTGTGTGTGGGGTAGAATATGTTCCTCTGTGTATAATTACATCTTCTGTGTGTGGGGTATAATATGTTCCCCTGTGTAGTATTATGCCTTCTGTGTGTGGGGTATAATATGTTCCCCTGTGTATTATTACATCTTCTGTGTGTGGGGTATAATATGTTCCTCTGTGTAGTATTATGCCTTCTGTGTGTGGGGTAGAATATGTTCCTCTGTGTATAATTACATCTTCTGTGTGTGGGGTATAATATGTTCCCCTGTGTAGTATTATGCCTTCTGTGTGTGGGGTAGAATATGTTCCCTGTGTATTATTACATCTTCTGTGTGTGGGGTATAATATGTTCCTCTGTGTAGTATTATGCCTTCTGTGTGTGGGGTATAATATGTTCCCCTGTGTATTATTACTTCTTCTGTGTTTGGGGTATAATATGTTCCTCTGTGTATTATTATGCCTTCTGTGTGTGAGGTATAACATGTTCCTCTGTGTATTTTTATGCCTTCTGTGTGTGGTGTATAATATGTTCCTCTGTGTATTATTACATCTTCTGTGTGTGGGGTATATTATGTTCCCCTGTGTATTATTACATCTTCTGTGTGTGGGGTAGAATATGTTCCCTGTGTATTATTACATCTTCTGTGTGTGGGGTATAATATGTTCCTCTGTGTAGTATTATGCCTTCTGTGTGTGGGGTATAATATGTTCCCCTGTGTATTATTACATCTTCTGTGTTTGGGGTATAATATGTTCCTCTGTGTATTATTATGCCTTCTCTGTGTGGTGTATAATAAGTTCCTCTGTGTATTATTATGCCTTCTCTGTGTGGGGTATAATATGTTCCTCTGTGTATTATTATGCCTTCTGTGTGTGGGGTATAATATGTTCCTCTGTGTATTATTATGCCTTCTGTGTGTGGGGTATAATATGTTCCTCTGTGTATTATTATGCCTTCTGTGTGTGGGGTATAATATGTTCCACTGTGTATTATTACATCTTCTGTGTGTGGGGTATAATATGTTCCTCTGTGTAGTATTATGCCTTCTGTGTGTGGGGTAGAATATGTTCCCCTGTGTATTATTACATCTTCTGTGTGTGGTGTATAATAAGTTCCTCTGTGTATTATTATGCCTTCTCTGTGTGGGGTATAATATGTTCCTCTGTGTATTATTATGCCTTCTGTGTGTGGGGTATAATATGTTCCTCTGTGTATTATTATGCCTTCTGTGTGTGGTGTATAATATGTTCCTCTGTGTATTATTATGCCTTCTGTGTGTGGTGTATAATATGTTCCTCTGTGTATTATTATGCCTTCTGTGTGTGGTGTATAATATGTTCCTCTGTGTATTATTATGCCTTCTGTGTGTGGTGTATAATATGTTCCTCTGTGTATTATTATGCCTTCTGTGTGTGGTGTATAATATGTTCCTCTATGTATTATTATGCCTTCTGTGTGTGGTGTATAATATGTTCCTCTGTGTATTATTATGCCTTCTGTGTGTGGTGTATAATATGTTCCTCTGTGTATTATTATGCCTTCTGTGTGTGGTGTATAATATGTTCCTCTGTGTATTATTATGCCTTCTGTGTGTGGTGTATAATATGTTCCTCTGTGTA
This sequence comes from Taudactylus pleione, assembly GCA_031769625.1. NCBI lineage: Eukaryota > Metazoa > Chordata > Amphibia > Anura > Myobatrachidae > Taudactylus > Taudactylus pleione. Next base: position 205,890 of record JAUIMM010002161.1, on the reverse strand, counting down.
TTATTATGCCTTCTGTGTGTGGTGTATAATATGTTCCTCTGTGTATTATTATGCCTTCTGTGTGTGGGGTATAATATGTTCCTCTGTGTATTATTATGCCTTCTGTGTGTGGGGTATAATATGTTCCTCTGTGTATTATTATGCCTTCTGTGTGTGGGGTATATGTTCCTCTGTGTAGTATTATGCCTTCTGTGTGTGGGGTATAATATGTTCCTCTGTGTAGTATTATGCCTTCTGTGTGTGGAATATATTTAGTTTGGCTACAGCAGACACTCACCTGAGCGGTGCCAGCCAAACGTCATGGTCTTTGTTGGTGGTCGGGTTGAGATCCACAAGGAGAAGATGCTGACACACATACTGCCCAGATCAGTAAGGAGATGTGCTGCGTCTGTCATGATGGCCAGACTATGGGCAATATACCCCCCTAGAAGACGAAGGACACATCAGGAAAAAGTACTTTGTAATTCACAAAAACAGTGAAAAGTATCTCCTCAATAGTTACCTACAACCTCCCCGACCATGAAGAGGAAACACACGCCACAGGCAAAGTACAGCTTCCTCCGAGCTTGCAGCTTCTGCTGACTGTCCGAGGAGATGCTTGGTCCATGGCAGTGTCGGGACACCGATCTCTCCAACTCAATGGACACTGCCGAACCTCCATTCTGAAAGGGAAATCCTGGGAACAGATCCTTGCTCGCTGTGAAAAGACTGAGATGGCGAGAAGGAGGAATATTATGGTGCCAATCGCAAGTGCAATAGGTGGTAACTGTATGTCTGCTATAATGGATGTGTGTCGTTATGTCAGAGACACGCAAGCTTTGGGCTAAGGCCTTCAGCAGTTTCCCTGAATTTGGTTTTGGGTTAATACTTTCTATTGGGATCCACCACTGATGGAGTCCCAGAATAATGGGCCCCAGGTGTGCACTGTGTCATTTCCTCATTATGGAACTTAATGAACAAATCTGTGATGTCACCAGACTGGTGCAATGATTTATGGTGGTGTCACCAGACTGGTGCAATGATTTATAGTGGTGTCACCAGACTGGTGCAATGATTTATGGTAGTATCACCGGACTGGTGCAATGATTTATGGTGGTGTCACCAGACTGATGCAATGATTCATGGTGATGTCACCAGACTGGTGCAATGATTTATGGCGGTTGTCTCCAGACTGGTGCAATGATTTATGGTGGTGTCACCGGACTGGTGCAATGATTTATGGTGGTGTCACCAGACTGGTGCAATGATTTATGGCGGTGTCACCGGACTGGCGCAATGATTTATGGTGGTGACACCAGACTGGTGTAATGTTTCATGTGATATATTCACTCATATGTAGTTCTGTCTAGATTAGTGTGAAATAGTAAATCCATAGCACAAGCCTAGTGTAGATGTCACAACCAGGACCTGGTTACAAGGCTGCTGGGGACAGGATTGTGGTGCTAGGGACTGTAAGTTATGGATTCCATTGTAAACCAGAGACTGGAAAGAACTAGTATAGGGTACATAATAAATCTGTAGGTGACATGGAAGGGCTTCATCAGATGAGGGCTTCTTAGCTGGAAGAGCCCTGCTGTGTCCTCTGAGATCTGGAAGGCCCCTGTACATGGGGTATGAGGAAGTGTTCCCTTCAGTGAAGCAGCCATACACATCAGCACACACCAGAAGATGCTTAAATCTATGATAAAGGTGTAAGGAAGAGGCTTAGGAGAACAGACAGTGAGGTAGAGCTTTGGAAGTCTAGGACACCCTAAGCCCAATGGCTTGCTTAAGGGATTCAAAGAGCTTTGCAAAAATGTTTCACTATAACACAGGAGACCTACCAGGTAAATTCCAGAAACACCATAGAGGTCCAGTCATCCCTACACAGAGTTTTCCACCCCGCTGTGACTATCCTCTACCTGATATCTGGTAGGGATCGGAGCCAATGCTGGAAGCAGCCACAGGGATTGAGCACCATCGAGCAATTCCTGCATTTCATGCCCGTTGAGATTAGGATGGTTGATAGCAAACTAGGCAGCCTGCTCCAGGGTTTTCTACTTCTGAAAACCTATCTAGTGAATAGCCTCCACTGTAATATCACCCAGCCATTGACTAATCTGACAGCTAAAAAGTGCACCAAGACCATGGTGTAGGTGCCCAGTGTGAGTTGGATTTAACTAAACTGAAGGTGCATCAGCCTCAAGCTCCTGTGCTGGCTGCCCCAGACTTCCAAAGGTGGGTTCTGGTGTGAACCAGTGCCAAGATATGACCGGAACACCCAACAATATCTCCCAAATATTGTCTGGATTGAAAAATGGCCTATGTGACCATAAAAAAAAAAACCTTGTCCAATATATACTCTAAAACCTTCAACGTTCTCTTTTTGGCCGGGAGCTTCGGTGAGAACTTTGGATAACCACCTTAGTTGGCTCCACTAAACTGCTGGGGGCATGCAGGGTGGCCCATCTTTCTTGTCAATGTTACATGAGTTATATAAATTTATCACCACTGAGTGGTACATTTTGCTATGGGGCCCTGGCTGGGAGAAATGGGCAACGTATAAGATGGTCAAGCGTCATATTTCACAAATGGGGCATAGATCACAGCAATACAGGTCTCTTGTGGCAGAATGATGTGGACTGTCAAGGCAGCTGCCCACCAGGCACTATGACTGCTGCCCACCAGGCACTATGACTGCTGCCCACCAGGCACTATGACTGCTGCCCACCAGGCACTATGACTGCTGCCCACCAGGCACTATGACTGCTGCCCACCAGGCACTATGACTGCTGCCCACCGGGTACTATGACTGCTGCCCACCGGGTACTATGACTGCTGCCCACCTGGGACTATGACTGCTGCCCACCAGGCACTATGACTGCTGCCCACCAGGCACTATGACAGCTGCCCACCAGGCACTATGACTGCTGCCCACCAGGCACTATGACTGCTGCCCACCAGGCACTATGACTGCTGCCCACCAGGCACTATGACTGCTGCCCACCAGGGACTATGACTGCTGCCCACCAGGCACTATGACTGCTGCCCACCAGGCACTATGACTGCTGCCCACCGGGTACTATGACTGCTGCCCACCGGGTACTATGACTGCTGCCCACCAGGTACTATGACTGCTGCCCACCAGGCACTATGACTGCTGCCCACCGGGTACTATGACAGCTGCCCACCAGGCACTATGACAGCTGCCCACCAGGTACTATGACTGCTGCCCACCAGGTACTATGACTGCTGCCCACCAGGCACTATGACTGCTGCCCACCAGGCACTATGACAGCTGCCCACCAGGCACCGGCCACGACAGAACAGGAAAAACGTGGCACACCGTATACAATGTTAAAGGCAGAACAGCACTTAGGGCCACATGTAATAGAGCCCGAGAACAAACTCACATGGTTTTCAGACTCAAATAAACTCTCACGATATAAAATCTCATCCAGATTATTCCCAATTTTGAAGATAAAACTCGACCAACATGAAGTTACTGCTAAACTCTCACCCTATTACATAAGATAGATTATGGAGGATATGTGTGTGCTGTATAGAGGGGACGTAATTGGGTAGGATAGCTTATGGAGGATATGTGTGTGCTGTATAGAGGGGATGTAATTGGGTAGGATAGGTTATGGAGGATATGTGTGTGCTGTATAGAGGAGATGTAATTGGGTAGGATAGCTTAAGAGGATATGTGTGTGCTGTATAGAGGGGATGTAATTGGGTAGGATAGGTTATGGAGGATATGTGTGTGTGCTGTATAGAGGGGATGTAATTGGGTAGGATAGGTTATGGAGGATATGTGTGTGCTGTATAGAGGGGATGTAATTGGGTAGGATAGGTTATGGAGGATATGTGTGTGCTGTATAGAGGGGATGTAATTGGGTAGGATACATTATGGAGGATATGTGTGTGCTGTATAGAGGGGACGTAATTGGGTAGGAAAGATTATGGAGGATATGTGTGTGTGTTGTATAGAGGGGATGTAATTGGGTAGGATAGATTATGGAGGATATGTGTGTGCTGTATAGTGGGGATGTAATTGGGTAGGATAGCTTATGGAGGATATGGGTGTGCTGTATAGTGGGGATGTAATTGGGTAGGATAGCTTATGGAGGATATGTGTGTGCTGTATAGTTGGGATGTAATTGAGTAGGATAGCTTATGGAGGATATGTCTGTGCTGTATAGAGGGGATGTAATTGGGTAGGATAGCTTATGGAGGATATGTGTGTGCTGTATAGAGGAGATGTAATTGGGTAGGATAGCTTATGGAGGATATGTGTGTGTGCTGTATACAGGGGATGTAATTGGGTAGGATAGCTTATGGAGGATATGTGTGTGCTGTATAGTGGGGATGTAATTGGGTAGGATAGCTTATGGAGGATATGTGTGTGCTGTATAGTGGGGATGTAATTGGGTAGGATAGCTTATGGAGGATATGTGTGTGCTGTATAGTGGGGATGTAATTGGGTAAGATAGCTTATGAAGGATATGTGTGCTGTATAGTGGGGATGTAATTGGGTAGGATAGCTTATGGAGGATGTGTGTGTGCTGTATAGTGGGGATGTAATTGGGTAGGATAGCATATGGAGGATATGTGTGTGCTGTATAGTGGGGATGTAATTGGGTAGGATAGCTTATGGAGGATATGTGTGTGCTGTATAGTGGGGATGTAATTGGGTAGGATAGCTTATGGAGGATATGTGTGTGCTATATAGAGCGGATGTAATTGGGTAGGATAGCTTATGGAGGATACGTGTGTGCTGTATAGAGGGGATGTAATTGGGTAGGATAGCTTCTGGAGGATATGTGTGTGCTGTATAGAGGGGATGTAATTGGGTAAGATAGCTTATGGAGGATATGTGTGTGCTGTATAGAGAGGATGTAATTGGGTAGGATAGCTTATGGAGGATATATGTGTGCTGTATAGAGGGGATGTAATTGGGTAGGATAGCTTATGGAGGATATGTGTGTGCTGTGTAGAGAGGATGTAATTGGGTAGGATTGCTTATGGAGGATATGTGTGTGATGTATAGAGGAGATGTAATTGGGTAGGATAGCTTATGGAGGATATGTGTGTGCTGTGTAGAGGGGATGTAATTGGGTAGGATAGCTTATGGAGGATATGTGTGTGCTGTATAGAGGAGATGTAATTGGGTAGGATAGATTATGGAGGATATGTGTGTGCTGTATAGTGGGGATGTAATTGGGTAGGATAGATTATGGAGGATATGTGTGTGCTATATAGAGGGGATGTAATTGGGTAGGATAGCTTATGGAGGATATGTGTGTGCTGTATAGAGCGGATGTAATTGGGTAGGATAGCTTATGGAGGATATGTGTGTGCTGTATAGTGGGGATGTAATTGGGTAGGATAGCTTATGGAGGTTATGTGTGTGCTGTATAGTGGGGATGTAATTGGGTAGGAAAGGTTATGGAGGATATGTGTGTGCTGTATACAGGGGATGTAATTGGGTAGCATAGCTTATGGAGGATATGTGTGTGCTGTATAGTGGGGATGTAATTGGGTAGGATAGCTTATGGAGGATATGTGTATGTGCTGTATAGTGGGGATGTAATTGGGTAGGATAGCTTATGGAGGATATGTGTGTGCTGTGTAGAGGGGATGTAATTGGGTAGGATAGCTTATGGAGGATGTGTGTGTGCTGTATAGAGTGGATGTAATTGGGTAGGATAGCTTATGGAGGATATGTGTATGCTGTATAGTGGGGATGTAATTGGGTAGGATAGCTTATGGAGGATATGTGTGTGTGCTGTATAGAGGGGATGTAATTGGGTAGGATAGCTTATGGAGGATATGTGTGTGCTGTATAGAGGATGTAATTGGGTAGGATAGCTTATGGAGGATATGTGTGTGCTGTATAGAGGGGATGTAATTGGGTAGGATAGCTTATGGAGGATGTGTGTGTGCTGTATAGTGGGGATGTAATTGGGTAGGACAGCTTATGGAGGTTATGTGTGTGCTGTATAGTGGGGATGTAATTGGGTAGGATAGCTAATGGAGGATATGTGTGTGCTGTATAGAGGATGTAAATGGATAGGATAGATTATGGAGGATATGTGTGTGGTGTATAGAGGGGATGTAATTGGGTAGGATAGCTTATGGAGGATATGTGTGTGTGCTGTATAGAGGGGATGTAATTGGGTTGGATAGCATATGGAGGATATGTGTGGGCTGTATAGAGGGGATGTAATTGGGTATAATAGATTATGGAGGATATGTGTGTGCTGTATAGAGGGGATGAATTTGGGTAGGATAGCTTATGGAGGATATGTATGTGCTGTATAGTGGGGATGTAATTGGGTAGGATAGATTATGGAGGATATGTGTGTGCTGTATAGTGGGGATGTAATTGGGTAGGATAGCTTATGGAGGATATGTGTATGTGCTGTATAGTGGGGATGTAATTGGGTAGGATAGCTTATGGAGGATATGTGTGTGCTGTGTAGAGGGGATGTAATTGGGTAGGATAGCTTATGGAGGATGTGTGTGTGCTGTATACAGTGGATGTAATTGGGTAGGATAGCTTATGGAGGATATGTGTATGCTGTATAGTGGGGATGTAATTGGGTAGGATAGCTTATGGAGGATATGTGTGTGTGCTGTATAGAGGGGATGTAATTGGGTAGGATAGCTTATGGAGGATATGTGTGTGCTGTATAGTGGGGATGTAATTGGGTAGGATAGCTTATGGAGGATATGTGTGTGCTGTATAGTGGGGATGTAATTGTGTAGGACAGATTATGGAGGATATGTGTGTGCTGTATAGTGGGGATGTAAGTGGGTAGGATAGCTTATGGAGGATATGTGTGTGCTGTATAGAGGGGATGTAATTGGGTAGAATAGATTATGGAGGATATGTCTGGGCTGTATAGAGGGGATGTAATTGGGTAGAATAGATTATGGAGGATATGTGTGTGCTGTATAGTGGGGATGTAATTGGGTAGGATAGCTTATGGAGGATATGTGTGTGTGCTGTATAGAGGGGATGTAATTGTGTAAAATAGATTATGGAGGATATGTGTGTGCTGTATAGTGGGGATGTAATTGGGTAGGATAGCTTATGGAGGATATGTGTGTGCTGTATAGTTGGGATGTAATTGGGTAGGATAGCTTATGGAGGTTATGTGTGTGCTGTATAGAGGGGATGTAATTGGGTAGGATAGCTTATGGAGGATATGTGTGGGCTGTATAGTGGGGATGTAATTGGGTAGGATAGATTATGGAGGATATGTGTGTGCTGTATACAGGGGATGTAATTGGGTAGGATAGCTTATGGAGGATATGTGTGTGTGCTGTATAGAGGGGATGTTATTGGGTAAAATAGATTATGGAGGATGTGTGTGCTGTATAGAGGGGATGTAATTGGGTAGGATAGCTTATGGAGGTTATTTATGTGCTGTATAGAGGGGATGTAATTGGGTAGGATAGCTTATGGAGGATATGTGTGTGCTGTATAGAGGGGATGTAATTGGGTAGGATAGCTTATGGAGGTTATGTGTGTGCTGTATAGAGGGGATGTAATTGGGTAGGATAGCTTATGGAGGATATGTGTGGGCTGTATAGTGGGGATGTAATTGGGTAGGGCAGATTATGGAGGATATGTGTGTGCTGTATACAGGGGATGTAATTGGGTAGGATAGCTTATGGAGGATATGTGTGTGTGCTGTATAGAGGGGATGTTATTGGGTAAAATAGATTATGGAGGATGTGTGTGCTGTATAGAGGGGATGTAATTGGGTAGGATAGCTTATGGAGGTTATTTATGTGCTGTATAGAGGGGATGTAATTGGGTAGGATAGCTTATGGAGGATATGTGTGTGCTGTATAGAGGGGATGTAATTGGGTAGGATAGCTTATGGAGGATATGTGTGTGCTGTATAGAGGGGATGTAATTGGGTAGGATAGGTTATGGAGGATATGTGTGCTGTATAGTGGGGATGTAATTGGGTAGGATAGCTTATGGAGGATATGTGTGCTGTATAGAGGGGATGTAATTGTGTAGGATAGCTTATGGAGGTTATTTATGTGCTGTATAGAGGGGATGTAATTGGGTAGGATAGCTTATGGAGGATATGTGTGTGCTGTATAGAGGGGATGTAATTGGGTAGGATAGCTTATGGAGGATATGTGTGTGCTGTATAGTGGGGATGTAAATGGGTAGGATAGCTTATGGAGGTTATTTATGTGCTGTATAGAGGGGATGTAATTGGGTAGGATAGCTTATGGAGGATATGTGTGTGCTGTATAGAGGGGATGTAATTGGGTAGGATAGCTTATGGAGGATATGTGTGTGCTGTATAGAGGGGATGTAATTGGGTAGGATAGCTTATGTAGGTTATTTATGTGCTGTATAGAGGGGATGTAATTGGGTAGGATTGCTTATGGAGGATATGTGTGTGCTGTATAGTGGGGATGTAATTGGGTAGGATAGCTTATGGAGGATATGTGTGTGCTGTATAGTGGGGATGTAATTGGGTAGGATAGCTTATGGAGGATATGTGTGTGCTGTATAGTGGGGATGTAATTGTGTAGGATAGATTATGGAGGATATGTGTGTGCTGTATAGTGGGGATGTAAGTGGGTAGGATAGCTTATGGAGGATATGTGTGTGCTGTATAGAGGGGATGTAATTGGGTAGAATAGATTATGGAGGATATGTGTGTGCTGTATAGTGGGGATGTAATTGGGTAGGATAGCTTATGGAGGATATGTGTGTGCTGTATAGTTGGGATGTAATTGGGTAGGATAGCTTATGGAGGTTATGTGTGTGCTGTATAGAGGGGATGTAATTGGGTAGGATAGCTTATGGAGGATATGTGTGGGCTGTATAGTGGGGATGTAATTGGGTAGGATAGATTATGGAGGATATGTGTGTGCTGTATACAGGGGATGTAATTGGGTAGGATAGCTTATGGAGGATATGTGTGTGTGCTGTATAGAGGGGATGTTATTGGGTAAAATAGATTATGGAGGATGTGTGTGCTGTATAGAGGGGATGTAATTGGGTAGGATAGCTTATGGAGGTTATTTATGTGCTGTATAGAGGGGATGTAATTGGGTAGGATAGCTTATGGAGGATATGTGTGTGCTGTATAGAGGGGATGTAATTGGGTAGGATAGCTTATGGAGGTTATGTGTGTGCTGTATAGAGGGGATGTAATTGGGTAGGATAGCTTATGGAGGATATGTGTGGGCTGTATAGTGGGGATGTAATTGGGTAGGGCAGATTATGGAGGATATGTGTGTGCTGTATACAGGGGATGTAATTGGGTAGGATAGCTTATGGAGGATATGTGTGTGTGCTGTATAGAGGGGATGTTATTGGGTAAAATAGATTATGGAGGATGTGTGTGCTGTATAGAGGGGATGTAATTGGGTAGGATAGCTTATGGAGGTTATTTATGTGCTGTATAGAGGGGATGTAATTGGGTAGGATAGCTTATGGAGGATATGTGTGTGCTGTATAGAGGGGATGTAATTGGGTAGGATAGCTTATGGAGGATATGTGTGTGCTGTATAGAGGGGATGTAATTGGGTAGGATAGGTTATGGAGGATATGTGTGCTGTATAGTGGGGATGTAATTGGGTAGGATAGCTTATGGAGGATATGTGTGCTGTATAGAGGGGATGTAATTGTGTAGGATAGCTTATGGAGGTTATTTATGTGCTGTATAGAGGGGATGTAATTGGGTAGGATAGCTTATGGAGGATATGTGTGTGCTGTATAGAGGGGATGTAATTGGGTAGGATAGCTTATGGAGGATATGTGTGTGCTGTATAGTGGGGATGTAAATGGGTAGGATAGCTTATGGAGGTTATTTATGTGCTGTATAGAGGGGATGTAATTGGGTAGGATAGCTTATGGAGGATATGTGTGTGCTGTATAGAGGGGATGTAATTGGGTAGGATAGCTTATGGAGGATATGTGTGTGCTGTATAGAGGGGATGTAATTGGGTAGGATAGCTTATGTAGGTTATTTATGTGCTGTATAGAGGGGATGTAATTGGGTAGGATTGCTTATGGAGGATATGTGTGTGCTGTATAGTGGGGATGTAATTGGGTAGGATAGCTTATGGAGGATATGTGTGTGCTGTATAGTGGGGATGTAATTGGGTAGGATAGCTTATGGAGGATATGTGTGTGCTGTATAGTGGGGATGTAATTGTGTAGGATAGATTATGGAGGATATGTGTGTGCTGTATAGTGGGGATGTAAGTGGGTAGGATAGCTTATGGAGGATATGTGTGTGCTGTATAGAGGGGATGTAATTGGGTAGAATAGATTATGGAGGATATGTGTGTGCTGTATAGTGGGGATGTAATTGGGTAGGATAGCTTATGGAGGATATGTGTGTGCTGTATAGTTGGGATGTAATTGGGTAGGATAGCTTATGGAGGTTATGTGTGTGCTGTATAGAGGGGATGTAATTGGGTAGGATAGCTTATGGAGGATATGTGTGGGCTGTATAGTGGGGATGTAATTGGGTAGGATAGATTATGGAGGATATGTGTGTGCTGTATACAGGGGATGTAATTGGGTAGGATAGCTTATGGAGGATATGTGTGTGTGCTGTATAGAGGGGATGTTATTGGGTAAAATAGATTATGGAGGATGTGTGTGCTGTATAGAGGGGATGTAATTGGGTAGGATAGCTTATGGAGGTTATTTATGTGCTGTATAGAGGGGATGTAATTGGGTAGGATAGCTTATGGAGGATATGTGTGTGCTGTATAGAGGGGATGTAATTGGGTAGGATAGGTTATGGAGGATATGTGTGCTGTATAGTGGGGATGTAATTGGGTAGGATAGCTTATGGAGGATATGTGTGCTGTATAGAGGGGATGTAATTGTGTAGGATAGCTTATGGAGGTTATTTATGTGCTGTATAGAGGGGATGTAATTGGGTAGGATAGCTTATGGAGGATATGTGTGTGCTGTATAGAGGGGATGTAATTGGGTAGGATAGGTTATGGAGGATATGTGTGCTGTATAGTGGGGATGTAATTGGGTAGGATAGCTTATGGAGGATATGTGTGCTGTATAGAGGGGATGTAATTGTGTAGGATAGCTTATGGAGGTTATTTATGTGCTGTATAGAGGGGATGTAATTGGGTAGGATAGCTTATGGAGGATATGTGTGTGCTGTATAGAGGGGATGTAATTGGGTAGGATAGCTTATGGAGGATATGTGTGTGCTGTATAGTGGGGATGTAAATGGGTAGGATAGCTTATAGAGGATATGTGTGTGCTGTATAGAGGGGATGTAATTGGGTAGGATAGCTTATGGAGGATATGTGTGTGCTGTATAGAGGGGATGTAATTGGGTAGGATAGGTTATGGAGGATATGTGTGCTGTATAGTGGGGATGTAATTGGGTAGGATAGCTTATGGAGGATATGTGTGCTGTATAGAGGGGATGTAATTGTGTAGGATAGCTTATGGAGGTTATTTATGTGCTGTATAGAGGGGATGTAATTGGGTAGGATTGCTTATGGAGGATATGTGTGTGCTGTATAGTGAGGATGTAATTGGGTAGGATAGCTTATGGAGGATATGTGTGTGCTGTATAGTGGGGATGTAATTGGGTAGGATAGCTTATGGAGGATATGTGTGTGCTGTATAGAGGGGATGTAATTGGGTAGGATAGCTTATGGAGGATATGTGTGTGCTGTATAGTGAGGATGTAATTGGGTAGGATAGCTTATGGAGGATATGTGTGTGCTGTATAGAGGGGACGTAATTGGGTAGGAAAGATTATGGAGGATATGTGTGTGTGTTGTATAGAGGGGATGTAATTGGGTAGGATAGATTATGGAGGATATGTGTGTGCTGTATAGTGGGGATGTAATTGGGTAGGATAGCTTATGGAGGATATGGGTGTGCTGTATAGTGGGGATGTAATTGGGTAGGATAGCTTATGGAGGATATGTGTGTGCTGTATAGTTGGGATGTAATTGAGTAGGATAGCTTATGGAGGATATATGTGTGTGCTGTATACAGGGGATGTAATTGGGTAGGATTGCTTATGGAGGATATGTCTGTGCTGTATAGAGGGGATGTAATTGGGTAGGATAGCTTATGGAGGATATGTGTGTGCTGTATAGAGGAGATGTAATTGGGTAGGATAGCTTATGGAGGATATGTGTGTGTGCTGTATACAGGGGATGTAATTGGGTAGGATAGGTTATGGAGGATATGTGTGCTGTATAGTGGGGATGTAATTGGGTAGGATAGCTTATGGAGGATATGTGTGCTGTATAGAGGGGATGTAATTGTGTAGGATAGCTTATGGAGGTTATTTATGTGCTGTATAGAGGGGATGTAATTGGGTAGGATAGCTTATGGAGGATATGTGTGTGCTGTATAGAGGGGATGTAATTGGGTAGGATAGCTTATGGAGGATATGTGTGTGCTGTATAGTGGGGATGTAAATGGGTAGGATAGCTTATGGAGGTTATTTATGTGCTGTATAGAGGGGATGTAATTGGGTAGGATAGCTTATGGAGGATATGTGTGTGCTGTATAGAGGGGATGTAATTGGGTAGGATAGCTTATGGAGGATATGTGTGTGCTGTATAGAGGGGATGTAATTGGGTAGGATAGCTTATGTAGGTTATTTATGTGCTGTATAGAGGGGATGTAATTGGGTAGGATTGCTTATGGAGGATATGTGTGTGCTGTATAGTGGGGATGTAATTGGGTAGGATAGCATATGGAGGATATGTGTGTGCTGTATAGAGAGGATGTAATTGGGTAGGATAGCTTATGGAGGATATGTGTGTGCTGTATAGAGGGGATGTAATTGGGTTGGATAGCTTATGGAGGATATGTGTGTGCTGTATAGAGGGGATGTAATTGGGTAGGATAGCTTATGGAGGATATGTGTGTGTGCTGTATAGTGGGGATGTTATTGGGTAAAATAGATTATGGAGGATGTGTGTGCTGTATAGTGGGGATGTAATTGGGTAGGATAGCTTATGGAGGATATGTGTGTGCTGTATAGTGGGGATGTAATTGGGTAGGATAGCTTATGGAGGATATGTGTGTGCTGTATAGAGGGGATGTAATTGGGTAGGATAGCTTATGGAGGTTATTTATGTGCTGTATAGAGGGGATGTAATTGGGTAGGATAGATTATGGAGGATATGTGTGTGTGCTGTATAGAGGGGATGTAATTGGGTAGTATGGTTTATGTAGGTTATGGGGCATATTCAATTGAGCGCGAGGTTTAGCGAGGAAAAAACCTTGCGCCCCTCGTGCCTAATTTTGGATTACCGTGGGTATGCTCGCACCCGATTCCCGCAGTATCCAATTAAAAAAAAGTGGTCACAGCTGAAAACCCTGTGCCGCGTAAAAAAACCCAAAAAGATTCTGCACTTACGGTAATACTGTATGAGAGATGGGTGGTAATATGAGAGTGTGTGAGGTGGGTGTAGGTAAGTCTCTCAGGAAGCTGGTAGGGAATTACAGATTTTAGTTAGGCGTGGGATGAGCAAAGGAGACAGATCTAATTATCTGTGAGGGAATAGGATGAATACGAGAGTTATTAGTGTAGGAAGATGAATTGTGTGTAAATGCTCCAATATTGACTAAAGGTAATTTTTTTGTATTTGATGTAATTATTGGTTATTTTCAATCAATTTTGCAACTTAGAGATTTAATAAAGTTAAAATAGACTATAAATTCGAATATAAAACAGGCATCCCGGCCAAAACAGAACATCGATACTTCCACATAGACCACTACAGGCATACCTTATTTACTAACAGATTTAAAATCGACTACAATACTGACATTGAAATCCCAAAGTAAATGCTAATGCCTGAGGCCGGAGATTCTGCAGAGTGTAAGCTCCTCAGCACAGAGATCAGTCACACAGCTGGGATCAGGTTACTGTGTAATGTATAATGTCAGGGTCACACGCTGGGATAGGTCACATCTATATGTACAGTGACAGCAGAGTGTAAGCTCCTCAGCACAGGGATCAGTCACACAGCTGGGATCAGGTTACTGTGTAATGTATAATGTCAGGGTGACACGCTGGGATAGGTCACATCTATATGTACAGTGACAGCAGAGTGTAAGCTCCTCAGCACAGGGATCAGTCACACAGCTGGGATCAGGTTACTGTGTAATGTATGATGTCAGGGTCACACGCTGGGATAGGTCACATCTATATGTACAGTGACAGCAGAGTGTAAGCTCCTCAGCACAGGGATCAGTCACACAGCTGGGATCAGGTTACTGTGTAATGTATAATGTCAGGGTCACACGCTGGGATAGGTCACATCTATATGTACAGTGACAGCAGAGTGTAAGCTCCTCAGCACAGAGATCAGTCACACAGCTGGGATCAGGTTACTGTGTAATGTATAATGTCAGGGTCACACGCTGGGATAGGTCACATCTATATGTACAGTGACAGCAGAGTGTAAGCTCCTCAGCACAGAGATCAGTCACACAGCTGGGATCAGGTTACTGTGTAATGTATAATGTCAGGGTCACACGCTGGGATAGGTCACATCTATATGTACAGTGACAGCAGAGTGTAAGCTCCTCAGCACAGAGATAAGTCACACAGCTGGGATCAGGTTACTGTGAAATGTATAATGTCAGGGTCACACGCTGGGATAGGTCACATCTATATGTACAGTGACAGCAGAGTGTAAGCTCCTCAGCACAGGGATCAGTCACACAGCTGGGATCAGGTTACTGTGTAATGTATAATGTCAGGGTCACACGCTGGGATAGGTCACATCTATATGTACAGTGACAGCAGAGTGTAAGCTCCTCAGCACAGGGATCAGTCACACAGCTGGGATCAGGTTACTGTGTAATGTATAATGTCAGGGTCACACGCTGGGATAGGTCACATCTATATGTACAGTGACAGCAGAGTGTAAGCTCCTCAGCACAGAGATAAGTCACACAGCTGGGATGAGGTTACTGTGTAATGTATAATGTCAGGGTCACACGCTGGGATAGGTCACATCTATATGTACAGTGACAGCAGAGTGTAAGCTCCTCAGCACAGAGATCAGTCACACAGCTGGGATCAGATTACTGTGTAATGTATAATGTCAGGGTCACACGCTGGGATAGGTCACATCTATATGTACAGTGACAGCAGAGTGTAAGCTCCTCAGCACAGGGATCAGTCACACAGCTGGGATCAGGTTACTGTGTAATGTATAATGTCAGGGTCACACGCTGGGATAGGTCACATCTATATGTACAGTGACAGCAGAGTGTAAGCTCCTCAGCACAGGGATCAGTCACACAGCTGGGATCAGGTTACTGTGTAATGTATAATGTCAGGGTCACACGCTGGGATAGGTCACATCTATATGTACAGTGACAGCAGAGTGTAAGCTCCTCAGCACAGGGATCAGTCACACAGCTGGGATCAGGTTACTGTGTAATGTATAATGTCAGGGTGACACGCTGGGATAGGTCACATCTATATGTACAGTGATAGCAGAGTGTAAGCTCCTCAGCACAGGGATCAGTCACACAGCTGGGATCAGGTTACTGTGTAATGTATAATGTCAGGGTCACACGCTGGGATAGGTCACATCTATATGTACAGTGACAGCAGAGTGTAAGCTCCTCAGCACAGGGATCAGTCACACAGCTGGGATCAGGTTACTGTGTAATGTATAATGTCAGGGTGACACGCTGGGATAGGTCACATCTATATGTACAGTGACAGCAGAGTGTAAGCTCCTCAGCACAGGGATCAGTCACACAGCTGGGATCATGTTACTGTGTAATGTATAATGTCAGGGTCACACGCTGGGATAGGTCACATCTATATGTACAGTGATAGCAGAGTGTAAGCTCCTCAGCACAGAGATCAGTCACACAGCTGGGATCAGGTTACTGTGTAATGTATAATGTCAGGGTCACACGCTGGGATAGGTCACATCTATATGTACAGTGACAGCAGAGTGTAAGCTCCTCAGCACAGGGATCAGTCACACAGCTGGGATCAGGTTACTGTGTAATGTATGATGTCAGGGTCACACGCTGGGATAGGTCACATCTATATGTACAGTGACAGCAGAGTGTAAGCTCCTCAGCACAGAGATCAGTCACACAGCTGGGATCAGGTTACTGTGTAAAGTATAATGTCAGGGTCATACGCTGGGATAGGTCACATATATATGTACAGTGACAGCAGAGTGTAAGCTCCTCAGCACAGGGATCAGTCACACAGCTGGGATCAGGTTACTGTGTAATGTATAATGTCAGGGTCACACGCTGGGATAGGTCACATCTATATGTACAGTGACAGCAGAGTGTAAGCTCCTCAGCACAGAGATCAGTCACACAGCTGGGATCAGGTTACTGTGTAATGTATAATGTCAGGGTCACACGCTGGGATAGGTCACATCTATATGTACAGTGATAGCAGAGTGTAAGCTCCTCAGCACAGGGATCAGTCACACAGCTGGGATCAGGTTACTGTGTAATGTATAATGTCAGGGTGACACGCTGGGATAGGTCACATCTATATGTACAGTGACAGCAGAGTGTAAGCTCCTCAGCACAGGGATCAGTCACACAGCTGGGATCAGGTTACTGTGTAATGTATAATGTCAGGGTCACACGCTGGGATAGGTCACATCTATATGTACAGTGACAGCAGAGTGTAAGCTCCTCAGCACAGGGATCAGTCACACAGCTGGGATCAGGTTACTGTGTAATGTATAATGTCAGGGTCACACGCTGGGATAGGTCACATCTATATGTACAGTGACAGCAGAGTGTAAGCTCCTCAGCACAGGGATCAGTCACACAGCTGGGATCAGGTTACTGTGTAATGTATAATGTCAGGGTCACACGCTGGGATAGGTCACATCTATATGTACAGTGACAGCAGAGTGTAAGCTCCTCAGCACAGGGATCAGTCACACAGCTGGGATCAGGTTACTGTGTAATGTATAATGTCAGGGTCACACGCTGGGATAGGTCACATCTATATGTACAGTGACAGCAGAGTGTAAGCTCCTCAGCACAGGGATCAGTCACACAGCTGGGATCAGGTTACTGTGTAATGTATAATGTCAGGGTCACACGCTGGGATAGGTCACATCTATATGTACAGTGACAGCAGAGTGTAAGCTCCTCAGCACAGGGATCAGTCACACAGCTGGGATCAGGTTACTGTGTAATGTATAATGTCAGGGTGACACGCTGGGATAGGTCACATCTATATGTACAGTGACAGCAGAGTGTAAGCTCCTCAGCACAGGGATCAGTCACACAGCTGGGATCAGGTTACTGTGTAATGTATAATGTCAGGGTCACACGCTGGGATAGGTCACATCTATATGTACAGTGACAGCAGAGTGTAAGCTCCTCAGCACAGGGATCAGTCACACAGCTGGGATCAGGTTACTGTGTAATGTATAATGTCAGGGTCACACGCTGGGATAGGTCACATCTATATGTACAGTGACAGCAGAGTGTAAGCTCCTCAGCACAGGGATCAGTCACACAGCTGGGATCAGGTTACTGTGTAATGTATAATGTCAGGGTCACACGCTGGGATAGGTCACATCTATATGTACAGTGACAGCAGAGTGTAAGCTCCTCAGCACAGGGATCAGTCACACAGCTGGGATCAGGTTACTGTGTAATGTATAATGTCAGGGTCACACGCTGGGATAGGTCACATCTATATGTACAGTGACAGCAGAGTGTAAGCTCCTCAGCACAGGGATCAGTCACACAGCTGGGATCAGGTTACTGTGTAATGTATAATGTCAGGGTCACACGCTGGGATAGGTCACATCTATATGTACAGTGACAGCAGAGTGTAAGCTCCTCAGCACAGGGATCAGTCACACAGCTGGGATCAGGTTACTGTGTAATGTATAATGTCAGGGTCACACGCTGGGATAGGTCACATCTATATGTACAGTGACAGCAGAGTGTAAGCTCCTCAGCACAGGGATCAGTCACACAGCTGGGATCAGGTTACTGTGTAATGTATAATGTCAGGGTCACACGCTGGGATAGGTCACATCTATATGTACAGTGACAGCAGAGTGTAAGCTCCTCAGCACAGGGATCAGTCACACAGCTGGGATCAGGTTACTGTGTAATGTATAATGTCAGGGTCACACGCTGGGATAGGTCACATCTATATGTACAGTGACAGCAGAGTGTAAGCTCCTCAGCACAGGGATCAGTCACACAGCTGGGATCAGGTTACTGTGTAATGTATAATGTCAGGGTCACACGCTGGGATAGGTCACATCTATATGTACAGTGACAGCAGAGTGTAAGCTCCTCAGCACAGGGATCAGTCACACAGCTGGGATCAGGTTACTGTGTAATGTATAATGTCAGGGTCACACGCTGGGATAGGTCACATCTATATGTACAGTGACAGCAGAGTGTAAGCTCCTCAGGAACAATAGATGAGGAATAACAGACACCAATGTGGATATTCCAGTACAGAGTGGACGAGTCATTAATCAGGAGAGGGGGGCGGCCAGGCGTGAAATTACAGGATCACCAATGTTCTGCCGTTTATAGACTCCCCATTATCTTATGGTCTATGGGAAATCTCACAGCACATCTGTGTGTCCTCTACATTGTTCCCTTATTACACAATGTATAACGGGTGATGGGAGCAGGATGTATAACGGGTGACATCAGGGTGATGGGAGCAGGATGATATCAGGGTGATGGGAGCAGGGTGACATCAGGGTGATATCGGGGTGATGGGAGCAGGATGTATAACGGGTGATGGGAGCAGGATGTATAACGGGTGACATCAGGGTGATAGGAGCAGGATGATATCAGGGTGATGGGAGCAGGGTGACATCAGGGTGATATCGGGGTGATGGGAGCAGGATGTATAACGGGTGATATCGGGGTGATGGGAGCAGGATGTATAACGGGTGACATCAGGGTGATGGGAGCAGGATGATATCAGGGTGATGGGAGCAGGGTGACATCAGGGTGATATCGGGGTGATGGGAGCAGGATGTATAACGGGTGATATCGGGGTGATGGGAGCAGGATGTATAACGGGTGACATCAGGGTGATGGGAGCAGGATGATATCAGGGTGATGGGAGCAGGGTGACATCAGGGTGATATCGGGGTGATGGGAGCAGGATGTATAACGGGTGATATCGGGGTGATGGGAGCAGGATGTATAACTGGTGACATCGGGGTGATGGGAGCAGGGTGTATAACGGGTGATATCAGGGTGATGGGAGCAGGGTGATATCAGAGTGATAGGAGCAGGATGTATAACGGGTGACATCGGGGTGATGGGAGCAGGGTGTATAACGGCTATCAGGGTGATGGGAGCAGGATGTATAACGGGTGATATCGGGGTGATGGGAGCAGGATGTATAACGGGTGACATCGGGGTGATGGGAGCAGGGTGTATAACGGGTGATATCAGGGTGATGGGAGCAGGGTGATATCAGGGTGATGGGAGCAGGATGTTTAATCAGGGTGATGGGAGCAGGATGTATAACGGGTGATATCAGGGTGATGGGAGCAGGGTGATATCAGGGTGATGGGAGCAGGATGTTTAATCAGGGTGATGGGAGCAGGATGTATAACGGGTGATATCAGGGTGATGGGAGCAGGATGTATAACGGGTGATATCATGGTGATGGGAGCAGGATGTATAATCAGGGTGATGGGAGCAGGATGTATAACGGGTGATATCAGGGTGATGGGAGCAGGATGTATAACGGGTGTTATCAGGGTGATGGGAGCAGGGTGATATCAGGGTGATGGGAGCAGGATGTATAACGGGTGATATCGGGTTGATGGGAGCAGGGTGATATCAGGGTGATGGGAGCAGGATGTATAACGGGTGATATCAGGGTGATGGGAGCAGGATGTATAACGGGTGATATCAGGGTGATGGGAGCAGGATGTATAACGGGTGATATCAGGGTGATGGGAGCAGGATGTATAATCAGGGTGATGGGAGCAGGATGTATAACGGGTGATATCAGGGTGATGGGAGCAGGGTGATATCAGGGTGATGGGAGCAGGGTGATATCAGGGTGATGGGAGCAGGATGTATAACGGGTGATATCGGGGTGATGGGAGCAGGGTGTATAACAGGTGATATCAGGGTGATGGGAGCAGGGTGATAGGAGCAGGATGTATAACGGGTGATATCGGGGTGATGGGAGCAGGATGTATAACGGGTGACATCGGGGTGATGGGAGCAGGGTGTATAACGGGTGATAGGGTGATATCAGGGTGATGGGAGCAGGATGTATAACGGGTGATATCAGGGTGATGGGAGCAGGATGTATAACGGGTGACATCAGGGTGATGGGAGCAGGATGTATAATCAGGGTGATGGGAGCAGGATGTATAACGGGTGATATCAGGGTGATGGGAGCAGGATGTATAACGGGTGATATCAGGGTGATGGGAGCAGGGTGATATCAGGGTGATGGGAGCAGGATGTATAACGGGTGATATCGGGGTGATAGGAGCAGGATGTATAACGGGTGACATCGGGTTGATGGGAGCAGGGTGTATAACGGGTGATATCAGAGTGATGGGAGCAGGATGTATAACGGGTGACATCGGGGTGATGGGAGCAGGGCGTATAACGGCTGATATCAGGGTGATGGGAGCAGGGTGATATCAGGGTGATGGGAGCAGGATGTATAACGGGTGATATCAGGGTGATGGGAGCAGGATGTATAACGGGTGATATCAGGGTGATGGGAGCAGGGTGATATCAGGGTGATGGGAGCAGGGTGTATAACGGGTGACATCAGGGTGATGGGAGCAGGATGTATAACGGGTGATATCAGGGTGATGAGAGCAGGGTGTATAACGGGTGATATCAGGGTGATGGGAGCAGGATGTATAACGGGTGACATCAGGGTGATGGGAGCAGGGTGATATCAGGGTGATGGGAGCAGGATGTATAATCAGGGTGATATCAGGGTGATGGGAGCAGGGTGTATAACGGGTGACATCAGGGTGATGGGAGCAGGATGTATAATCAGGGTGATGGGAGCAGGGTGTACAACGGGTGATATCAGGGTGATGAGAGCAGGGTGTATAACGGGTGATATCAGGGTGATGGGAGCAGGATGTATAACGGGTGACATCAGGGTGATAGGAGCAGGATGTATAATCAGGGTGATATCAGGGTGATGGGAGCAGGGTGTATAACGGGTGATATCAGGGTGATATCAGGGTGATGGGAGCAGGGTGTATAACGGGTGATATCAGGGTGATGAGTGCAGGGTGTATAACGGGTGATATCAGGGTGATGGGAGCAGGATGTATAACGGGTGACATCAGGGTGATAGGAGCAGGATGTATAATCAGGGTGATATCAGGTTGATGGGAGCAGGATGTATAATCAGGGTGATATCAGGGTGATGGGAGCAGGGTGTATAACGGGTGATATCAGGGTGATATCAGGGTGATGGGAGCAGGGTGTATAACTGGTGATATCAGGGTGATGAGAGCAGGGTGTATAACGGGTGATATCAGGGTGATGGGAGCAGGATGTATAACGGGTGACATCAGGGTGATAGGAGCAGGATGTATAATCAGGGTGATATCAGGGTGATGGGAGCAGGATGTATAATCAGGGTGATGGGAGCAGGATGTATATATACAGAGAAACTGAGTGCAGGGTAACTCGGGTGAGATATATGATGCCGGGTGTATATGGGATGTAGTACAGTATATATTATATATATAATCAGGGTGGCTGCAGTATAGTGAGGAGGAGGAGAAGGGTGATGCCGGGTGTATCTATATGGGGTGTAAGGCGCATGGTTTATATACTTATATAGAGTGTAGCCGGGCGTCGGGTTTGTATATGGGTGGGAAGTGTGTATATATATACATATATATATATGGGGTGTGTATATATGGGGAAGGTATATATGGGGTGTATATATATGGGGTGTGTATATATGGGAAGTGTGTACAGTATGTATATTATATATATATATATATATATATATATATAGGGTGTGTATATATGGGGAATGTATATATATGGGGTGTATATATATGGGGTGTGTATATATGGGGAATGTATATATATGGGGTGTATATATATGGGGTGTGTATATATGGGGAATGTATATATATGGGGTGTGTATATATGGGGAATGTATATATATGGGGTGTGTATATATGGGAAGGTATATATGGGAAGGTATATATGGGAAGTGTGTACAGTGTGTATATAATATATATATTTGGGGCTCCGGGTGTCACTGACCGTGGGATCCTGAGTCCTGTGCTCCGGGTCTCCCCCACCAGTCTCCGGGTCTCTGAGTCGCCCCCCGGCTCCATCCTCCCATGTCCCGCCGGCTGCCGGTGCCTGTGTCCCGCACTCTCCGTGTGACAGAGGTGACCCCGCTGCGCTATGTACTATGCGGGATCTGCCAGCTCTGATCCGGGGGAGACTGCGGCGATGAGCGGGCGATGCGGGGCCGCCTCTCACCAGGGTGATTAGTAAATAGCTGTATTGTGCTGCAGCCCCCTCTATATACCCTTCCCCTGTATAACACACAGACATATATATATATATATATATATATATATATATCCCCTGTATAACACACAGACATATATATATATATCCCGTATAACATACAGACATATATATATATATCCCCTGTATAACATACATCCATCCCCTGTATAACATATATATTATATATCTACCTGCACCATCCCCTGTATAACATATATATTATATATCTACCTGCACCATCCCCTGTATAACATATATATTATATATCTACCTGCACCATCCCCTGTATAACATATATATTATATATCTACCTGCACCATCCCCTGTATAACATATATATTATATATCTACCTGCACCATCCCCTGTATAACATATATATTATATATCTACCTGCACCATCCCCTGTATAACATATATATTATATATCTACCTGCACCATCCCCTGTATAACATATATATTATATATCTACCTGCACCATCCCCTGTATAACATATATTATATTTCTATCTGCCTCCATCCCATGTATAACATATAGATTATATATCTCCCTGCCTCCATCCCCTGTATAACATATATATTATATATCTACCTGCTTCCATCCCCTGTATATTTCCATCCCCTGTATAACATATATATTATATATCTACCTGCCTCCATCCCCTATATATATCCATCCCCTGTATAACATATATATTATATATATCTCCCTGCCTCCATCACCTATATAACATATAATATATATATATATATATATATATATCACTGTCTCCCATCTATAACAAATATTATATATATATATATATATATATATATATCCCTACCTCCATCCCATGTATAACATACATATT